>OX155961.1:2060532-2660532 GCA_944548615.1 Micropterix aruncella | reverse complement strand
AATAAACACGATATATTTATTTTAATTAATTGATATTTGGAGATTTAGAAATTTAGATGACTATTTACTTAATATTTGGACAGTTGCGGTACCCTGTAATAATCGTTATGACATAATGATTCTATAAATACCTCATACATGTAAATAGGTTGGAGCGTTTATATGTTATGGTGGAATAAAGGAACAGAAAACTTATATAGACCCATCTTGAACAGCAGGGCGGTGTCGACTACAACGGGCGAAACCCGTCACCCCAGGCTGGTATAACGATATAGATCGTTCTTTCAGCCGTGGCATGAGCGTAGAAGACTTGGCGACAAGACAATCTACTGTATAGTTCACCAGCAACCCGTTAGAGACCGACGCCTTACGGCGATGCACCGGGAAAGGTACCCAGCGGGCAGCCTCTGAGCCACCCTGAACACACCCTGAGCCCACCCTGAACACATTGCACTCTTTTTTTGTTGGGAAATCATGTAAAAATAATGAATTTTAAATTTTAAAATAAATTGATAATCCCAATGCCATGCAACCCGAAGCACGTCACACATATAACTGGGCTTACGTCTGTACCTAAATGTGCAATTTACTACTTATTTTATATTGCGAGTTGACATATTAAATATAAAGTTTATTAGTAGCGATTAGGTAATAATATGTAGAGATGTAGATAACCAATTATCGTGTTATATCCACTTTTATTATCGTTAAACCTCTGCATATGCACTCTTGAGATATAGATGATCGGAGCCATCTGGGGCAGTTGTAAATTAATTTGAGTTTTGAGAATTTTACATTGAAGTGTTAAGTAAAACATCAAACTAGTAGTAGAGGAAGGGGCCTAAAGCGGGCCCCTTAAAAGAAAGTAAATATTATTTTTCATAGGATTGACATACAGAAACTTATTTCTTATCTTGGGAAGCTTGATTGGAGGCTTTTGAATAATGTTTGGTAAAAAATGCCAAAACATTAAAAAACAAAAAATATAAGGCAAATTACCAAACTCCCACGACTGATCGCTATGCCCGCAGGGGGAGGCAACGGGGGCTAAAGCGGGAACGTGCTGTTTTCGACACTAAGTAGTTGCCATCAATAATTAACCGCAAAAGTGTGAGATATGTAAAAGTAAATACAACCAAATCACAACCAGATAAACACTCAATAACGAATGGGTTGTAACAATACCATAAGTGACACAAAAATATATTAAACACAAGTAGGATACCTCGAATTTTTGTTAAAAAATCCCATTAAAACCTTTTTTAAACAGATTCTAAACGCGTGGTCGCAGGCGAACAAGATGACTGTGGCAAGGTGACAGGGGCGCAGGCTTTACCCTCGCGATACGAGAGTATGGCAATTTTGTTAAAGGACACGAGGGTGCCCGCTTCCCCTACCTAATATTTGGAAAAAGCTTTTTGTATGTTATAGCTATCAAGAACAAATACTTTGAGCTTCTCACTGAAAAGCTTTCCATTCTTCAACAAATTCGCCCAAGTTGAGGGTCATATATAGATTGACAATTAAAGAAGTTCTTAACTTTTATGACTTTAATGCTGATTGGTCAGCTTAACTACATTTATGTAGTTCACGTATGCCATTTTATTTTTATTTGAAACTCTTCATGGCGGTAAAGTTTTGTGTAATCTCTAGCGGCTAACTTATTTACCTCCTAGAGTTATCAAGTGATCAGCTATGATGGCAGATATGAGGACTTTTTTAAGATGTTAATGAATTGTAAGGAGCCAGTGTATTATGATATTAGACTATGTCTAAAAGACTGAGTACTGATAAAAAAGAGTGTACTGATAAAAAATACTAAGTACCGATAAAAACATTTAAAATTTATTTTTATGTATGGAAAACCTACCATAATACCTACGATAAATAATGACAATAACGTGTAATCATTACTAAAATAAAGATTCTGCAACTAAAACTGTCGAGAACATACAAAATCAAAATAGTTCAAACGCCCGACGAGAATAGGAAGACGGAATGTCGGAAGACGTTCAGAAAGGTGGTGCGACTATCTGCGCTGAATTACTAGTCCTAGTCCCCTTTATATGAACTAGAATGGAAAAGATTGATCTTTAACTAAGACTGTAAAGAAGAAATGCTGAGTTGGCTTAAAAGTTACATCAAATTAGAGAGTTACCTTACGAAAAGGTCCGTTCGTTGTGTCCAAAATGAGACGAACTTTCAAATCTCGCACGAAGCTATTCTTACATGAAAAGGCAATCCTTCCGGAAGTGATTTTATTCGTAGGCAAAAGTTTCGCCGGAAGTAGGTTTAAATTTTATCCCCCTGAGGGCGACGTCCGTCCTAACATTTTATTGAAAGAGGCAGATATACGTATCTAAGTTTCTAATATAGAGGTTGTTTCAGGTTTTCAGCATGCAATTTGGTAGAAAAGATTCTTGACATTCAAGAAAACTAATTTTTATACTATTATTATGAACAATTTCTGATTTGGAAATTCAATGTGACGTAAAATTTATTTAGACAAAAAATATTTTGAGAAATAATTTAAGTAGTATTTCTGGTTTCATGCCGGAAAATCGTTGATCATTCATTTCGTATTCCACTCTTATGTATTATTTTATATTCTTTGCTCTTGTCTCACCTCCCCGTGCAGTGATCATGTGCGTAGGGATCATGCGTAGGGATCCCTATCTGAAGTAACAAACATGTGCGTAGGGATCTCTACTGCGTAGGGATCATGTGCTCAAGAGCACATGATCATTTGCACTTGAGCCAGATATCTAATTTTTCAACTTTTGGTGACGGATCAGCGTAAGAACACTTTTTATATAGGTTAAAGTGGAAAACTAAATATGATCGCTCAAACATCCTTGTAGGCTTCACGTGCTTCAAAGTTCACGCGGTAAATATCTGTTTATGTCTAATTACACGACTGCCCAACAAAAAAGGGGTGTAATGTGTTCAGGGTTCATTTATGTATGTTTTCCGTTTCTTTATTCCACCATAACTTCTAAACGCTTCAACCGATTTAGAAGTGTGTCATATTGTTGGAATCTTTTTGTCCTTCCGAGTGTCATGGGGTACGTGCCGCGACCCCTTGCTCTCTATAACGAGAAAGCAGCGTCTTTTATATTAATCGTCGCTTCCCGCGGTGCGTTTCATCATTTGACAGTTCAGTTTTTTTTCGTTCTTTCTCTTCGCGGCACTCAGAAAAATCCGGTAGGCTTAGTAACGAAGAGAAATATTTGGAATATTAATTTAGAAATTATCATTGATAACATTTGATATCATTGATTATCATTGATAACATAATTTAGAAATTATCATTAAACCTTAAAAAAAATATATGATAGCCAGTGGCGTGCCCAGGGTTCGTAAATAGGGCAAGCCCGACATACCTTTTTGTGTTTTTTTACGCTTTTTATAGTAAAAAAGTGGTACCTCTTTACTCTTTAATCTTCAGTTTGAAATTTACTGCTTGGGTCGTACATTCAATAAAGCACACTGAAGGCATGCTACTGCAAGACAGAATTTAACATATACTTATCAGCAGTCGCATACCTCTAGTGGCTTTAAAGGACTCTCTTGCGTCGTTGCGTCTCAAACGAGGTGCTGAGTTATTTTGTAGATTGTTTTCATAAATTTGATCAAATTCATATTGAAATTCAACACGTAACCAAGTCTGAAATTCCTTTATTTTGTTTTCCTTCATTAATTCCTATAACCCACATCGACTTGTGATTTTTGAAGAATGTTGTACAAGCTCTCAGCTTTTTCAAAAATTCGGCGGAAAACAAGGTGAAAAAATTTAAATGGAATGATCGCATCGAGTTTTCAAAATTCTCCGCTGCTAAAACCGTATCCCCGTCCCAGTCCTGCGGGTTGTTACATATGTCAGAAAACAAAATAATAAGAATACATTACTGACCACAAAGGACAATTTCCTCCATTTTTTATCAGGCACTAAAAACCACAAATCAATTGAAATTACACAATAAAAAAATAGCCCGACGTCACTCGCACTTAAATCCAAACTAATTATAATGAAGTCGCGCTTTCTGTTGACACGTTCGCATTCACAGTTCGCATTCAACGTCATGGCTAAGCAAGCCCGGCTTAGCTCCCGATACAAAAGTTGTATATAGACATATATTGTTTAGCGTAATTTGCCACAGGTGCGAATGAGAGGAACGCTGATTTTGAAAGCCGCATTGAAAGCCCAATATGTGCGAGCGAAACAGCAATCGCGCCCTGTCGATAATTATCGCACCTGTCGATAACAGTTTTTTTCTCGCGTGGAGCGAGCTGTGCGCGTTAGATGGCAGTAGTAGCGCTAGCAAAATAATTTATTTAATTGTTTTTTTTACGAATTGTGTTATTAATTTATTTAATCGTTAATTTGGAAGTATAGGCAAGCCAGGCTTTTCGGCTTATATGAAGAGACCGCCACTGATGATAGCCCGTTCTAAGTATCACCGTAAAATGGCTGCTGCACTTATAAAAAAAATGAAGTTGTTTTTTTTTTTGGTAAAATTTTGTGTATTATTATTATGTATACAATACAATACAATACAATACAATCAACTACTCCAGTAGATAGGCATTCCTACACATGGATGAGTCACAAAATTAAATGCTTAAAATTTAATTATTAAAAACATAACTATCATGATAGTTGTCATGGCTGTAATATTATATTTAATAATACCTACTTACAAATAATCAAAATATACTAATGTCATTAAATAGTAAGAGAAAAAAATATATTAAAATAGAAATGCAAATTCTATGTAGAATAATCAACGTAAAATAATTTTGTTGTCAATCCAGCAATATGCCTTCGTATTTTTTAAACATAGATGTATACTAATTTATATGAGAATAAGAATGTCAGCTATCATAATTCCGTTATGTTTAAAATTTTACAAATTTTGCTAATTATCAACATGGAAAATAAACTCGGAATTTTCAAACTCCCTTATACCATAAATTGGGTTTCTTACCAAACTATTTATAATTATCTTATCTATGATTCCGTGCTCTGACTGACTGTCACACTTGTTGCCTGGCAACTCGGTCAATGAACAGAACATTCAAATTCATCTAGCTCTGCTATTCTTCTTCCTATTCGATCCTTTAGTGTGGGTGCATTGCACTTACCAGTCTCATTGCGCGATGTATGAACTCCGATGAGCGGTGCTGCTGGTACGGTCGCGCCGTGGAGAGGAGATGATGGATGCACACAACACCTGCACCGGTACAGTAATAGCGAATGCACTGGCAATGAAAACGAATTCCAGACGCCATTTATACTCGCCACGCCGAGATGAAAATTCGGTATTTGTGAAACCGGCGAGCACCGGCGCGGCGCATCCGCCCCTTTTTCCCCCGCGGCCATTTCTCTCTCATTTCCTCGACTAGCGCGGTAGCTCCTTGCAGTTTACCCTACCCGGGAGCCAATGGGCCCTTGTCGAGTTGGCCACGAAGACCCATTTGTTCGGGGCCGGTCACACTCACGGGTTAACACCCATCCGGCGACCTCCACGCATGAAGTGCGAGCACGGGTAGGATTCTGGCCTGAGGGCTAGTTTACCCCAGGAGTCAAACTTCTGGCGCTCCTGGACGATTTGCGTACAGTGCGGCGTAAGCCAATCGATTGTGCATTCTGACTAACAGTCGGGGGAGTCTGGAAACAGTACTGTCTCCTTTAGAGCGAATACCTAGGGAGTTAATAGGCCCTTGCTGAGTTGGCCACGAAGACCCATTCTGTTCAGGGTCGGTCACACTCACGGGTCAACACCTATCCGACGGTGCGTCTTCACGCATGAAGTGCGAGCCTGGGTAGGACTCTGGGCTTATGGTCAGTTTCCCCTGGGAATCAAACTTCTGGCGCTCCTGGACGGTCTGTGCACCGTGCGGCGTAAGCCAATCGACTGTGACTCTGACTAATAGTCGGGGGATTCTGGAAGCAGTACTGTTTCCTATAGAGCGGGGGTGGTTGCGGACCTTACGGTGACCGCTCTTGAAACAACCATCGACCATCCGATCCTGGGTGAACAGCCGGGCAAAGGACGCTGTGGTCCGCGATAGATTCGGTATACACCGTTTCACCGCTTCGTAAGGGAGAGGACCGCGCAAGCGACCTCGAACTCGTAACCAATCGAGAGACCGGAGTAATCTGGTCACAATTGGAAGTAAGGGCGTGAGTGTCGGCCCGCCAGGTAACATTCCTGGCTATCTCGCGGTTAAGGCGTTGGCCTCTTACGGGCTTGTGACATAGCTAGATGGTGGATTGTTTTGTCCCCAAGTTTTCTACGCTCACTCCAGGGAGATAGAACGACTAATCGTTAAAACATCCTGAGGTGACGGGCTCACCCGCTGTAGTCGACAACCCAAGTTGTCTCCTTTAGAACGGGGGGTAGTTGTTGACCTTACGGCGACTGCTCTTGAAACGACCATCGGCTACCCGATTCCGGGTGAACAGCCGGGCAAAGCATGCCGTGGTCCGCAATAGATTCGGTTGACACCGTTTCACCGCTTCATAAGTCCTTGGCTACTTACCGGGGAAGTTCTGTGGGGACACAACCGATTTTTTATTATAATTAATGTCCAGCGACAGGCCAAAGACACTTTTCATTAGGGTCATTTCATTAACATTCTTACAAATGATAATGATATAAATCATAATTGTATATAAAGAGGTAGCCAAAAATCCAAGGCTTATACAATAAAATATTTTTTTTCTGCTTTCATCTCCATTGTATCTGCAAAAACCGTCAAACTTCCAATACAGAGAGTGGCTGTTACTATAATAATCTCGTTTCAAATCTTTTGTGTTTTTCTTGTGTTTTATAAGATGTGATATTTGATTCAAGATTAATTTGATCCTTGTGCCCGATAACGTATAGTAAGCTGCAACCTGCTCCCGGACAATCTCGGATCAATTACCGTGTTTAGCCGTGGGCGCCGGTTAAAACTGACAGTGCACTTTTCCACGCAAATGGCCTGAGACTGAACGTGGAAATGCATCAAGCGAGGAGACTTACGTGCCACTATGGAATTGAAAAATGCCTTTCCTACTAATAATGGGGAGAGTGTGCGTTGATTGGTACATATACTATAACGCGTGATCGCTAGAGCAACTGTGATTATGAGGCGCTGAATTATTTGTCTCGATACTCTTATCTTGAGATTGAGTAGAAAACTGTCATAATATGGCTATTCTCATATTATGAGAAAAAACCATAAGTACTTATTTTTCCTATAGGTACGATTTGAATTGGAGAATTCGTTTTCTCAATTTTTCAGTAAAATATCTGCGTCTTCCTGATCTTTCCGGAATACTGTTTTACATGTCTGATATCTAACAAAAGGTGATATTTAGTGACCTTTATAACGTGGTTTTGTTTATGGTTCTTCTTATTGCGTTATGTAGAACAGTAATTAATTTTGCACTAAATTTATGAAATCTTAAGCAATATGGCTTGTTTGCTATATGGCTATGGCAACATGGCTATTTTGTCAGGATACATGCTTCTATTCCATTCCTATTTTTACACAAGCAAACTCCAAGGAAACTCTGAATATGTCAACTGGCAATGTTAAATATCCGGACGCAGCTAATGAAACAGAATATATCTATCTGATGTAATCACCTACGTGCGACATTCTGTTAAAAAGTAATTATAATAAAATAAAAAAACACGACTGCCGTTACAGAAAGTGAAATATTGTATTTATTTTTTTTTTATTACGGTTTTTTTTATAAAATATTTGTGGTTTACGTATTTATCCATATACATACATGTATATTTTCGGAATGTACTCAATGATACCTTTCATATGTTATATATTTATGTTAACTTATTGACATTTGGACATTTGGATATTTATTTAAACAATTACTTACTTGATATTTGGACAGTTAAAGTACCCTATACCACTCAGGATGACAACAATTCTTACAATAGTACACACTTCTAAATCGGTTAAAGCGTTTAAAAGTTATGGTGGGATAAAGAAACCGAAAACATACAGACATGAACCCTGAACAGAACTTTTTTGTTGGGCATTCGTGTAAAAAGAGAACGACATGAAATTAATTTGCTAATAAATGGATAATTATGACAAAGCATACAAATGAATTATATACGGGTTGCTTCCTTGTCAAAAACGAACACGCCTGGTATATTTTTTGTCTCGATCCATGTACGTAAAAGCCGAGTGTTATGTATCGAAAGAGAGAGCACTACCCCTGTTTACTATGTAGGATAAAATTTCCAAAGGATAGTTGGGTTGTTGAAATTTACCATTACAGCTCTGGTGGAGGTATTGTTTCGCCATTAGTTTCTATACAAGTAAATGGTCAACCATTGTAGGTGTTTGTAATTGATAGATATTAAATAAATTATTAGCTGAATGCATCCAAAATGACGAATTGGTTATTTATGAGATCATTTCTGTGGGTGAATGCAAATGTTATAATAAAATAACAACAACAAATAAAACCGACTCTGACTCACACATGGTGGCATAGTGGTTAGGTCGCCTGATCTTACGTGTAAATTGTAAGGTCCGGGGTTTGATTGGCGGCGGGTCACCATTTTCCGTTGGGATCAAATTAACGGAATCGCATTTTCAATTCTGTCGATCGAATGCAATAACACACACACATGCTACACGCATACATACATATAAACACTTCACAGTAGGGTTGGTTGTAAGAAATGTCATATGACAATAAACCCACCCATTGTGTAATTTTCACAATAAAGAGTAGAAACAAACAAACAAACTTAAAAAAATATTTTTTAAATATACATTTTGAATTTTTACGTTTCACTAACTTTCAACTTGAGTAGTCCAACAAATTGATAATTTGTAATTTGAAATGAATTTAAACCATACACTAAAAGAAGACGATTAAGAAGAAGATGCCCGTTATTATCGCGGTCTTTATTCATATAAACTTGTACTACGTCGGCAATACTGCTAAATGCTCAGCTATTTCAAAATAATTAAAGGGTACACCAAGTGTAATCGCCAATAAAAAAGGTGTTTTTTTTAAAGAAAAGTGTCACATCGAATGTTTTAATATTGAGGATATATTTGTGCATAAAAGATTTTTTTTAGTTTCAATTTATTCGCCATCTCCGAAGTCTACAAAAAAAAAGTTCCCCTATTGCTGCAGTGAATGCAGCCTTCACAGCGCCAAAAATAAATGTATAAAAAGCTAATCAAACTAGAGAAGGTATTGCCTATGGAATGACCCAGGAATAATAAAAAAAAAGTAGCAGGTTTTTAAAAATGTATAAAATTTCTCTCAAAAATCATTAGATTATTGAGCGAAATTTCAAATTTTTTCCTGTTAAATTTCTTTTTTTTTTCAAAATCACGGGCAAAATCCTTCTAGTTTAATGAGTTTTTTTTCTATTTATTTTAGCCGCTATGAAGCCGTCACGCCGCAATCACTGCAGCAATGGGGTAACCTTTTTTTTGGTGACTTCAGAGATGGCGAGTAACGCTGAAAATATAATTTTTCATCAAAAAAAGTTACTATTAAAAGTTACTATTTGTGCATAAATAATGTAAACATTATTTATGCACAAATATATCCTAAAAATTTTAAAACATTCGATGCAATACTGTTGTTAAAAAAAAACTAAAATCACCCTTTTTCAGGCGATTGCACTAGGTGTGCCCCTTAACATCGATGACATTTAATTATCCTTTGCCAGATAGCGTGTTTACAGAAAATAATCACGATTTATTGAAGATGGTATGGAAGCAAAAGCACGAGAAGCAACATGATAATGTATGCTAATTTTGATGGGAATTTCACAAATGTGTTTGGGATCAGAAATGATTAAGAGTCATCAGCCAACGCTCGATTGGGAACGATGCAGGTCTTGCAATCCTCGCCCTCGCAATATCATAAAACAACCTTTACCAACACCAATATTACACATTTTAATCCAATTGCGACGTTCCGTAATAATAAAGCCATAAATTAAGTCACCGCGACGCTTTTCCTGTTCGTCGCCATTTGTGGCTTATAAAATCACTAAGATAGCATTCAGCACAGCTTCGTGTCGTACGCTTTGTGTACAAGAATCACAGTCTATCGATATCTACGTACTGATACCAATGGAGAACGTTCCTTCTGAGAGTTAGGTTTAATTGACGGTGTACCTTTGAACCATGTCAATATGGTAAAAGGAGTGAATCGATAATAACTAGGTTCAGTCTGTGTATGTGATAACTGGAGCTTTTAACTACAACGGGCGAACTCATCACCTCAGGAAGTTTTAACGATATTGGATCGTTTTGTCACCCGTGAGGTGAGCGTAGAAGACTTGGGAAGAAAACAGTCCACTGACTAGTTACGCCACTCGCCGATAAGAAGCCAACGTCTTTCAGTTGCAACCAGATTATTCCGGTCTCCCGACTGGTTACAGGTTCGAGGTCCCTTGCGCGATCCTCTCCCTTACATAGCGGTGATACAATGTCTATCAAATATATCGCGGACCACGGCATCCCTTGCCCGGTTGCTCACCCGTAACATACCTGGTTATCTCGCGGATAAGGCGTTGGCCTCTTACGGGCATGTGGCAGAGCATGACGGAGGACTGTTTTGTCCAAGTCTTCTGTGCCCACTTCACGGGAGATAAAACGACCAATCGTTAAAACTTCCTAAGGTGACGGGTTCGCCCGTTGTAGTTGACAACTATTTTTTTTTATAGAAATGGTTCCTAATGGTTTCGTGAAGATTGGGTGGTGTTGGCCAAACTCTTTATGTCATCTGGTCTGCCAAACTCACGGTTAAACTTCTATCTGGTAGCCTTTACGAAGAGGGGTTTACCCCGTCAGAGCCTCCGCCACGGCTGTAATCCTGCAGTCGGAGGCAGTTGGGATCAGAAGATCGCGTATTCGGGGAGTACCTCGGGCGAAAGTAGTTGTCGACCTGACGTCTTCAACCCTTGAATCGATCCGTCGGCCACCTGATCCCCAGTGACCATGGCGAGCAAAGGGCGTCGCGGTCCGCAAACAAATCAAACTGAATAACCGCTTACGTCAGGTAGAGGCCGCGCAAACGACCTCGAACCCTTGGCCAGACCGAAGGATGGAGAAATCCGGCCAAATTTGATAGTAAGGCTGTGAGGTTGGCCCGCTGGATTCACTTTCCAGTGCCTCGTGGTAAGGCATCGGCTTCTTACGGGCATGTTGGCGGAGCCAGATTGTGGACTACGTTGTCTCTAACCTCACGGATAAAAGAACAATCTATATCGTTCTAACAGCATGAGGTGTCGGGTTCGCCCTTTTGCAGACGACAGCTAAAAAGTGATAGAAATGTTAACAGGATTCGTTCTAAAGATAGCGCTACACGACATTGTACAGATTTTGTGTCATTGGCTATCTGTCGTTATACACGGGTAATTATTTTATTTTATTCATTTTATATTACGTACCTTATATTACAACTAACATTAAACCAGGAAAAAAAAAGTATATTAAATTAAAATAAACCAACAAATTGAATCATCCCAATCCCATGCAACCCGAGGAACATCACACATATAACTACTCTTGTACCTAGATGTGCGATTTACGACCTTTTTTAAATTTCGGGCTGACATATTAATAATAAAGTATACGAGTATATAGTAAATATTACTAATATAGTAATATTACATAGATTTAAAAAAATACAATATATGTTTACTACAGATTATAAAGATTAAACGTATATCGACACCTTTCAGAGATACAATAATTGAAACAAATTCAACTACAATTGTTAGATCTTTCTCCGTTCCAGAACGCCTTAACTGCAATCGCCATTTATTTATTATAGTTTTAAAACTATCAATATTATCTAATATTTTACTATGTTCTTCTAGTTTATTGTACATTCGGGGTGCAATGTATCAAGCCTGCCTTTGTGCCAATGTCCTTTCTCCAGCCCTCACTTATCGTACACTTTAGGTACATATTATACCAAGTCAAAGAAAAACATAATCAGAAATCCTCGAAATAATCAGTTAGCGACTTTAGAAATTGCCGACTGCTCGGATAGATCGTGTCTATATAAGTGAGCGGACTGACATATTAGTAGACTGTGCCCGCGTGTCGTACGTTTTGTTTACCAGAAGGAATCGAAGAAGACGTCTTAGTGGAACCTGTTCCTTTGTAAGTGTAATGGCTAAGCGTAAATCGTAATTACACATTGCGAGGAGAGATAATTGCGAACTAGATTTGTGGGTTGTATCGACATATTGTGTTCTCGTTCGTAGCCACACGTGTGGCAATGTGCACTGCAATATAAAGTGAATGATATGTTATGGGTGTACGTTTTGGCAACACTGATGTAGCAGACCGTTGAACTGACGGCGAATTTTCACAGATATCCTAATAATATAAAACTCCCCTCGTTAGCAAAAAGACCGTAGCAATCACAACAGAAAATATTGGGAAATAAGGGTCCACAGTAAAACACACTTTTAGGCGAAACCATTCGCCCTTGTCGAATCTATTATTCACAGTGGTACATGCTCGCATTGTAAAAATAAAGATTATTACACAACATACAGACAAGTGGAAGAATTTAAAACTAATATGCTGAATTTAAAACGAATACTGAATACTGAATACTTACCTCATTTTTTGATGGGCAGTCGTGTAATAACCTATTCCCAAGACTTCATTCAGACAGGGGAATATAGGAATATTTCTCCAAAACTAGACGTTTGGCAAATTGCAATGTTATTAAAGCCTTGATGGTACTGGTTTGCCAGCAGTATTTTAATATCGACCACTTCAAATGCTTGGGATAAATTACAAAAGACATAGGACTTGTATAAAACAGACGTATTCACCACCACTAACCACGTTATAAAACGCATTATTTAATTGCCTTGTTTGGCTACACTGACACAAATATAACGATATAATACACGGAAATACGGTTGTTTCAACAAGGCTTACGTAAATAACTCGGACTGTGGTCAATACGTATGAATTACATGTCGCGTAACGGTGTTGGCGTGACGGTAGTACAGTGCCGTAATGTTAAAACATAATGTTATTTCATTACGTCGCGACCGTAGGATATCGCTACAGCATATAGTAGTATACGTACGGTTATAGTCGGACACATGAATAATGTTGAAACTACAGAATACTGTTATTTCTGCATTAACCGTAAGGAAAATCTTAAAACTTATAATCGAGTAATGAAGTTTCAACAAAATTTCTTGTAATTCAACAATATTATGATGAAAACATCGTTATTCTGCATAAAACCGTAATAACAAAATGGTAATGCAATCCAATATTTTTCTCAGTGTATCTTCTATAATATCTACAGAATATATTACTCGTGTCTTTATTTGATATGCGATTGTCAATCAAAATGACAACAAATAATTGCTAAGAAACCGCCAATAAAAGAAAATAATAAAATATGCACATACAAATACGCTTGTACCTTCTTGTTCATTAACACAGTTCGCTCTAAATTAATATTATGCATAAGTTAATTATATCATTATACAATGACTAATAGGTACTATATTCCTCTTTATTAAAGTGTGAAAAAACCGAAGATAGGCATATCGTACATGTTGTAAAACAATTTTATTGTAAAATCTGTTCACATATGAACACCTGCAGCATCCGTTTTATTTGCATACAAAGGCTCTTCTAATTTGTTCCTACTTGTGAATGTGGATTTGCATAGGGCCGTGCGCTCAATAGTTATCATCTGCAAAATAAGTGAAGTACCATGTTTAGGCATTTTCATACTTACATTTTTAATATAACGGATGTCCCAAAATAAACGCAAGAAATATATTAAACTAACTGACCCGGCGAACTTCGTACAACCTAACAGTCAATGAATGTCGGTTTACAGATTAGCTGAACTTAATTTATGATTTTATGAAAGTAATACAATGAATACAAAATAAATATTAAGTTCACTACTTTATTAAGATAATAACACAAAAAGAAATATAAAAGTACAAAAATTAAGTATATTAATCGCGTGTCAGCAAGACATTATTGAATTAAACTATTTACATATTGTGCAGCATGGGATGCACTTGGTTTAATTCTCTTCATTGAAGCACCTTGTGATATACTACATTTTTTTGTTTTTTCTTTTATTTTAATTTTTCGTCAATTTTCCAATTTTTGTTTTTATATAGTTATTCTGCTATTCGGGACGGAGACAAATACAACAAACCAAAAACTATGAATCGGTCTAGCCGTTCCCGAGTTATAAGTGTTCGAACAAACCCGACTTTGTTTTATATATGCCTGCGTTAACCACCTGATCCCGGTGGCTAACGCATGCAAATAGTGCCACGGGTCCACGATGAAATTACGGGGAATGGGAAGGGAATTCATGTGAAAGATAACAAATAGATTAAAATAGCTTACTTTTTAAATTGCTTTTCTTTTATTGAATCGTAAAGTACACATGATAGACAGGAAGAACACATCGGGCAAATGGCCTTCGCGGCTTTGCTGGCACATAATTACTCTTTCGCCGAAATTTTTATTGACCATTTTGCATTTATGCGACTGAACTGCATCTTATCGGTAGGTAATATATTTGCGCCATCTAGCGGTAGGTAATAGGTCGTAAATAAACAATATGAGGGACATTTTACCAACCGCTAAATAGCGCATCGTGATCATAGCTTTTCATACTATTTAAAAAAATAAAAATAAAAATATTTTTTTTGTATTTCTTTTTGTTTTTTATGTTTTTTTTATAAAAGTTTTTTTTTTATAAAAGTTTTTATATAAAACCTCGTTGTACTGAGTAACCCACAACAAAAAAATGGACGTGCAGTAATAACACCCCGTATACTAATTTCATGAACTTGATATCTGGACGTGTTTCATTTTCTACGCGAAAAATAGTCATTAAAAAAACACAAAAAATTTAGTTTAACATTGAAAATGGCTGTCTCAAAATCGACGTAAAACCATAAAATTCAGCTGGCCGATGGCTAATTCATTACAACTTCAAACGTAATGCAAAAGTAGTAAGTGAGTGAGTCGTTTAATCTATAATTCGAAAAGATTTTTTTTTGCAATTATAGACGAATACAGAATTGAACTGTCCGGTGATGATATCCTAATGATGATCATAGAGTATGCATTACTGTTTGTTTTAAGATGTAAAAAAAGCGAGATTTGTTTGCGTGGGTAAATAGGCCACGGTGGCGTTACTCTTCCGTCTCGGTTCTGGTCGGCCAGCCGCGCTAAGAGCGAGCGAGATGCACTATCGCGGAATACTCTTTACGCAGTCATGTATGCAGGTATGCCGTACGTGCGATCTGTACACGGCCAATGGTTCACCAACTTTGTGTATGATTTTTTAGGAAGATACACCGCTAATTAAACTACTGATTCGATAACATTTGTCTGTGACTGAGAATGGTGCCATGGACTAGCTTCGGGAGCTAATGGGCCCATGCTGGGTTGGCCATGAAGACCCATGTGTTCGGGGTCGGTCACACTCACGGGTCAACACCTATCCGACGGCCTCCACGCACGAGGTGCGAACCTGGGTAGGACGTTCGGGCGAAGGACCTCCCCTGGGAATCAAACCTTTGGCGCTCCTAGACGGTCTGCGCACCGTGCGGTGCAAGCCAATCGATTGTGCACTCCGACTAACAGTCGGGGGAGTCTGGAAGCTGTATTGTTTCCTATAGAGCGGGGGTGGTTGCGTACCTTACGGCGACTGCTCTTGAATTGACCATTGGCCATCCGATCCCGGGTAAGAGGCGGGCAAAGGACGCCATGGTCCGCGATAGATTCGGTATACACCGTTTTACCGCTTCGTAAGGGAGAGGATTGCGCAAGCGACCTCGAACTCGGAACCAATCGAGAGACCGCAGAAATCTGGTCACAATTGGTAGTTAGGGCGCGAGTGTCGGGCCCGCTAGGTAACATTACTGGCTATCTCGCGGTAAGGCGTTGGTCTCTAACGGGTTGTGGCGTAGCTAGACGCTGTATTGTTTTGTCCAAAGTCTTCTACGCTCACTCCAGGGAGATAGAACGACTAATCGTTAAACACCCTGTGGTGACGGGCTTGCCCGTTGTAGTCGACAACTCAAGTTTTGAATTGGATCTAAATGTAACACTTAAAAAGTGTTCATTAGTATCGCATTAAATATAATTCAAACCAGCTTACGTAATTTTGTTTTGTAAAATTTAATTTGAATGCTGACTAATCCAGCCGAGTAAAGATTTATGCGTTCGACTGATTTCTACCATTATTGTAATTACTAATAGTCACTTTGGAATGTCTAATTCATTTTTAAGTAAGTATTATTGCAAAGATTTTATATATTGATTATTTGATTTATTAAATAAAATATTTTATTTCATTTGATGTGATCTCTAAGTCTGTTTTTGAAGCATGTTATCTCGACGCAGTCCTTACATGTTTCGGCAAAGTCCTTCATGCGTGGTTAAAGTGAATGGGAAAAGTCACTGCTATGACCAGGGATATAGAGCAGCAGGTTATCTTCAGACCGCAGAATGCGCCCATAAGCGGATAGTGTAGTAAATTTGTCGGCAGATAATCAGGTGCGACTCTTCCAAGATCCAAAAACCTGAAGAGCAGGCAGGAACTCTCGTGTTTTTTTCCACCGGGTCGTTAGCCGACCTCTTCTCTAAACTTCGTAATTTGGTCAAAATTACTGAAGCCATGTATGTATCGAACGCAGATGTTTAGTAGACGCTCACTCTTCTAACTCCTCTATAAGGCCAAGAAATGCGACATTCCCATAATCCAGAAGAGGGAAAAGCGAATATAGCGATTTTGTTTTTCCAGTTTACCAACCTCCTAACCAATCTTTCCCAGACTGTGGTTTACGATAATCTTCTCCGACCTAACTTACGCTTCCTTCCAATTTTACCCTGATTTACATTTTACATGGAACATTAGATCCGATCGTCATTTCTTTATGAACTAAATCCGGAAATAAGTCCATAAGAACAAGACAGATTAATGCGTTAAAGCGGAATATGATATAGACAGTTGTCACTTTTACTCAATGAAAACTACCCATTACTGAATCTGATCTAATCACATCTCTATCACTGCCGCATCCCACGATCGAATTTCAAATGAAAAGCGGCGGAGAATGACGTCATCGTGACGCAATTGTATACGACTCTTTCTCTATCCAAGATGAGTTTTTAATTAGAGACATGCTTAAAGTAGGTGAATCAATATGAGCAAATAAGTAAGTTAAAAAAAAAATAATAAGAAAAACAAAAAAAAAAGATTTTTTTTTGGTATTTTGAAAGTTTGAACAATTAAATGTTTTGAAAATTAGTATAATAGGAGTTGAGCGCGTTGTGCAATCTAGCGGTAGTTAAAATTTCGCGAACATTGTTTATTAACAATATTTTACCTATTGCTGGATGGCGCAGTGCGCACATTACTTATCAAACTTTTATTTACAGTCCAGGATTTTAAATTTACAAAAAAAAGTTTTTTTTTCCTAAAAATCTTTATAAAAAGTTGTTGTCCGTGTCGCTTGTCCTGATTTACACACTTCAGGGATGTCACTAATTAAAAACTCACCCGGTAGATAAAAAATCACGGTCCCTAGTAGAAAAGGAATATAACGAAGAATAAGAAGAGAAATATCTGAGAACCGCTGCAGCATACAATGTAAAAGACGTCAACGAAACGCGATGCACATGAAAAGGAAGCAAAATCTCGCCCGAGGCACACTTGCCGTGAATCATACCAGAAATACGATACCAGTAGTTCCATTTCCACCAGGTTTATTGCATTAGCATTAGCAGATGAAACTAGAACACGGATTCTCGACTCTCGATAATGACTTGCTTTCTTGCACAATCACAACACCATTGTTTTAGGTCCAATCGCATATGCATACGCATATTGTGCTGCGAAATGCGATTATTAATATCATGGATCTACAATCTTACATATATCACCTACATATAGAATTTTGAAAATTTTCATGCCAATCGATACAGTTTCATTTTTGAAAAAATCTCAACCCTAAACAGCTAGAAGCGTCATCTCGATGAAGCTAAAGAATTTATCCCCATCCATTCCAGTGTTGCGCATCGCCGTTGTCAATCATGAATATGTTTTAGTCTGACACTCCACCATTGTGGAGTGGGTTGAGATTAATGAATTTGAAAATTGAAATAAAAATGGCAAAAAAAGTGGCTGGAGAGTGAACGTTCTTGGAGAAAGAAAGCTGTAGAGACGTTATCCAAAAGACGTTACACGTTTCGGCACTTTAAAGTATTACTTGTAACATGATCTTCATCTCCAATGCTGTTTAGACATAAAGTATTACTTGATACATTGTGATTATAACATCCGAAGAGGAAACCCATCTAAAGAAGAAGAAGATTCGTAATGGGATTAAACACTGCAAACTTTTATACAATAAGCTTAGTATTTTCACTTGTGTCACCAAATAAATAGTTTTCAGATACGATAATAAATCAGTATGTTAAATGATTAGATAACAATAAAAAAATAATTTTCTTAAATTAGTTCGTTATCAATCTGATTCTGATTTTACCATCCAGACATGGTAAAAGCGAAAAACTATGTAACTTTTAACATTAAACTTACAATATTTAATTTATTGGAAGCTCCAGAAAAAATCTTAAAACGTAGGTAATCACGACTGTAGAGAGGCGTGTATTTTACTCTCGGAATAGGAATCTTGTAGTCGTTTTCCACAAATGTTTATATCATTTACACTACTAATATAATAAAATACAATTCATTATCAATTTATAATACAATTTTATTTTAAATAATATAAATTATAATACAGTCACAAATCATGTTTCACAAAACTGAGTATTCGGCACAAGCATCGATATAATGATACGTATCTTATCTATTATTTAAAATAATATAATGGCAACGCGTTTTGACGCATATATGACGCGTTAATCTTCATTACGTCATAGTTTTTAAAATCCGTCTCGGATTAGGATTGTACTTATTGGGTTGTACCACTTTTTAAATACCTAGGTCTAATATCAATGGATTTTTCGCTCGCTCAGTAGTAACCATCATTGTAGCCGTTCTTCGGTGGTAGATATTGGTTGGATGGATTACTTGAAGGATATCCTGAAGAGTATCCGTTGGAGGCGCGTTCTGCTTCGGCTGCTGCGTTCTGGGCTAATGACCTGGAAGTAACATTAAATTTAAGAATTGGAATCATGTCCAGTAATAATGTACTATCCAGAAACGCCTTGTTTCAAGCATTGTCCGGAAATTATAAACCACAAAATCGAAATGAGTATGTGCATACTCGTAATATATGACTATTATACATATTATGCATATCGATAAGGTTAAAGAAACTTTTAAATACAATGAAATTTTCAAGACCTCATTCAAATACCATGAAAAGGCTTGAGGCCCTAGATTGTGAATTTACATATATAGGAACATGAACTAAGAGATCATGACATGACAGCACTACAAATGAGAAAGAATCTTGAGCTGTTCAATATTATGAAAAAGACAAAAAGTATACGTTGACCAGGAGATTCGAAGCGATTTTTTTTATTTCGTAAAGCTGATTCCTTGAAGGAAATTAAATATTGCTCTAAAATGCCGGCTAATGTCCTCGACAAGATAATGTCCTCGACATTATCTTAAATTTCAGCAGAAATTTTAGTACTAGCAATTGACGAAGGTTATACGATTCCTGATGATGACCAACTTCCAATGAGAGATAAACTACAACAATAAGAAGAAACAATTATTTTTCTAAATGAGTCTTCTCAAATAGTGTCCATCGTGGATGGTTCATATCGAAATTAGGACAGTAAATTAAAACATAAGCTTAATGCTAGCAACGCATCAGCTATAATAAAAGCTGATAATAAAATCAAGCGCATTTGTCTACAAAACAATTAAATATTATATTTTATATAGAAAATTTGACCACATCACGGAGTACAGAGAGAAGCTTCACTGGCTGTCGACCCGGGAGAAAAGAGACATGCGAGTTTTCTGTATGCTTTTCAAGATCTCGGATGGCGTTCCCTATTAACTTACCGTCAGATTTACTGCACTATCGGATCATGGACGCCCTCTGAGATCAAAAGACTACCTGCTACTCTATATCCCTAGTCACAGCAGTGACTTCTTCTTATTCTCTTTCACCGTGCATGGAGCCCGTCTTCGGAATGCTTTGCCGAAAAATGTGCGAACCGCGCCAAGCATAGCAACTTTTAAAAACAGACCCAGTGAGCATTTGAAATCTTCCAGATAAATTCCCTTTCCCCTCCCATTCCCCTCCTTTTTAAACTTTAGCGTCCTTATAGGTGTTAGATTATTTTAGTGTGGCAAATCCTGTGCCCACTAGGATTGAAGTATATATTTCTTTCTATCCTCTTTTATTTTATTTGTCATACTCTTTATATATGTTAAGTTATGTAGTCTACTCGCAAATAATGGTTATACAATAGTATAGGTTAGCTCTAAAATATTGCCTGCAGGCAATACGCTCGCCTTTTCCTAGGAATAAAGCGTTTTATTATTATTATTATAAATTTCTTACTGGTATTGGGTAATCTATCGTTATATATAAAAATTCGGCGTGCTTATGCTCGCAAATTTCGAAAAGTAATCGGTCGATTGGCTTGAAACTTTGACACGATGTTGCATTCAAATTCGCACATGTTTTATAATTAAATGAAATTTTTACACAACGTTGCATTCGCATACGCTCGACAAAAGTCTTCCCATACCGGTGAAATCTTCGGTGCGCATCGACATCGGCATTCCCATTGATTTCAAATCAGATTTAGCCACATCGAAGTTTGGCCGGGCCTAGCTAGTAGTAATAAAGGGAACTCTAATATTATGACTTTAGACAGAGCTTTAGCAGCTAAACATTAGAAATAACCTAGATTTTAGCAATGAAACCTCGACAATGCACTAGAAGAACGAGACCACATTTATGACATATATTTTCTTGCACACAAAAACACTTTAAAGAAGACAAAGTACATAAAGCAATGTAAAGCTCACTGTTTTCCTTAACTATGACAAGTATCCAGACGTTACCTACCAATGGAAAGGCCTTTGAACAAGTGTCAGAGTTCTGCTATTTAGGAATATTTTAAATGACATCATATTGTGGTTTAATAAAGTTAGAGGTGCGTACGCAAACTGCTATATATCCAATATGGAGGTTGTCAGTTTTGTTTAAGAGGCCAAAGCTGCAAATATTCAACACTAATGTGAAATCTACCTTTCTTTATGGTTGTGAGACGTGGAAGATAACGATCAGTATCACCAAAAAGCTTCAAGTCTTTGTTATTAAGTACCTTGTTATTAAGAGTGCTCGTCTGGTGACCGAGTCATATTTCAAACATAAAGCGATGAGATACCATAAACAAAGAGCCGATCTATTTATAGATTAGAAATCACAGGGGGGGGGGGGGGGGATTGAACCGGTTTACACGTTGACAAGGAAAAGTAACTACCCTATGACAAGTGGGATTGAAAAATCGACGATATACGAACAAATATTGGCGAAACGAACCACTGGGTAGTTTCAAATTCCTTTTGTACTATTTAAAGAATAGTTTTACTTTCTCGAACGGTCCGGTAAGCCATAGAAATGAGAATATTTCAAAACTTCAATAAATACGAGGGTTTCAAACTCTCTGACCGTGAACTCTCTAAACTAAACGGAAAACCCTCTTCTTATAATGTTCTCAACGCCCATCGTAGAGTGCAAAGACGCGAAACGGGACATAGTGCCATGAGTGCTGTGTGCATAGCGAAATATAAAATTTCACGAGCGCAGCCTTCTTCCCGGCGGTTGTAACATCGCTATAAGTGCAGTTTCAAATTCTCTTTGTAATATCCAAACAATAGTTTTACTTTCCCGAAAGGTCCCACAAGCCATAGAAATTAGAATAATCCCAAACTAAATAAATACGAGGGTTTCAAACGCTCTATTACGTAAAACCCTCTTCTTAAAATGTTTTTAACGCTCAAACGGAAGTGCAAAGACGCGAAACGACACAGTGCAATGATGGGTGTTGTGTGCATAGCGAAATATCAAATTTCACGGGCGCACCCTGCCTTACGGCGGTTGTAACATCGTTGAAACTTCGGTTGCTACAAACTTTAAGCTGTAAAATGCGATTTTGTCTAATTTATCGGAAACCTTGATAGTCTTGGATTTCATATTTTTTTGGTTTTGAATATAATTGGGTTTCGCCTAGCTAAACTACTTAAATGATCTGGATACTTACAGTTGTATGGCTTTGGGTATTGGTGGCGGCGTCGGCAGATGGTCTCCGAAAGCTCTATATCCGTATTTATCAGCGATATAAGTCACTTTGTACATTATTCCGTCAGGTCCGAGGTATTCGTATGATCCAGTGACCGACTGTCCTTCGTCAGCTGTTCCAACGTCCTCTAAGTGACCTTCCTGCTCAACGTGGGTCTGGTCTGCGCTCGTGTACCTAATAATAATAAGTTATAGTAAAAACACATTTTAAAAACAAGCTTTTATTAACTTGCTCTGTCCCGAACCAACCCTAGGTGAAGCAGCCATGTCATAGCGGAACTTAGAACATACTATCTTAACTGATTGCTATACAGAATTTCGTTTTTGTGCTGTTGACTGTTGAGGGATGGTGAACGGTTTCATCCAGCTTGGGGCACAAGATCCACTTTGTTCTCGGATCGGCTTAACTCACGATTCAGCTCCTGTTTAGAAACCTCATCGTGTGGAAGGCTACCCCGGGTAAGACTCTCTGTCTCAGGCCTCACAAGCTGGTGGACCGATTTCTCCCGGCGGGTTTACATCCCGGCGCCACTGGACGGTTTGCGCACCGGTCGGCGAAGCCAATCGGTTGTGCATTCTGACTAATTGCTGAAGGGGTATGGACACTAGGGAAATATACCGTTTCCTAAGCAGCGAGGGTGGATGTTGACCTGTTGTCATTCCACTCTTGATCCCGTGTGGCACTATGGGCAAAGAACGCCCAGGTCCGCGATAGATTCAAACTGAATTACCGATGTAATACAACAGTTAGAGTCGGACTTCGGTGACTTCGGACCTGTTACCGGAGGACGGAGGTATCCTGAAGGTTAATTCCAGACGAAGATATGCTTCCAAACTGGTAGTCAGGGGCGAGGCTGCCGGCTGGATACCTTTCCCGGTGCCTGGCCGTAAGGCGTTTGCCTCTGGCGGACAGGTGGCGGAGTTTGACGGTGGACTGTTTTGTCCTAAGTCTTCTGCGCTCAACTCACGGGAGACATAGCGATAAATTTCGTTAAAACTTCCTAAGGTTACGGGTTCGCCCGTTGTAGTTGACAGCTCTAGTTGTTGACCGTTGAGGATTACACTCGTTGGAAGCCAACCCTGGGTGCAGCAGCACTATCGCGGTGAAACTTAGAACGGGCTAACATAATTAAATACATATACCAAATTTCGTTTTTGTGCTGCTGACCTTTGAGGAGTCCCATCGTTGGAAGACAACCCTGGGTGAAGAAGCCCTGTCGCGGTAAGACTTAAGGCGGGTTATCATAATTGAATGCGTATACGAAATGTCGTTTCTGTACTGTTGACCCTTTAAGAATCCCCTCGCTGGAAGCCAACCCTGGGCGCAACAGCCCTGTCGCAGCTAAACTTAGAACGGGCTATCATAATTTAATGCGTATACGAAGTATCGTTTCTGTGCTGTTGACCGTTCAGGAGTCTCCTAGTCGAGAGCCAATCCTGGGAGTAGAATCAGGTCATGCTATCCATAAAAATGCATTGTTATTGGAACTGAACCGATATGTAAAATTTAAACTTCATATGATAAAGGGAAGTGGTTCTAATTCATCTTGCAAGATTTGACCAAATCAAACTAACTAAGAAAGATTGCACGGTAAATAAAAGCTGGTAATAAAAGCTTGTAAAGACAAAAATATATAAAAAAACCCCGAATTGCCACAATGTCTCCGGTTGTACTCGCGGCCGCGGCCATATATTGCAAAGGCGATGCTGCTGTTCCAGTTACATCGTTATAATTTGTCTTGCTTTTGGCTTCACCCTAAATGCTGTTAATTTATTAGAAGGTCGCTTCTACTCTTTTCTTATAAATATGGTAGGTAATTGGTAACGTTACAAAATAATCTAAATTTTATTATGTACGACGACTACACTTTCAATTATTTTGAATAGTATTTAAGAAAGTCGTCTATTTTAGTTTTGAGTCTAATTATTTATATTAAAATTAGTTGATAATAATTTAGCAGTTACCTACACAGTACACACATAAAAATTATTCTTGTTCAGAGTCTTAGCTAAGGGAGCTCTCTCAATATATTATATTCATGTTTCAAGGTCTCCTGTCATTAAAGTTTCACCTGCTTTAAGACTATTGCAGCTCATTTCTCTGCTAATTAGCATTCCCTTGCTTATGAAAAATATTTCAACGAATCGATACGAAACACTTACATAGTAGAGGCAATAAATTTGGCAAGATATGCATTCAGATGTCAGTAGCGTTAAACATTTTTGCTTAAAAGAAATTACGCCCGTTAAACAATGCAGCCCATTGTATATATGATTTATTTGACTACATGTGATGGTTCTCAAAATCGTGAAAATATTTGCTATGTTAACCAATTATTATTATTCTCGCCGTATATTTATTCGGTTTTGCATGTAAACTTTGAAAGTTGATGTATTTTGCTACCGCATTAAAGTTATCTTACAAAACCTGATACCAACTGCAGTAAAAGGTTGGAGAAAACGATCTTCAGGAATCTTAGATGTGGCAATTGTCACTTTTTTTATTTATTTATTTATTCATTGGTATCCATAGGCATTCAAGTGCAAGAGCACAAAAAAAAAGAAAAATAATTTACAAATTTAGGAATTACCGTTATATGTTATATTTAGCCGTAATTTATACAGTCTAAATTTAGTTATACATCTGTCTGAGCCCAGATTAAATAGCGCATAAATTATTTAGATGTTTATTTTTCTAATGTGCTAAGTAAAGAGCAACCGAGCCTATAAGTAAAGAGCCAGAGTCCTATTGAAGTGGCACTGTTATGTCAGAATGAAAGAAAAGAAAATTATAATATATATTGTAACTAAATATTTTTACCTCAGATTACGTTATTTAAATGTGAATAAATCAGCTGGCGAATATACCGCGTCGCGATCATACGAACTTCATTTATATTGTTGTAATATTTTTCGGATAAAAGTGTATATTTCCCGGATAAATGAGCATTGCCTGATCGACGATTTACAGGGGTTCATAACGAGCGATTTTCGAACGAATAGAACGAAACAATGCGGATACAACTTCATAATAAAAATACTTTTTGAATTATAAATGAACCTTAAATTAAAATTAAAATTCAAATTAATTTATTGACTTCAAATTATCAGTAGTTAAAATACACAAAAGTCATAACCTAACTAGGCTGGCGCCTGTTCCGAGGTAGATTTTTTATTTTTTTTTTGTTTTAGCAAATACTTATGTAATGATATTCCATAATGATATACTTTTGTTATGATAGTGATGATTCGATGGAGAAAACCTTTATTTTTTGCTTGGCGAGCAGCATTTCACAAGTGGTTTTCTTGCTGCCTGTCGGTCAGTTCATGTGGCACCCATCTATCGATCTTTAAAATCTTTCCCATGGCCTTCAAACGCAAGGAAACGGTTTGTTGTGTCACATTTAGTTGTTCATCGAGCTGTTGTTGCGTTTGACCATCGTCCTCATCCAATAATGCTTGCAATTCGGCGTCTTCAAACTTTTTCAAACTCTTCACCACTTTTAAATTTATTGAACCACTCATTACACTGTGTGCGACCAAGAGCATGCTCGCTGTAAGCTTTGACAAGCATTCGATGCGGCTCAGAAGCGTTTTTCTTCAAATGGAAACAGAAAATTAATGCTTCCCGCAAATGAGAGTATTCAAACACGAAATTAGACATTTTTACGAGCGAAACAAAATGCGTTGTTATATGAAACTTGAGAAATTGTGAACTGAATATTGTTGACAGATCAAAGAATGAACAATTGAGACAGTTGGTATGGTTCGGAAGCTCATACATGTTCGGCTATCGACCGCTAGATGTCGTTACCGGTTTCATATTTGTACACTTAGTACTTGCAGATTGGTCCCATTTTTATCAAAATCCTGTTCTGATGATGGGATCCATGAGGAATTGAGGGAACTCCTCAAATATTATCATACGAAGTTGAAAATGTACATGTTAATTCGATTCCGATGACTATTTATTTTTATGGTAAGCATGACCTGATTCTACACCCTGGGTTGGCTCCCGACGAGGGGACTCCTCAACGATCAACAGTACAGACATGAAACTTTGTATACTCATTCAGTTAGGATAGCCCGTTCTAAATTCCATTATGACATGATTGCTGCACCCAGGGTTGGCTCCCGACGAGGGGACTCCTTAACGGTCAACAGCACAGACACGAAATTTAGTATATGCATTCAATTACGATAGCCTGTTCTAAGTTTCACAAAGACAGGACTACGGTACCCAGGGTTGGCTTCCAACGAGGTAACTCTTCAACGGTCAACAGCCCAGGCACAAAATTTAGTATATGCATTCAATTATGATAGCCAGTTCTAAGTATCACCATGACATGGGTGCTGCATTTATAAAACATTTTGGAGCCGTTTCTTTTTGTTGTTTAAAGTTTGTGTGTATTACACGGTGTGTGTGTATTATAATTTAACTTTATTACTTCTGTGTGTATTACACGGTGTCGATTAAGAATTAGTTTATCAAATGGTTGACTGGAAGATATCGCTAAAGCGATAAGTCCGCCATTTGTGCATACATTGTATTTTTTTATAAAACCTGTGTAATATTCATTAGGTAATATTTTTATAGGACAATAAAGTTATCCTATTCTATTCTAATAATCAAATATTTCTGATAATGAACCTTGATTGTAATATTAGAGTCCGGCCCACCCTAGAACGGGCTAGTCCCAGTGGGGTGATAGAAACAAATAAGCATATGGTTAAGGTTTTGCCATCGGGTTCCTGTTATTTTTTTAAGCAAATCAATGTTTTATAGTAATGAATTCTTAAATAAATCAGTAAATTAATAAATAAATGATAGCCGTATAAATGAAATTATATGAGGACGTTTTGTTCATAAAAGAATAGACATTGAGCATAAGTGTTGATAGTTCTGTCTCTACAGTCTGATTTATCCTTGTAGTTGCGGGGTATAGTAATTTTCCAAAATCTTGCACAAGGAATAAGTAGGTTTACGTGATTTATCAAGTACTTACGAGTATCTGTAGCTTCCATCCGGATTTATAGTGTTCTCTTGATCCAAAATGGGTACGATGGGTTTCGTATTAATCTGATTGATGTCGTCGAAACCGCCGCCGTGCGAGGTCGGGTAACCATTGTTGGAATCCGGCGGGAGGTATGAGTTCTGGGGTCTGGGTGGACGCTGAGTTACCGGAGGAAGGTAGGAGTTTTGCGGTGGCCTTTGGGTGATTGGAGGAAGATAGGAATTTTGCGGAGGTCTCTGCGTGACGGGGCGTGGGGGAAGGTAATTATTTTGGGGCGGTCGATACGAATTTTGGGGGGGTCTGTAAGTGTTTTGCGGGGGTCTGTAAGCGTTCTGTGGAGGTCTGTAAGAGTTCTGTGGAGGCCTATAGCTGGTCTGTGGAGGTAAGTAATTGTTTTGCGGTTTTTCTGGAGGTAGATAATTATTTTGCGGAGGGAGATAGCTAACTTGTGGCTTCGGTTGGTAATTGATTTGAGGCCTAGGCGGAAGGTAAGAATTATCTGGAGGAAGGTAATTATTCTGAGGTGGAAGGTATTGGTTAGGAGCACTGAGAAAATCCGATCCTCCTGATGATAGCGCGTGCGATGGGGCTTGGTGATTGGGGGCTAGCTTATCTCCTGAGCAAGCTACCGCCAACGCTGCCACTATTAACTGCAAAGAAAAGTGTTTTGACCTGTATGCATAGCAACTAATACATGAGATGAAATAATTACGTTGCTTAAGAGAATCCGAAATCATGTAATTAGTTGCGCACGTTTTATGGATCTTACATTGCACGATTATTCCATATCTGTCAGAAACCTTATTATTTGAAAGTTGCACGGCGTTTCATAATAATTAGGGATTGGAAGTAGCAACAGTAAACGATAATTGCGCAGAGGTTTTCAATAAAATTGACAAAATATGTAGAAGTGAAAACGTAATCGTAGCAAACTCGTTTTTTTCAAGGAAGTTGAAAATTAGCTCCAAATTGCTACAATTAATACAATTAGTAGAAATGCAAAAGTTTTTTCAAAATTGATAGTGCTCAATGAAAATTAATGAGTGTCTGTAATAAATTATTTAAAAAACACCCAAAATTTTTAAATCACCTGGGGATTCTCAGTTTTTAAAATTATATCTGATATCTCTTAAAGACGACTAATAAAGATTCTTATTGTCCATTTAATTAGAGAATAAAGCACGTCTTTTTTGTTTGACGATTAATATTTATTTTTCTATTTTTTGTGAAGAGCTACTGCGTACAGATTTAATGTAATTTAATGTTCAGGATTGTGTAAATATTAAAATCATTGCATCATACATTACCTTGAAACCATATAAAACCAAAACCATGACAAATATAATTAACAGTAAAACAATAACATACACGCTAATAAATATAATAATATAATGGTTATGTATTCTGTATGTGCGTACATTTTTTATTTATTTATACAAAAAACAATACAGAATTAATACATACGATATATCACTAAAACCAGGTCTGGTTTGCCTCTGATATAAAAGAAAGCTTCTACACTTAGAATATGTATCGATTTTACAGTCAATAAAATTACCACCAAATTTATAATTACTTAGTTAAAAACATTTTAGTTCTATCCGCAATTTAGACAGCTATTTTAAGCTGTGTTGAGCAGTGAGTTACTTTTCAGCCGGACCTGTTATCATGGCTGGCCAAATCACGTACAAACAGGTTGCTTCTTATTTAAGTGTTTCGTTTTTATTTTATTTTATTTGTTTTAAATTTATAATTTTGATAACACAGGCTTTTTTTTATCATAAGGGGTGTAAGAGCAAGGGTATGGGTGTGCTGGTTTATTTGTGTGAGGGTATGTGTGTTTAGGTGTGTCTATATATGAGAGAGTCAAATGGAAAATGTCAACAGTTATAAATTGCTCATTCTAAGTTTGCATAGCTCGAATTAACAATGAATTATTTGGAGTAGTTTGTTGTAATTCTCTCTGTATTACCAGCATTGCAAAAAGGTACAAATAATAAGGGGGTCTTATAATCTAAAGACAGGCATACACAATAATAAGTACGGACTACGTATATTGCTGTTTATTTCATACTTTTATAAAACGAGATTTCGTCAGAGTTTTACAGCAAATTACATAGGAAACTTATGTCATTTTGTTCTGAATTGTTCTCATTTTGTTCTGAATATGTTCTCACTTTGTTCTGAATATCCTTTCACCTACAGTTCAAATTTACGTCTACTATAGATTAAAGAGAATTCGTAAGAGAATAAATGTTGCATTATTATATAGATATTTTTTCGTTAGTTTAAAAAATAAACAAATTACTCAAATGATAACCTTATGTTAGGAAACTAATGTGGATAATAATGTGGGTAAGAAGAGTTATCTTAAAATTATATAAGTTAAATATGACGTTCGGAATTTATTTATCTTGAATATTAAAACTTTTATATCATGTTGCACGAAGTACGTCATTAGACAAGGTCCTATTGTTGTCCAAAATTTAGAATTTGAGTTTGAACCAGATCTCCACGTTTTGAGAACCTGGAAAGCCAAAAAATGATTCCTGGAAATGGCGGTGTGTGTGTGTATCTGTGTATATGTGCGTGAACCAAATTACGTACCAAAATACATAGTTTACCCTAATGCCAATTTTTGTAAAGCTGATGAGAGATGTCCCGCCATTTTGTTTCAAAATGGCGGCTTTTTCAAAATTAAAAAAAATCATAAATCCATTAATACTGGCATTGATTTTATAAAACACTATAAAATCAATGATACTGGTCTTTAAAAAATAAAAAATGTGACTTAGAATACGAGAGATATCGTAAAAATGCGAAAATTTAATAGTTCAGCATTAATTCGTTATTAACTCCGGCTAGAATGGAAATCGACAATGTTTTGGAAACCTGAGAATAATGACTCTGATTTTGCTATGTTAGGTTACATATTATTATATTTAGTGTTTTATGAGTTTAATAAAGGGATTTTAAAATGATGTGTAGAAAAAAAAAGACTTTGAAAATCGAACCTGAAAATAGTCATTCTTATAGCAAATAAAAATCAGTTGAAGCGAAGATACAAAATTATAAGAGTTTGATAATCGAATTTAAATAAATTGTCGCCCAGCAAATACCTAACCGGCATATTGGAAAAGTTTATGATACAAGATTTTTTAATATGAATAATATGAAATCGAATCACTGAATATAGTTTTATTTTTGCGGTGATATATAATAAATGTATTCGCATTTATATAAATAGTACACCATTACACCAACTTAAACTTAATATTTTAAAGCTTACCAGCTTCATGGTAGCTGTCTGTTTGGATATTAAAATATTACAATGCACTTAACACTTCTTTGACACTATGTGCGGATATCCTATCCGGAGGAAATGTTCGCTTTTCAGTGCGAACGTCGTGAGTTGACTGACGCCTTGCACTGCGAAGCCTTCACTATTTATAGCAGCCCAAATATCCTTAACTGACTCTACGTCGAGTCAAGATCATCCTCCGAGATGTTCGCTCCTCTCGCCGTCCGGCCACCGCCGCACAGTGTTTCTTTCGTATAAGCTGTTGGTATTTTTAGATATAGGTTTCTGTGAACATATTTCTTTTCATTTATTTTTCTCATTAGATACATATTTATAAAGGTGCTCTGGAGACTTTTAGTTTGCATATATAGAAATTTTCAATGATGTTCGCAGGATAGTGTTGCGCTAACTACTTGTAGAACTAAAAGTCAATAATAATAATTACAAAATAATTCAGAATATACACCAAGTAATAGTTAATAGTACTAATAAATAATTATACTTAAATAGAAAACAAAACATACATATTAAATATTAATTAATAAATAGCTGTAAAAACATAGGATTTAATAAAAAAAATGGAAACATTTAAAATTATACCGACGAAGAGAAACAAAACAGTAAATAATTATATAAATCATGTATTATATAATATCAATCGAAGTAAACAGATAATATAGAATAATTATAAATTTCTTCATAAAAAAATCAATTTCATATTTTTTTCTGTATTACAACGTAATTCAAAATGTACACCAAGTAATATTTAATAGTAATAATTATAATTATATTTACAAAAAAATATAAAACATACATTTTCAATATTCCCTAATAAATAGCTGTAAAAATATAAGATAGGATCATAACACACAGAAAAAATATAAAATTACACCGACGAAGAGAAACGAAACAGTAAATAATCATGTAAATTATAATCATATTAATAGTCGAACCAAACAGAGAATATAGAATAATTATACATTTCGTCATAAAATTTTAAATTTCATAAAATTTTTAATATTTACTTAACAATTCTTTCATTTATAACTTAAATCTATGACACCTATAACCCAATTACTTTATCTATATATATATATATATATATATATATATATATATATATATATATATATATATATATATATATATATATATATATATATATATATATATATATATATATGTATATATATATATATATATATATATATATATATATATATATATATATATATATATATATAAACTATTGATCATTTCGGCAAGGCCGTTTTACAAATGAAAGTGACATTACGAAATAATTCAAATTTCGAATGCTACTAACATTTAAAATATGATACAATTGGCTGAGTTTGTTATCAACGAGCCATTAAATCGAATTAAAAATAAATAAAAAAACTCCATATGCTCAATGAAATGAAAGAAGAAACTTAAATCTTTATTTCTGGCAGAGAAGTTTATAAAAAAGATTGTATAATGTTATCAAAATAGGGTAAACCTATATAAAATTGTATAATATTAAAAAATTGTAAAGAAACATTGTAGAAAACAGTATAATATTGTTATATTTGATAAGGTTTGTAAAGAAATCCGTTTATAGGATCATGTTTTTATTTAAAATAAAATTAGTAAAAGCTACTTTAAAAGTAGCGAAGGAAATCCCAGGTTGTATTGGGAAATGCTTATGTTTGAATGAGATATACTTACGGATGTGCACGACTTTCGACAGGTGCAATGTAAGTTTAAAGGTCCTTTTGCAGTCGACTAACGATCACTATTCATCCATATATCTCATAAATAGGGCTTATCCTTATGCAACACAAAATGCCTTCAAATGAGACGAATTAAGCGAAAAAATTAAAAATTAAACTATTGATCATTTCGGCAAGGCCGTTTTACAAATGAAAGTGACATTACGAAATAATTCAAATTTCGAATGCTACTAACATTTAAAATATGATACAATTGGCTGAGTTTGTTATCAACGAGCCATTAAATCGAATTAAAAATAAATAAAAAAACTCCATATGCTCAATGAAATGAAAGAAGAAACTTAAATCTTTATTTTTGGCAGAGAAGTTTATAAAAAAGATTGTATAATGTTATCAAAATAGGGTAAACCTATATAAAATTGTATAATATTAAAAAATTGTAAAGAAACATTGTAGAAAACAGTATAATATTGTTATATTTGATAAGGTTTGTAAAGAAATCCGTTTATAGGATCATGTGTTTATTTAAAATAAAATTAGTAAAAGCTACTTTAAAAGTAGCGAAGGAAATCCCAGGTTGTATTGGGAAATGCTTATGTTTGAATGAGATATACTTACGGATGTGCACGACTTTCGACAGGTGCAATGTAAGTTTAAAGGTCCTTTTGCAGTCGACTAACGATCACTATTCATCCATATATCTCATAAATAGGGCTTATCCTTATGCAACACAAAATGCCTTCAAATGAGACGAATTAAGCGAAAAAATAAAAAATTAAACTATTGATCATTTCGGCAAGGCCGTTTTACAAATGAAAGTGACATTACGAAATAATTCAAATTTCGAATGCTACTAACATTTAAAATATGATACAATTGGCTGAGTTTGTTATCAACGAGCCATTAAATCGAATTAAAAATAAATAAAAAAACTCCATATGCTCAATGAAATGAAAGAAGAAACTTAAATCTTTATTTCTGGCAGAGAAGTTTATAAAAAAGATTGTATAATGTTATCAAAATAGGGTAAACCTATATAAAATTGTATAATATTAAAAAGTTGTAAAGAAACATTGTAGAAAACAGTATAATATTGTTATATTTGATAAGGTTTGTAAAGAAATCCGTTTATAGGATCATGTTTTTATTTAAAATAAAATTAGTAAAAGCTACTTTAAAAGTAGCGAAGGAAATCCCAGGTTGTATTGGGAAATGCTTATGTTTGAATGAGATATACTTACGGATGTGCACGACTTTCGACAGGTGCAATGTAAGTTTAAAGGTCCTTTTGCAGTCGACTAACGATCACTATTCATCCATATATCTCATATGAGATATCCGTTGCAACGACAATGCCAATCAGTAAAGGTGCCACCCCGAATTCCAATCCAATTATTAACATGTTATTGTAGGTTAATCTTTTTCTTATCATTGTAATAGACGTGGAAATTATAAATGTTGGCAGCACATGTTATGTTACAAACCTACGAGTGTTTATGCTTCACAGTAATTATTTAGATTGAGCAAAGTTTTATAATAGAATAATATACGCTTTGATATACGTATTTTAAAAAAATAATACTTTATACGCTTAATAAATCTGATTTCATGTATTCAAAATTAATATTAAAAGTGTAGACAATTTCATAAAATGAAATGAATTTCAAATGCACAAATTAAATTTTACCATGACTCCACAGAAATTAAACACTGTGCGGCTCTCCATTCGCCCCCACTTGGCTCGAATGCAGGCTTTTCTTCTACGTCAAATCTGAAGCGGTATAAGCTATCAATTTGCCGGTGACGTGCATCCACGAGGGCGGATTGATATAATTATACCTTAAATAATTTTATTGATCTACATTGACACACTGGCCGTTTTGAACTTGGAAAATAGAAAAGATAAACTGTCGTGATTAACAGGTAATATATGTAATCGCCTTTTTAATAATGGTCAAAGCAAAGTCTTTATAAATATATCAAGAGGTGTTGGATGAAGAGGAAGAAGAGAGATACAAATAAACGCAAAACTTTATTCAGTACCTATGTTTGGGAGCTAATGGGCCCTTGCTGAGTTGGCCACGAAGACCTTTTTTGTTCAGGGTTGGTTACACTCACTGGTCAACACCCATTCGGCGGCCTTCACGCATGAAGTGCGAACCTGGGCAGGACTCTGGCCTTAGGGATAGTTTCCCCTAGGAGTCAACTTTCAACCGTGCGGCGTAAGCCAATCGATTGTGCACTCTGACTAAGAGTCGGGGGAGTCTGGAAGCAGTACTGTTTCCTATAGAGCGGGGGTGGTTGCGGACCTTACGCCGACTGTTCTTGAAACGACTATCGGCTACCCGATACTGGGTGAACAGCCGGGCAAAGGGTGCCGTGGTCCGCGATAGATTTGGTTTACACCGTTTCACCGCACCGTTTCATCGCTTCGTAAGGGAGAGGACCGCGCAAGCGACGTCTAACTCATAACCAATCGAGAGACCGGAGTAGTCTGGTCGCAATTGGAAGTAAGGGAGTGAGTGTAAGCCCGCTGGGTAGCATACCTGGTTATCTCGCGAATAAGGCTTTGGCCTCTTACGGGCTCGTGGCGGAGCTTGACGGTGGACAGTTTTGTCCAAGTCATAGTGCGCTCTTCACGGGAGATAGAACAAACAATCGTTAAAACTTCCTGAGGTGACGGATTCGCCCTTTGTAGTTGACAACTCTATTTAGTACCTATGTCTTGTCGATATTTCTGTGAAGATCATTTCGTGATATTTTAACATTTGTAAGTCTTATAAATGTGTTTGTACGTGGGAAAACCAACTAAAAGGATGATAGACGTGGCCATATATTTAAACAACCAACAATTTAACACTTAAATACTATACAAATATCACAAGTATTTATTCAAAAAGGCTTGTATTTAACATGATTAAGGACCAGAATAAAAATAAGGACTATTAAAAAAACACATTTTCAGGAAAATCATCAATTTTCCAATGCCTAAAGTAGCACAGTATCAAAGACCCATATTCGCAAAGTATTTAGGCTAAAATATTTTAAATCGATACAGAAAATGTCGTATACAATATATCGTCATATGACTATCTATGTATAAATCTTAATCGAAAAGCTATAGATAATAACGTCATCTCGTAGACGACTCTTCCTTCGACCTCTGGTAATTTAATTCCTATATTAAAATTCCAGTTTCCTTTTCCCGAGTCTGATTTGTTCCACTATGTAACTTCTACCATTATGTGACGTCACAGAATGGTTGTGGTCTAGGGCATTCTGGCTCCTTTATTTGCAAGGTTGTCGGCACTTTCGCTGCGTTGCACTCTTTTGGCACCAATATCAGAATAACTTTACTTTCTTTTGCTACTTGCTTTAGAGCATTTAGACATTCCTAAACAAGCTCTGAAACAAAACGTATCTGTTCAGGGGTTTAAAAACTGCTAAAGACTCGGAAAATATGAGGCAGTAGCTCGAAAAACAATTGTTAAATTATTATTCATAGATTTTGATAAGTGCAATAGATGCCGTGTGAATCGGTGGGTTATCTTAATAAAATATCATGTTTTTATTGACATATGAATTTTTTACAACGAGCTTGCATAAACGCAAGATAATCGATCACTTTAAACTTTTTTTACTCATATATATAATATTATTATGCTACTGGAGCTTTGGTGCATCAAAATGCCAAAGGTTTTATTCGACAAAAGTATATGTCATATTAGTCAAGAGACAGAAATGAGTTGTCAGTTGCTCCAAGCGAACCCGCCACACCAGAAAGTTATAACGACCTGTTGTGTTCTTTCTTTCGTGAAATGAATGCAATGACTTTGGTGGACATAACAATCCACAAATCAAACTCCACTACAAACCCCCCAATGGCCAACTTCAAACCGCGAGACACTGGGAAATGCCACAAAGTATAGTATCCTCGCGCCCTGGTTACCAGATTTAGACAGATTTCTCCGTCCTCCAGGCTGGTTACGGATTCGACATTGCTTACGCGGCCTGTAGCTACTGTAGCAGTTATATGTTTCCGGATTTCTCGTGGGCCCGAGGCGCCCTTTGCCCGTCTTTATCACTCGGGATCGAGCGGCGAATCGAACGATTCTAAGGATAGTTGTCGCTGATGTACCAGAGCTATCAAACCGGCCAGTGCACAACCACCCAGGGCCGCCCGAGGTGTTCCCCCGGATTCGCACTATCAGATCCCAACTGACTACGACTGCACGGTACAACCGGAGGCAGAGTTCACTCTGGCTCTCTCAGCGCAAGTCTCTCTTCGATGAGGCAACCGGATGGGGGCTGAGCCATGACTTGGGCCGACCAAAAAAACACAAACTGGCCATCAGTTCCAAGCTGTATGGAACCATTCGGCCCCTACTTCAAAATATAATTATAATACATTTTCTTTTTAGATTATTTTTAATATATATTTTTATATATATTTACAATATATTTTTTCTGATGAATTCTACTAGCTCTTCTAGAAACAACCGCCGAAGAAAACCAGATGGCCACTTTTTGGTACTATTATTTTCAAGATACAATGAGCGAAGTGAATATGATGAATTACTATTAACGTATTTAATATCGCACATTTGTTGTTCACGTAGTCTTCAATCTATTAGTATGTTCTTTTACAAAGTAGGTCTTTGATGCAATGCTTAAATTATTTAAATAGTATGTATATCTATTTTTTTTTATTTTTTTTTATTTCTAATATTTATTTATTCAAGAAAACACAGAGTATGATTATACAGAATTACATAATTGTAAAAATTCTAAAATATAAAACCGGTTACGGATTTCCTTATTATTATTAACCGGTTACGGATTATTATTATTGAATTACAAATTTATATTTATTTCAATTCTGGTACTTCTTAGTATTTTTTTAATCATTTCTTACGATAAAACATATTACAATTGCTTGAGAGTTGGGTGTGTATGTGTATATTTGCTGGGAGAGTAAAAAATATGGTGGGAGGGTGTGTGTGTATATGAGTGTGTGTGTGAGTGAGAGTGTAAGTTTGCCTGCATCTGTAAGTGTGTGCCATGTGGGTTCGTATTTAAGTGTGTATTTATACTATATTCATGTTATATTATATGTATATACTACAATACATTTTATTTTAATATGCTGTAAAAAGATGTATATGATAAAGGTGTCCATAATAAATAGAGTGCATTAACCCGTCGGACGCCAACAGTGCCTATAGGCACTTTGCGTCGTTTGACGGATCCACGAATAACCGTTTCGGTTGGCCCCATATATATTATATAAATATATAATATACACGACTAACAAGATTCATTACTGGATAATAAGAGGGAATTCATGAAAAAACGATATTATCAGTATTTATTAACAAAATCGACCACAAATTACGGGGCAGTTTTTTGCGCGCGAGGGCTGGCTTTCGAGCGGTTAATAAATGGTCAAATCTCCATAGTAAATAATATTGATATCAGAATCCTATATCCTAAGGATATACAAATAATACTATTGTCCTAACTCAAATCGCGTAACAAAATTTTAGATACTGATTGCTTGTATGCAGTTATTGATGTATTGAATATATCAATATTTGCCACTCGTTTATTGTAAAGATCACAGCAACGAGTAATAATTCCATGCTTGAATGCAATCGTATTGAAACGAGGGAGTCGTAACTTCTTGTAAGTCATAATTACTTGTAGTTTTTGATGAGCATTAATTTTAATTTCTCCCAATAGATCGCTACAATTAAAGATATCATTGAGTGTTTTGAAATTATACATACCATCATTTTAGTTACGCCTATGTATCAGAGCATCTATTTTAAATAGTACAGAAGCCTTATTTGTGTTGTGTTTGAGCCCCCCTGAGACGATTAAGACCATTTACAGATTAAAGTCTGTTTGTGTGTCTGTCTGTCTGCCTGAGTATGTATTAGTCCACGATAGCGCCCACACGCCCCGTTGAGTATGATACGACCAAATCTGGTTGTGAAACAATTATCCGTTGAGTATGATACGACCAGATCTGGTTCAGCTCGGCGCGCGCGCTTTCGAACTCTTTTTTTTACCATCGAAAGCATTTTGTCTCTTTCATGCGTATGGCAGATCGGTACAGAATTAAATTCTCTCTGTTAGCATTCGCAGCAGCAACTGCGCAGTCCATGTAACATATTATTACGGACCGCGGCAAAACTGAACGCCCGCCTTCACGAAACGTCAAAGTCCGCGGTGCGTGTGTCGCCGCTTCGGAAACGTTTTTCGTGTAGTTTTCGGTGTTTATTTGAACGAAACGTAAGTAAAACCATTTCTACAACATCCTATAGTCCCCCTAAACTGATTAGATGTACCATTTATCGTGTATATAAAGTATTTCGGGTCTTTGAATGTCGCGTCGCAAATGCCAAAGTCGGCCATTGTTTTTTCACTTCTTTGACGTTCTCATATTTATTCATAATTATCTAATTGTTTTACAAAATGATATTTCAATATTCTATATTCGAAATTTCAATGCAATCATTGTGCAGTTGTTCTTTTTATGATTGGTGTAGTAGTTTCGTAGTTATAGTCCTTGAAGTCGAGCGCTGTCGATGTCGCCGAAAATCCTGCAAAAGTGACAGATGCATCCATGAAAATACCCATTTACTCCAAGGGTTAATCCAATTGAGCTGAAGTTGGGTATGCGTGCATCATTTGGTAATGGCAAGAGTTGAAAAGGTGGCTGAAATCGGTCCATTAGGGGGCGTACTAGTCATATATAATCATCGAAATCTTGCACTTAGAGATCTGAAATTTGTTGCACAGGCAAAAATCACATTGTTGAATTTCTGTTTGAAGGTCTCATATATAAGCAGCACTAATAATATTAGAATTCCGCCGTTCATTTTAATCGAATATTAACGCCGAGCCGCCCAAGGCTAGCCGAGAAACGAACCGCGCCTCCTAACCCGGGACCCAGCCAGGTTCGAACGCTAACCGATGGAGAGCGCTCATCGATTTCATTTATGCAAATAATATTCAGATGAAATCAGTCCTTGGCTACTTGCCGGGAAAGTTTTGGGGTGACAAAACCGTTTTTTTTAAATATCGCAATCATGGGGGAAATAAAATTTTAATAATTTTAGTGCTATTTACAAATAAAATGCCGCAATATAGTCCAAGCATATGGGGGTTTCTTCAGGAAAAAAACGGAACTGTTTTTCTCTACGGTTTTAAATGTATTTTTGGACGCTGCACCGAATGCGATTTTCAACTTTGCGACCTCGCCAGAGGTGAACTAACTTCAGGAGTCGCGAAAAATCACAAAAAATGTATTTCATTTTGTTTTTCGATTAAAATTCACAAATAAAGCAATTTTCGATAACGACTACTTTTAAAAAAAATAGAGAAGATAAAATTTCCTACAATTCATATTTATTGACAATTCCTCCGATGTATCAAACCGCCGCTAAAGCGCGCTCAGAAATAGTTTTTGTCCCTTTGAGAAAAACGCCGAAAATTTGAAAGTGCAATAGAGCCGCGCTATGGACTTTGTGGCATAAAATGACCATTTTTGAGAGCGCTATAGCGACGGTTTGGTACATTGGAGGAATTAAGTCTGTGAATATGAATTGTAGGAAATTTTGTATACTCTAATTTTGTACTCAATAATCGTTATTAAAAAATGCTTTATTCCTGAATTATCAGCGAAAAATTAAATGTAATGCATTTTTTTGCGGTTTTTCGCGATTTCTGATATTAGCTCACCTTTGGCGAGGTCGCAAAGTTAAAAATCGGATTCAGCGTCTAAAAATACATATAAATCCGTTAAGAAAAATACTCTCAGATTTTTTTCCTGGAAACGACAAAATTAGATCTTTAATGCTTGGACTAATAAGAAACACGGCGATTTTTAGTGTATTTAATATATATTTCTGTTCTTATAAACTCTTTGCAAATTTTGGGCAAAACAAGATTAAAAAGGCCTCAGACGTGTAACATAAAAATGACTCAATTGCGTGCATAACATCACTAACAAGCGTGTGACAATGAATTCTGAAGACGAATGTAAGAACAAAAAAGCTGAATTCATACTAAGCATTGTATGCATTGGTGTCAATTAAATAACAGCGCTTGATCCTTATCAGATTATCTTCTATTTTGTTTGTGATTAAAGCAACATGAATGAAATTTAATTTTGATAGCATAATAGGCGTTGTATTAATGAGCGGAAAAGAGTCTGTTATATGCACGTAGCTAATATCGAGGGCAATTGTCCCATTAGCGTGCTTGCTAATTATGCGAAAATATTAAATAAATCATCAAAAAAAGGCGGGAAGATATTCGCGAAACGACACATTGTTTGTGTGCAGGGTGTGTGTATGATTCGAGGAACGAGGCGCATAGGAACATTGAAAATGGAGAAACTCGTGAATATTAACTGCAATGTTTTCTACCTGAGTTAACGGCATATACGCGTTATTTGCAGTAATTTAGAATGTATATCGATGGTAATTAATCGTAATTCGGTAGTATGGTAGTAATGGTATTGCAGTCATTTAGAATTTATATCGAAGGTAGGTAATGGTATTCCGGCGTGTGTACATACCAGAGAAGACTAAGACTAAAAGCGTATTATACCCCCAAATGCAATGCGTATTATACCCCCAAATCTGTTAATGCAATACAAACTGGCGTGTTTGAGATTAAAAAGCAATAACATTATCGTTTTTTTTCCAAATTGTTCCGATCGTCTAATTCCATGATTAGGAAATAAACCTATATACAGTAGAACTCCAAATGGAACCGGACCCTATTCGGTTACCTCATTAGCCATTAAAATTAATTAAATACGACACATTAAAGTAGATGCTGGAACTCAATTAAGGATACTAGCATACTTTTTTACCTTGGATTTCTAACCGAACATTAATTCGGCAGTTAGCAGATATGGTCCTAGTCGCCATAGAATCCTTTGTTTTCATCACTGTAGCATCACCACTGTGATGGTGTAGTAGGTAAGCGTAAAATGACTATAAGAACGCACCTTGTTACTATTAAACATATGTCTACATCAATGAAACACTATTAAAGTGGCGACGCGTGTCGAGCGCAGAAAGAGATCAAAATTTTCTTCTTACGGCCTTAAACGAACTGCATAATATTATGCACCGGGAATATTTTATTGATATTTTTCGAAATGGTTTTTTTCTAATACTGACCCATTGGTGGTTGTACAAAGTGACAAACTACAAAGAAATCAAATCGGTCGATAATTTACAGTGTTGGGAAACCATATTTGACAATAGTGTCCGTAGCCGAATTGAAACACTGACTCTCTTCAGATCACCGAAGTTAAAAAGCGTCAGGCGTAGTCAGTACTTGCATGGATGATCGCCTGAATACTGCCAGGCGAGACTATAAAGCCGGCCGCCTGTATGATAATTATAACTAAGCAATAATAAAAATAATAATATTTTTTCATTAAAAAAATTACACTTAAATTGTTTTCATTGCAGAATCTGCCTAACTATGCGCTATCCCGAACTTTTCTTAACCCAGTTATTACGAATATCACTTATTTTATAGAATATCTGCGAGTTTTTATACACAGGCTTAAAAAAACATCAATACAACAGGAAAAATACAAAAAAATGGTTTTACAAATGAGCCGGAACATGTGGTTTAATATACGGAGCGCTAGTAGTATGTCTACTACTAACTAACTAACTAACTAGCCATATAATTCATGTATGGCGATAATTTGTTTGTTTGTTTGTTTGAAAATCTTTATTGCCCACCCAATAGAGTACAATGTGGTGTACAATCTTTGGCCATTCCGCCAGGGTTATTGTGACTAAAGGTTTATGTGGGCAAATTGATTTATAAAATGAGTCATAAATGAATACACTTAAGTAATCGTCATCATAAATAATATAAAACAGAGAGTAGTACCGTATTCCAACTCGATATCCAAGAGAGGAATGGAGTATAAGGACAAACAAAGAAGACGGGGGGGGGGGGGGGGAGTATTAATGAGTTGAGTAAATGTCTCTTTAGAATTTTTTTTGACCCGCTCAGGATTTCATGTTGTCTTACCGGCAAAGGCACGGAATTCCAGAGTCGGACCGCCTGCACTGCGACAGACCTGGACATGAAAGTCGATGATTGTCGAGTCAGTAATAGATTTTCCTGAGAGTGCAATGGTTGTCCATGGGATGAGAGTTTTGAGAAGAGATTATACAAATAAGTAGGCCTGTTTGACTATAGTACACGGAAAAGTAGGGCGAGAATGTGAAACACCCGACATTGTCTAACGGGAAGCCACTCTATTTGCCTGCGAAAGGTCGATATGAGATCAAACTTCTTTAGGGAATAAACAAAGCGAATTTGTTGAAATCAAGGCACATTTAGAATCAAAATAGGACAGGAAAAAATCTAATAAAGTTTAAAAAAGGGGTTACTGGAATAAAATAAATGTTATAATTATACTTAAAAATATCAAAATATTTATAACAAAATATCAAAATAAATACAAAATAACCAAAATAGGCTAAAAAACATATTCATTTAAACTTTTAGACAAAATACAACTGCCTACTTCACTTGATAAGGCGGGAGCGCGATGTGTGAGATAAACGATAGACTCGATCACACATTCGTATACTTACTTACTTAACTATACCTGGAAACCTCAACAGTCTGAACTATATACCTGGAAAAGCTCTTCAGGCTCGATAAATTGCAGGGCATAAATCACCTCTCTCATTTTATTGGATGAGCAAAGCAAAGCTTCGCGAAGCCTTGTACCATAAATCGATCTGTCCAAATGTCTGTTCATCTGTGTGTACGATAACTTGAGAACGGATTGATGCACAGCGACAAGATTTTGCATGACCATCAACCTTAGAAACTGAGGTCAAGTTAGAATTTGGGCTATTTCGTACATACATTACGTGAAAATATATCCGTCAAATTGGTTTTTTTCAAAACGGTATAGCGCTATCTATATTGCCATAGAAATAGCCCTGCAAAACTAGTCCCTATTTAGATCAACGTGCTTTTTATACTGGTTCAAATATTGTTAATATACAGAGCGTCTGGTGTTTACTACACGAAACCTTGTTTTTTTCTATCTGATTCTAACAATTTATGATTATTTTTAATTATTTCATTCAGTTATGCTAGTGAACTCCTTAGATTATTTATTTGTCTTTAAAATAGGTAACAAACTCATACCAGTATTATGCAAAAAGCTAGTAATAACTACCTGTTACTTGCAATAGCTTATATATTACTACCTATAGTATGTTATGACACGTCTGGAGAGGTAAATTCGCAATTCGGATACGAATGTAATGTAATGTAAGGCATCTTCATCCTCAAGATTGCGTCCATTTTTCGGGTCACGCAGTCAAAAAACTTAAAAAAAAATTGGAAAAAACCTTTTTTTTTCAGTTATTTTAGAGATTTTATTTTGCAGGCTGGTATTCTACTCAAAAAGCCAAGTATAAGTTATGCCGGTTATGACTTTATTACCAAGCAAAAGTATTTTTAACGTTTAACTTTCATATATCATTTTTTTTCCTCCGTATCTGAGTCCTAAATAAAAAAAAAGTTATAGAGAATTTTCAACTCAGTTTTTTGCAAAGATTTGCCTTTTGCAGTTTCATGCGTTAGTAATCAGGTACTAAATATAAAGTGCCTTTAAACTGTGTTGTACTTACTTTAAAAAATCTAGTTTATGAGCTTCTTTGCCAAATCTGCAATTGATTTTATATTGATGAAACAACAATCCCTCTAAATATTCGTTTAAGGTCCAAGTATTCAAAAAATTACTACTAAAGGTTTTTTATGAGATGTAAACATTTTATTTTTTTTATATAAACATATACCAGGAAAATTCCAATGCATGCGATAATTGGCAATATGAAAACTATTTAGAATTTTTAAAACTCTTTCGTTTGGAATGTTTAAATAAGTAAATTGACTTCAATCTTAGCTCCTTTTCTTCGAATTCGCTTGGAGTTGATTTCGTGCACTAATATATGGAAAACAAATTAGATCTCACAAAAAATATTCAGCACAAAATTGAATTCACATTTTCTTCTTTACTATACGCTGGTATTTGTTTTCAAAAACTCTTTTTTTTTCTTTATCTAAACGTCACAATAAAAGTGTTTTATTTTTTTTACGTTGAATAAACCATAATGTATATCTTCAATAATTACTAAAAATAAATAATATTTCATATTATAAAAAAGAAGCCTTGATTATTAGAATGATAAAAATAAGGATAAAATATATATTTTTTAATAATATTCTAAATTTCTGAAATTATGTCTAAGCCCCGTATCTATTTTTAACGTTTTAATTTATAAACGTTTGAGGCTTATTTACATTTTCATATATTTCAAACTGAAAGGGGGACAAAATATAAATAGTACTCCAATTATTATCGCGTACAATTTAATATTTTCCTGTTGTATGTTAAAAAATTTTTTTTTTACATCTCATTAACCCGTCGGACGCCGACAGTGCCTATTGGCACTTCGCGTCGTTTGATAGATCCGCGCGTAACCGTTTCGGCCGGCCTCATATATATTATTCAAACATATAATATACATGAATAACAATATGAATTACTAGCTAATAAAAGAGAATTCATGAAAAAATAATATTGTAAAATTATGTATTCATAATGCATTCATAAAATTGACCAAAAACTTGCGGCGCAGATTTTTGGGCGCGAAGGCTGGCTTCCGAGCGGTTAAAAACGGTTATACGTATATTTTTGAAGACTGGGACCTTAAATAACCAAAGGAATAGTGTAGGCAATGGTAGCTAGTTTCTGTTCACAAGATAGGTTACATAACTTAACATTAGGTCAATGTTTTAATCTAAAATTTAAACGCGTTGTAGTCATACGATAGGGCTTTTATTTATATTTCTGTCTACATGGCGATCGTCCTACCAAACCTCCTCTACTCGTCAGAGACATGAAGTCCATACCGAAAGCACATTCGCGTACTTGACAAATTCCACCTTCGATGCCTACGCGGGTCGGACCGTGTGAGGAACACCGAAGCTCTTCCATGTGCTAAAGTCAGCGGAATAGAAGCATACATGATGCGACGACAGCTGAGATGGTACTGATATGTCTTCCGTAAGGCTGGTGAGAGTGGCAAAGCGTATCTTTTACTCTGAACTAAAAAACGGCAAGCGGAAACTAGGCAGCAAGCTCCTCTGATACAAGGATGCTCAGAAGAGGCATATGAAAAGGTGCAACATTCAGCCCTCTCAGTAGGAGAGTAAAGCGGAAGATCGCCCAGAATGGAAACTGCTAGTGCAGGGCAATGTAGATGATTTTGAAAAGGAGAGGCTGCTCGACTTAGATGCCAAGCGCGACGAGCTAAAGGCACGACCACCAGCGGCCATACAGTATAATTACATAGATGGTGTCTTGACGTGCGCTAAATGTGCACGCACATTCCAAGCCAAGATCGGCTACATCAGTCACCCAAGGGCGCACCAGCAAAACCCTCAACCATAATTTAAAATAAAAAAGAAAATTAAAAAAAAAAGTTCACAATGCAGTTGCTATGGCCGAACACGGGTTAGGAGGATATATATCTTTAAAGTTTGTTGTGGCTTTAATTGCCGACATTACTTATCTGTTAATTTTTGATTATCAATAAGATCGGTTTGGTTATTTAATAATGTTGATTCCATGATTACTTACCATTTATTGAACTTTAATAATTTTTATTTAGATAATTATATTTTATGCTTTGACTGGGGATCAATTACTCTTTAATTACAGTTCTGCATTATCAAATATTAAATTACATCAAAAAATACAGTTCAAGTTTAAGTATTACGACTCCGTAAATCTCTTTTGCGGTGATCGCGTCATCTGATTTTGCCCACGATAACCTCTGCCGCCTTCGCGAAAGACGCCAGTGTCGTCGAGGAGACAAACTAACTACGTAATAATTTTATTATACAACGTTCGTATAATCCGTTTCTGAGCCGAACGTGTAGGCTTTTCAGTTCAGTCGACGGGACAACACGCATTCGCGCTACGATTCTCACGGTTTTGATGAAATTCATATCATTTTCACGGTCATTGCAGTAGTTATCGGGGCTAGAGCGTTAGAAAGTACTATTATAACACAAGAACTCTAATATACTAGTATATACCATATACTTTAGTATAATAGACTATATACTCTATTATACTATAGTGTTTTAGAAGACTCTAATATACCATAAAATATGCGTTAGAAATGTCAAAAAAAGTAAACATTATAATTTCATTTATTTTGTTTTATTTAGATAATATTACTAAAATAAGTGGTATATTGAAATACAAACACTATTAAAAGTTAACTAGTATTATATGCTTCAATACTTGTAGTAAAGGGAGATGATCAACTGTGCCAAAAAAACAAAATAGTTTTATTCATTATTTTACTATATTTCTATACTAATTCATAAAATTTATAAAAAGTCCAAATCAAATTTATTTAAAAAGTATAATTAAGTGTAAGCAATAAGCAGTAACAAACAAATAATTATAATTGATCAATTATATTATAAAATACTTGCTATAAAATATTAAAAATTTAAAATATTAAAAAACAATTTAAAAAAAAACTATAAAAATAACGATAAACTATTCTGTTGATGGTGTTGATTGCTGGCGTAATGGCTGGGACAAAAAAATAATCTTGAAATATGAATATGACATATGCTGCTGAGTGGAGAAGGCAAGTTATTCCAACTCTTGGGATCAGCATATTTCATAGAGGCATTTATTATGCATGGTACTAACTTCATAAAACATTTTGGCAACCCTTCTGCGCCAGCGAAATGCAAGTAGGGCTGATCTCTATGGCGTTGACGGCGAAACAAATAGCAATTTATTTGGCCATCTATTATAGCATTGATAAAGAATAGTTTTATATAAAGGACTGCTTGGTTATAAAAACCTAATAATTTAAGCGATAATAAAAATAATAACATACAGTTATTAGTGCTATATATCGCATTTTTATATAGGCTGATTACATCACAGAAATAATACAGTTATGTCTCTGTATTATTGCCATCTATTAGTGTATCGGAACTATTATTACGTATTGAAACCTGCATACCATATTAAAAATTTACATTTTAATATAAATAATATTAAAATAATAACAGCTATGATTGAAAAATTCGTTTTTTATTATGTTATTATTTTATTTTGATGTAGGATACTGTATAGGCTTGTTTAAAGCGCCGTCTAAAGTGCTTTGCCATACTGTTATACGTACGCCTCCATATTGAACATAAGAGAGTATTATTAATTTTTGGAACTACGTGTGCCATCTACACGTTGTTCTCCGTAGTAAAATCCTAGCTGCCGAATCGCAGTACTGCACTAAGCAATCTAATACGCTGATGATGGCTTCACACATCTTCGTATTGTGTTGCGGAGCCAGTAGAAGATATTCGCCCGCTCTGGTCTCATAGCTAAGTTGATTTTTCGAGAATACCATATGGTCATAAAGTATCTGACGCTTTTCGTTGTTTATTATCTTTATGCACAAAGCAGCATAGCGCAAATATTATTGTCGTCTAAGTGACACAATATTGAGAATATTACGTAACGATAAGTGTGATGATATGCGAGCTCAGATGTATGTATATTTGTATTTTTATTTAATTCATTTCGTATTTTGTATTCATTCTAAACAGTATCTTATCTTATGTGTATATTTACTATAATGATTTACCTTCTTTAGGATAAACCATTATTACTGATTTTATGACCTTATTACACACTATTGGCACTCCATTGCAGGACCCATAAATCTCACCTAATTAGGCAAAAACAGTCTTTAGGTGAGATTTTGTTTAATTTTTATAGGTGATCATAACTGGTAACGACCATATCTAAAGAATTTTAGTTTTATGATTTTTTAAAAAATATAGGCAATAATTTAAAAAAAGTTTCTATGCGAATCCCTCGATAAGGAACCAATTTACAATTTGAATAAAAAAAAAATGCACATTGCCTTGGACATTAAGGCTTTAAACTGATTTCGAAAACTTTCAGGCGCGATTACTCCAACAATGTAAGCGGTGAGTGTGTTTTATTTTAATTTCATTATATTGAATGGTTAATTTTCTAGCGTCGCGCTTAGCTACATTTTTCGTTTAGGCCCTAAATTAATTGCAATTAATTAAAACGTGAGAGCGCTCTGAGATTTACGCTAAATATTCTTTTCTGTTAACACCATTATACCACCACTACCACAATTCTGAACTAGCGCTGCGATAGAAAGTTAGTATGCGCTCGGACGCCGGCGCGAGAGGACGTGGAATTTGTGCCTGACGCTTCGTCAACGCTGGAATTTTATTGGTCGAGCCCTACAAAAGTAACCCTGCCTATTTCTTCGCGGGTCAGCCCATTTCGTATACTTTTCCGAGGTCTCATATCGCCGGTCGTTTTTTTTTAAGAAAATGTCCTGCGGATTCGGTATCAATATTTCTGCTAAACTTTCCGCGGGAATTCAGATTTTCTTTAGAGTAGGTAGGTATTGATTCTGTTTAATTTTAGTACAAATTTAATTTAATTTTATCATAATTTAGAACTAATATTATATAGTACATAATTTAGAACTAATAAAATTAATAAACAAAAAAGGAGGATAATGAAAAAAACCATATGATTTGGGTAATAGTTTTTAAGCTATTGCATAGCTTTTATCGCGGGCCTAGGCCAGCGCGGCGACCGAATGAAGAAATTTCTTAACGAAAATTAATGATTTTAAACTGATAATTACGTCTAAACGAGTACTGCTTACGATTCGAAAAAAATATATGTTAAACAAGAACATTTTCCTAATATTCTTGGCTTTGAATATTTTAGATTTTGTTTATATTACATAGTGTAATTAATTTGTGAAATTAGGTCTAACCGAACACAAAAACGACTACTACGCAAATACTATCTGGCGTATTATTATGAAACCTGCACCATTTTAAAGATAATTTAATTATCTATCTTTTTATCTACGATTTTTTTCGAATAGTCAAATAATAATATCCGTTTTTTTTTTGCTTTATTGAATAAAATTCGTGCGCTCTATCGGAAGACGTTTAATCACCCTATTCCGAATCGATTCGGAATAATTTCAACGTTTTCCGATAGAGCGCAGTTAGTTATCTGATATCAGAAAAAAATCTTCATACCGTATAAATAAAACAAATAAATAATTATAATTGCATAAGTTGTTAAAAATGCTATGCAATAGCTTTACCGCGGCAGTCCCCGAGTGCCACACGTATTTTTTAAATTATTTACATAATATATTGGAAGGTTAGCTTTATTTTATTATCCATCATCTAGACTTATATAATATTTTATAATACCATATTAAATATATATTTGAACATATAATAAATCAATATTTTTTTATAAATTGTATCTCTTCTGCTTGTAATATCTTCCATAATTTGTTTATTTATCGCATAGGCATTATAGTCTCTAAATCTCATATTTATTATGATTTTTTCTTCAATATTTTATTTTAGTTTTTTTATTCGCACACGCTTTACGGCAACGGCCCTCCTTAGTATCTAACGACAATTATCTTAAATGAGGCCCGCTTTCATATTATCACGTGGCAGTACTCAGGTGGTCCACCATCTAGCTGCTTAACTTCGGTGATATAACAGGAACCAGTGTTTCAACGCAGCTGCGGACGTTACATACAATAATCTTTATCCCTATGCTTTTCAGCCATTCGGTAATCTTCAATGTAATGTTTGTGTATTTTAAAAATATTTGTTAGATCTGACGGTAATAGACACAGACCATAAACCACGTCACAATAGTTGAAATGACTGATAACAAGAGAGTCTGTTAATACTCCACAATAAATTATGAAAATTAGTAATTTATGAAGACTGGCGTCTTGATCACTTGTATTTGTTACGCCAAAAAATTGAGACTAAAATAAATATAGATTGTTAAAAATGTGAACGATCGTAGAGGTTATTATAAATTTTAATAAGGTACAAAACATTACGACAATTCGTTTGCCTAAGTTCAATAAGGAGGCATACTGAAGTTAAAAAAGAGGACCAGAAATTTGATCAGAGATGTAGCAACATATTTGAAGTATTAGGCAATAATAGAAGTATTAGGAAGTAGTAACTATTAAGGTAAAATTATACGTTATACAGTTTGCTATATTAATACAGTTAGCTTATTAATTAAAGCTATTAAATAGTCATTTTTTCCTTTTATTAATTATATTACTTTGATACTGTGTGGGCATAATTTAGAATTTCTAAACTAATACAGTCAAACTTGGTACGCGCTTTGGACTAATTAGGCAGACTTTGTATATAACCTTTTCAAGAATTTAATTTTGCAAATAAATTTATTCCTATTCTTATTCCTAGTTCATTAAAAGGAACGATTAATCAGTTATTGAGCCCCATCGGCTAAAGAAGTGGACAGTCATGTCCTCAAATTACTTCCCATTAAAACTTCCTATTAAAATTGGTACAGTTTCAATAAAAACACGAGCTAATGACGTTATATAATTGAGTTAATATACCGCGATATCATCTTTCAGTTGATGATATCGACGCTCATATATGATTTAAATTCTCGGAAATCCATTGTATTTTTCAAGTATCGTTTAATTGAGCTTGCTAATAATTTATAATTGGCATAGAGAAAAAATATTGTTAACGTAGGCGTTATTACAATGTCAATTAAACTATTTTAAGACGGGTTTAATGCACTCGTTTTGTTCGCAGCATTGTAATTATTAAAATCAAGGGCGTATGTTATTCGATTTTATTATTTTACGCCCTTGTGTGTATTTAATTTGGTCATAATAAAAGTAAGGACATCGGTGCGTGCAGCCTACGCTCGTAGCGTTTAATTAAATTGAAATATGTAGCAAATGAAGAAAGGTAATATTAAGTTACCTCATTGTGTATTGAATAGTACCGTACGTACTAGAATAAATTCTTTCATTACGCACAGATTTTCATTAAACACATAGGTGGCATAGTGGTTAGGTCGCCTAATCTTACATTGTAAGGTCCCAGGTTCGAATCCCGGCTGGGTCACCATTTACCGTTGGGATCAAATTAACAGAATTGCTTTTTCAATTCTGTCGATTGAATGCAATAACAAGATATACACTTACACACATGTTACACGCACACATACATATAAACATGTCATAGTAGGGTTAGTTGAAAGAGATTGTCGTATGACAAAAAACCTGCCCATTGTGAAATTTCACAATAAAGTGTAGAAACAAATAAACAAACAAGATTTTATTGTTATCTGTTGATAATAAATTGTATTATTACACAAATAGCTGAAAGATGGTTTATCACATGCACTAATTTCTAGTTTTTAAATCGCCTCTTAGAAATAAAATCAACTATGAATAAATTAAACGAAATTAACTAAAACGGATTTTACTGCGTGAAGTTTGAAGAACCAACGACGTCCAGATATTTATATGCCATCTCAAACCATCATCCCTACCATCTGCGCTCAATGCAAACGTCGCTCGTTAATCGATCAAGATTTTCCGCAAGAGATGCAATACGTCAATTAGGAGAAATGGATACGGAAAATATCATGATACACGCCATGATCCAACACGGAACATACTCAGAAATCAAGCAAATTACGACCATTTATACCATACGTCAAAGGTGTGACGGATCGAATAAGTACGATGGTGAATAAGTTCGATATAAAAAACGATCTTTAAACTGACCCAAAGTATAGCTCGGTCTATATGACCTGTGGAGGATGTAATACCACTGCAAACCCCGGTTGTGTATAAGATCTAGTGGAGCTGTGGGATGGCTTACGTTAGTCAAACATAGCGACCCATAGCATCTCGACTGATGGAACACATCAAAATAATAGGCGACCTACTAACACATCCTGGATAGCGGAACAATCACTGGGTGCAGTTTCAAAATTCCTTTGTGCTGTCCAACGATCAAATCTATACTCCACGCATGATCCGGGAAGCCATAGACACTAGAAGAATTCTGAACTTGAATAGAGACGAAGGTTTAAAACTCTCTACTACATGGAACCATATTCATAAAATATTTTGAACGCTTGGCGCCGAGCGCAGACACAAAACGTTATACAGTGGATGTTCTATGCAAGTCGGAATTTCAAAACTCGCCCGCTCCGACATCTACGCCCTCTCTGCAGTAACAGTATCAGTATGCCGCTTACCCGCAGAGAAACAGCGGGCAACTGACAGCACTTTAGTCTACTCTGTCCAAGTGTTTGTAACACTGCCGAAAAGTCGGCTGTTTCAAAATTGACACAGTTAAATCAAATTTTGTATTTATTTACAATGTCCATCAGCCGCATCAGCCTTCGATTTTATAAAATCGTCTACCTCGTTTTTAAAGCTGATTACTCAATCCTTACTTCCTCTGGTAACTCTTTCAATTATTATTAAACACATTATTTTTAAGAAATGTATTCCTTGGGTTACATTTCACTATTGTTCAATTCGGTTTTAATGATTGTTCAAGAAACTGGAAATGTTTATGTATGCTTTTCCGGGCGCACCCGGTTTCTGAAACTAAATCCTTTACCCAAAAGACCTCCGCTTCCTTCTTTAATGTTATACTGATTACTCCTGGTGTCTTTTTGATGTTATTAACTCAAATAACAAAAAGATGGAGACAAGGCTGAAGTCGTTAATGACTACTTAAATCGTTAGAAGGGGCAGAAATAGTGTGTAGGTCCGTGGACTCATTTGTATAAATAGATAACGCTGTACACTACCCCGCTGTACACTACTCCTGGTTTTCCTGCCCAAAAGCTTCTACTCACAGTAGGGTCACTAATGATATTACTGTGAAAACTCAAACCGCCCAAAATAGCAATGGTATCAAAATGAACGCGAAAGCTCTCCATAAGAACGTTATTAAAGCCATAGTCTTCGCTGGCTGTGCTCGCTGTGAGTCCGTATTCATGCTACGTATACCATCTGTGTACCCCTTTGATTACAAACAACTGCAGTTCCCCCTCAAGGCCTGCCATGCTATGACCATCAATAAGTCTCAAGAGCAGTCGCTGAAGGTCGCAGGGATCGACTTGAGAGAGGACTGCTTTACACATGGGCGGTTATATGTGTCCTGTTTTAGAGTTAGCTCACCTAGCAGTCTGGTAATACTAGCGCCTGAGGGAAGAACTACCAATGTCGTCTAAAACGGAGTCCTAGTTAAAGTAAAACAAATATATATTTTTGTTATTAGGCTTGTACAACCAAATTTTTAAAACACCGTAAACCCTAAAGCTTATCCGTCTAATAAAACATACATAAATGTCTAAATAAAACGACAACAAATTAATATAGTTTGATCTTGAAATTTAACTGTCAATAAATTCTAACTGTCATATAATTCTCAATTTAACTCTTTACATAACTATCTGTTTTAGGGCTCCGAGAGAAAATGTTAAACCGCTGGCGAAAATTCTCATCAAAGCGAACAGAGCCGCGGGTTGGAGCTAGTTTAGTTATAAAGGATATAATTTTTCGTTTACTAATTTTAATTAGGCACACAATAAAAATATTTCTTTCTTTGTTTCAGGTATGTTAATGTTCTTAATTACTAAGGCATTGGACGAGGACAGTAAGTGAAATATTTGATGTAGTAATACAAGTGGCACTCTTAAAATGTCACACTAAACGTGGCGGTACAAAATAGGCAAAATTACAGTGTACTTCAATAGCATATTGATCAAGATCTTTACGTAAGTCGCGTGCGGGCTTGGTCAATGTTAAGGCCTCTATTATAGGTACAACCGAGAACGCTTTCATTTTTTGTCGTCAAAGACATAAGTACCTACTCCATTTTCTTTTCTTGTGAGTGGGTGTCTAAGATTTGATTCCCTGATAGTAATGTCAATTCAGTTTCATTCATAACTGAGGCTGAGACAATAATTACAGCAATTATACTATAATGACTATGTTATCTCCAAATTTATTTATATTATCAAAAACGAAAAATCAAGGCTTATCTATGCAGTTGGAATTCAGGATTATCAGCAAAGTCGAACGATTGAGCTATACGTCCAACTAATTTTTAACGTATAACTCGAGTTTATCCTATTCTTATACTGGCATATTTATGTTTTTTCCACAAAACTTACAGCACTTTATATTTAATAAACATATTATACAAAACTAAGATCGATTAAAATTTTTCCCAATTAAAGTAGACATATTTTTAGAGCGCAAAACACAAAATATACAAAAAATAAAGTACAGTTTTTAAAACCCTTCGGCTACGTAACGACCAAATTTGGTTGCACATCAGAACACCGTTGACTACGCAACGACCAATATTGGCGGCTTGTTTCCGGAGCGCACAATAATATTATTTTCTAATTCGAACGCAACCTAAAATCCATACCAAATATCTCATTATTACCGTATTAATAGGGTAAATTTCGAGGAAAGGAATAAAAAAGCCACATTTTAAAATTAGTGGATTTATTAACTCATTATATTAATTTACTATTTCAACTATTTAATTAACTCCTTATATTAAATACATTGCCTAAATATTAAGGTAAGATAATAACCTTTTTTAACAAATTTCAGCCTGCGTATGTTTGGTGCTCTCAAAACTCGAAAAGTAGTCGGTCGATTGACTTGAAAATTTGACACGACGTTGCATTCCAATACGCGCGTCTTCCCGCACTAGTGAAATCTTCAAGCAGCTCACGGGTCAATACCCATCCGGCGGCCTCTACGTATGAAGTGCGAGCCCGGGTAGCACTCTAGCCTGCGGGCCAGTTTCTCCTAGGAATCAATCTTCTGGTGCTCCTGGACGGTTTGCGCACCGTGCGGTGTCAGCCAATCGATTGTGAATTCTGACTGACGGAGGAGTCTGGAAACAGTACTGTCCCCTATAGAGCGGGGGCAGTCGTTCACCTTACGGCGACTACTCTTGAAACGACCAATCGGCTACCCGATCCCCTGTGAAAGCCGGATAAAGGACGCCGTGGTCTCGGCAAACGCCATGGATTCGGCAAACGCCTTATCACCGCTTCGTAAGGGAGAGAACTGCGCAAGCGACCTCGAACCCATAACCATTCGGGAGACCGGACTAATCTGGTTGCAACTGGTAGTAAGGGCGCAAATGTCGGCCTGCTGGGCGACTAACCTGGCTATTTCGCGGTAAGGCGTTGGCTTCTTACGGGCATGTGGCGGAACTTGACGGTGGACTGTTTTGTTCTAAGTCTTCTGCTCTCACCTCACGGAATACAGAACGATGAATATCGTAAAAAATATTCGAGGTGACGGGTTCACCCTTTGTAGTCGACAGCTCTGGTTGGTGAAATCTTCGGCGCGCTTCGTTACCCATTCATTTCATATCAGACTGTCACAGCGAAGCGCGGCCGGGTTTAGCTATTAAAATATAAAACGTAATGTAAAATAAATAGGTATAACATAAATAATATATTTATAATGTTCATTGCAATATTCATATTTATACTGTTGAAGTTGAAGTACAGTTGAAGAAGTACTAATACAACCTGCTAATAGTATACTATACATACATGTACATGTTAGGTGCTGCAATATTTTCTTATGGACATTGTACGCATTTTATTTTTCTAACAAGGAAAAATCATGAAATTTGAAGTTATTATTCTTAAAGTATATAGGTTGCACTTTTCATCGACAAACTAATAATAGTTATCATCGAGCCATTTATTGGTTTGACAAATGATGACCGCCGGCTAGCCTTTTTCTGACCGCCTTTATCTACATGTCATTGCGTATTGTTTCGATGAGCAGGTGTCTGCCCCGGAGCATACGTATTTTGATTGCTTAGCAAATAAATACAACGTTCCATGGGATGTATGATGAGAGGTGGTATTGGACAATAGTAATTAATATGTAATTACATCGTTCGAGTTTTGATTGCACAATATTTTCGAGTTCACGGTCGGTGGGTTGGTGTTCCATTAATTATTCCTTCTTTGAGTTTGGCCGGTGGAAACCGCTCTCTTAAATGTCTTCAGCAGGAATGTTATTTACTCAGTAGGGTATGTAACGAAAATAGCGATCCTTACTTTCTCGATTTAAGATGCAAAAATTGGTCGAAGTAGTTCCCAAAGATGACGTTGTCGATTCTACTTGTTCTATGGCTAGTTATGAGTATTGTAGATTTGGCATTTCAAAAAATAAGTTTAGAAAGATTGCTTGCGACGCTACAGGGGGGCTCTCACCGCCCGTTTAATCACCCCTAAGAGTTCCACAGAACATAAGCGATTTACTGACACCTGAATCTATAGTCGAGTGCTTAAGCATCTCTTAACCAAACATTTCTCAAGAACTTGCTAAAGATAAAGCATTTACACGTATTGTGTTCTGTGGACTGTCGATTCCCTATGCAATGCTCAAGCATCCACTGCTCGAGCAGTCTTCATATTTCGTCTGGCAATACAAGTAAAAGTATTGGTGGCTAAGAAACGAATAATATTTTCTATCGTAAAATGCTCCTAAATAAATTACTATACTTTGGTATTTCGTTGAAAAAAGCTTTTGCTATATTCCTATTGTTTTTAACCTTTGTGACTGTGCTTTCTTCCAACTTATTAGATAAGTTCCGCATTTCAACTCATAACCTGCCATTAAAAACACTTGGCCGTTCGCCATTTTGATTTGTCATTTTTTCGATAAAACATCCACAAAAATTTAAATTCAAAAATCAAAGGCGGAAGGTCGATAAGAACATGACGAAAGGCAAGAATACGCAAAAAAAAGCGATCGATCGATGTGATTGATGAATGAATAAACTCCAAAAAGATCCCCTCGTAATGTTCACGTGAATAGGTATACCTTAATTCTCGCTACATGTAAATATCTTCAATTCAATTCAATTTAGTTCTGCTCCAGTAGTTATGCTTACCTACACATGGATGCATCGTTGCGTATTAAATTTTAAGTAATGTATTTAATTAAGGAATATTATTCGATTGCTTGTTCACGAAATTACAATGAGTTTTTAAGTGGCAACGTTGATTAAATGCCTTCTTAGACTCCTGGCATTCGTACCAGATTGGCATGCATTGACTTGACTGCGATGCATTCAAATCTCCTATGCGGGGAAAGGCACTCTCACATTCCTAGAATTTGACTGCGTTAATCACAATATTCTATTGAATACATTAGAACACTATGGAATTGGAGACTAAGGGCTAAATGTAGGTAATCTAATCATACCTCTAAAATAGGTATCAAACGACAGAATTAAATGGAATAAGAAACGACTAAGCAACTCTTAATTTGGTTTAATGCTAATGAATTTTGTCTAAATATTACAAAATCAAAAATAATTCCCTTTCGCTTAAGACCGACCAATTTCGACTATTTAAATGAAATATATGACTATTTTGAAATTAACATTACAGAAGATATATATTTTTTAGTTTAGGAATAGACAGTAAATTTAAATGGAATTCACATGTTGATCAATTAGCTAGTAAGTTATGTCGTTCTCAATTTAAAATGTAAATATCTGTAGTATCTACTCAATTTAAAAAATCAGAAGCCTTTGTGGCTTCACGGCAGCCAAATCAGTGTATTTCAAATATACCCATGACTATTTTTGAATCATCCAACCCATTAAATAACTTATGGAGTAGTTTCGATGCAGCATTAACAGTCGATAGTCCCGCCCGAAAACCAAACTGTTTACTGTTAAAAACGTCATGAGTGTCGAAAAATTTTGTGAGGCGGTTTAATATATTTTACAAAAATTTTGCTGAAGGCCGGTAATATCTTTATATACATGCTATGTATATAGAGAAAACATACCGCAAGTTCGGTAAACCACTCTACATTCTTTTCATTACACCTACTTTAGTACAGGCGAGGCTTAGTTAGGATGGCCTTTGAATGGATGCAATGGATGTAATGTAAGGATGCTGTAAAATATGTGTAACTCATGATTGAAGCACCCACATGATAAAAGGTTAGTTAGCGTTAACGCAACGTGGATACTCACAGACGAAATCCTCTGAACACATCGGCGTACGTCAAGATGAATCTTATTCTCCGCGTAATGGACGGATGCTGCGCTGAGGTCAAAACAAACTGGACATGTTGAAAGAATTTATGGACGACTGGTTAGATATTCGGGGCGTCTTTGCGTCTGTCAGGTCAGCGCCGAAGTATCGTGAAACAATTGATCAATCATTATCGTATAACATCAAATTACGACGTAAAGTATTCGGCTTTTCACGCTCATCGATGTTGGTCAATCTCTCGCTTTATTGCAAATCAAACGATCGAGGGAATTTTGAATTGGTTATGATGGGCGAAAATTGACGTAAAAATTATTACCTTTGCCGACGACTCCGTTTTGTTATCGAAAGAAATTATTTAGGTACACAGGTTTCTGCGGAAGGTTAAAACGTAAGGTTGCTACGTAATTAGATAGGTCGCTACTTTCATTACATAAATGTGCAGATAACTGAATATCCAAATTTTGGTGCTAACCCTGCAGGGTAACCCAAAGTAGACCATAAGCTAAAAAAACGGACCAAAGAAGGACTCAGAAAGTATCACTACCCAAAAAGTTGTACAGACAAAAACGTTAAAACATTACTATAGGCCAACTTGAGTGCCCATCTAATAGCGTTGTCTCCAAAAGTAAGAAAACTAACTTTCATATTCAGGTAATTAAGAGGTATATCGGACCAGAAGACAATAAACATGTTATACTACAATTTTCCATACACTTTGCTCTGTATCCTACTCTGTTATACTAAACTATGCAATTCTGTACAGTTTTATTTCTTTGGAAATTAGTTTTTTTGGTTAAAAATATATTAAAAATGTTGAGCACGACGCGCCATTTAGCGGTAGTTAAAATGTCGCTAATATTATAATAATGTTTATTTGTGATATTTTACCTACCGTTAGATGACGGCGACGCAGCGCGCCCAACGCTTTTCAAACTTTTTTTTCAATAGATGGGATTGAGAAATTTATCACAACATATTTTTTTGATTTTTCCATTTTTTTTAATCAAAAGTTGTTTATTTGCAGTAACTAAAAAGTCAACCTGTATATATGTCAAATAAACAATATAATAATAAATAGAGAACGCTATCCTATGGCAGGCGACCTTGAAAGCCTACATTAATAGTTTAAAATATGTCTGTTTCAAAATATATAGCATATATGTAACTTTTAGCCCCAAATGATTTTTTGATACCAATCAATACAGAAAAATATTTTTTTTAGCCCAAACTCCCTCGTTAAAATTATTTTACTATATTTTGAACATCATTTTTAAGTAATTTTTATAAGGATATGCCAGCAAAATGTCCCTAAGTCTGTTTGGTATATTTGGCTATGGATTAAGGAAATATTTGCAGGAGCGTAATTTTCTTATTGACTAGCAATAAGATTTTTTTTGTCCTATATATTTTTAGTTTCTTATACAAACATGGAGAATATTTATATTTAACGATGTTGGAGTCTATGATATACAAGTTTTGGGATCCCACGAACACCAAAAGTGTTTTTTATTATTTTTTTTGGGTTTGTCTCTATCACCTTACTTTACGAATACAAAATGTTTTTTTTTCGACGATTGAGATGGTTTACGTATATAATATCATAGGTTCGTTCATACATATAATTATGAATGACTAAAAGCTATGTTTTCTTTAAAAAAATATTAGAAATCACTTATTATGAATCTTTAATGATATGAAATCCTCACATTTTTATTCGATCTACCACGAAATGGCTTTCTGTTAGTAGGTATTGCTTTTTTTACTAACTAAAAATTGCTATGGCAGGTCATAACATATCTCGTCGGTTGTTCACCTCAACTACAAAATGCACAATAAAATTTGCCGTAAAATTATAGGTTTCCAGTTGAGGAAGGATATTGACTATTATTTCGGATGATTATTCTGCCATTATAACAGTCTCAGATCGTGTAGTAATAATATTACATACCAGATTTTTTACCGATATTTTGTTTTAATTCTCTTCATTCCTAAGAAATTTATTATTCCAGCTGAAATTAAAGGTAGCTATAGGAGTAATTTAATAAAATTTAAAGTAATATACAATTATGTGTTCGGTAGTGAAATGAAAAAGTGAAATGAAAAACACGAGACTAATTTTGTTACAAAAAATCTATATGCTACCTCGATGACGTCGGAAATTTATTTATTTATTTCTATTTATTGTTTACATACACATTAAAATGTAAGAACACAGAAGAAAAGAAAAATAATTTATCATTTATGAATTACCGTTATATGTTACATTTAACCGTAATTTATACCGTCCAAATTTAGATTATACATCTCCCTGAGCCCAGGTTAAATAGCGCATAAAGTATTTAGATGTTTATTTTTATAATGTGATAAGAAAAGTGCAACTGAGACCGCCTTTCTAGGCGCTCCTGTGTTAAAGTGAGTTAATTTCCTTAGTCCTATTAGAGTGGCAAGGTCGTGTCAGAAAGAAAAAAATAAATTATATTATATAATATAACTAAATATTTTTACCGCATCTTGCGGTGTCAACTACAACGGGCGAGCCCGTCACCACAGGACGTTTTAACGATTAGTCGTTCTGTCGCCCTGCAGTGAACGTAGAAGACTTTGGACAGTACATTCTACGTCCAGCTACGTCACAACCCGTGAGAGTCCAACGCCTTACCGCGAGTGAGCCAGGAATAAACCCGGCGGGCTCGAGATACTCGCGCCCTCACTTCCAATTGTGACCAGATTTCTCCGGTCTCTCGATTGGTTCCGAGTTCGAGGTCGCTTGCGCGGTCCTCTCCCTTACGAAGCGGTGAAACGGAGTGCACCGAATCTGTCGCGGACCAAGGCGTCCTTTGCCCGACTCTGAACCGGGATCGGATGGCCAATGGTCATTTCAAGAGCAGTCGCCGTAAGGTAGACAACTGCCATTTTTACCGCAGATTACGTCATACGAATGCGAATATCCCCATTGGTGGCTGTCGCGTCGCATTCATATCAACTTCTTATTTATTGTTGTAATATTGCCCGGATAATAGAGCAGGCAAAAAAAATATATCCAGCAAACTGAAATGAGCATTGACCGATCATAGATATACAGGGGTTCAAAACGGGCGATTTTCGAACGAATATAACGAAATCATACGTATAAAACTTGATAATAAAAATAGTCATTTAATATAAATAAATTAACCTAAAATTTAAATAAGCAAATACTTCTGATAATGACAGTCGTATAAATGCAATTATATTATAAGAAATTAAGCTAAAATATATTACTTTTGGTTATGAGAAATTTAGAAAACAAATGAGAATATGCTTTAAAAGATAGTTAGAATTATTATAGATAGAAATGGATAAAATATCAATCACATGCAACATACAACAACATACATACACACCATCACACATACATACATATACGCTTAGGCACGTCTATTAGGATAACAATATAAGAGTGCAATTCTAAAACACCCACGTTAATTAAAATATGCACATAGAAACAACTAGAAGTCCGATACTTTGTAATTTCTTCTTCTTCAAGATAGAATAATAGCTTGTGTCCCTCTCTACCCAAATTGAGAAGCCAAGTATGAATTAGTTTTTTTAATAGTGTTACTTTTTAAAGATTTATTACATTTTTCAACTTTATTGTAGGCTCGAGGAGCTATGAAAAGATAATGCCGCTGGGCAAATGCTGTTCTCGTTTAGGGACAGAGAACTGTTCAACAGTTGCTGACCTGGTTTTGTGATAGAAGGATCTGGTCATTTGCTGAGATTTTTATAGAAATGGGTGATAGTACTCGTTATATAAAGCTGCCTAAAATTGAGGACGATGCTTCGTTGTATAGCGATTCTGATTGGAATCTCTTCGCCCGGAGATAAATACTCGTATTTTTTGTGCCCTAAGCAGCTTATCCATGAGTGTCAGAGAACTTCCACCCAGGAGTGAATTTCATACATCCATATTGACTGAGCAAAGGCAAAATATATAGTTTTTAACATTTTACTGTCTAAAACTGACCTAAGCCCCCTAAAACATTATGCTAATTTTCTGGTTGTATTGGTTAGGCTATTAATATGTTTGGGACACACATCTTAGATGACAATTTTCTTGTACGCCGAGATATTTTATACTTTCAGTTTGATCAATAGAAGGACATGTGTATTTTATTGATCTTTTAAGATAATCGCACTTAACATTGTGTATTTAAGTTCCCTGTCTGCGTTGCCGAAGGAAGATATACTAAGTGGGACATACTTCGTTTTGGAGATATAAAATTAAATTTTGGGAGAAACGTAGTACACTAAAGTTTTCGAAATACAAGGTAAAATATATGACAGTGGTCCAGAGAATTTTTGTATATGCCTATTTCCAATACGATCAAATACTACTCTTAGAATCTTGCGCCACAAGATGCAACTGACGCTTGAAAGTCAACTTACTCATAACAACAGAATGGTTACGATTTCTATGTATAGGTGAAGTTTTGTCGCGGGTTAATAGATGGCGCGGTCGTCGATTGAAGGTGTAACGCTGATTAATCGAACGCGTCCAATATATGCAATTTAGTATCGCATGAATCCGACTACAAAGGTAGTCAACAAAAGCATGTCCAGCCTGTATGCTGGACACATCAGAAGCCCCAAATAACCGCAGAACGTGGGTTGGATCAAATCCCTTGTGGACGCAAAGTGCGCACCACTCGAGGATGATTTCACAGTGTTGGAAACAGAGGAAAATATTATGCTCCTAAATATTTTCCTCAAGACCACGACGTGCCTCGAGTAAAGGAGTGTAAGATTGTTCTTACACCTTCTAAGAATCCTGCCTCAGGGTGAACAGCCCTGAGACGCCATATGCTCGAAAGCCGGGCCAATGGACCCGGCTCAAACGAAGCCCCACCTAACAGTACGAGAAGTGGAAGAAGTCACAGGCCTATATGCAGGGCCTGTCGACCGATATTCGACAGTGTTGGGAACATCCCAAGATGGCCATATTAGTTGACTCGTTGGTTCTATGAAGGAGAATGCCGCTGAAAAGACTGGTGATAGAGCGAGAATTTTACGGTTTGCATGATAACACGGCATTACAATACTAGTACTAAATACTTGCATAAATCGAAGTTGGTACAGCGACCTAACTGAATTGCCTGACAGTATTGAGTTATCTCGTTAGTGCTACACACTCCCTTATCAGTTATAAAGGGGACATGACGTTGCGGTAGTGAACGAAATCTTGGCATTCAAAACTATTGACAGGATGCATGTCACTGCACCGTAGGGTTGAAAGGTAAAGAAGTCAGTTTAGTGCAGATATGCAGCGTGAATAATACTGACAGACTTATGAAATAGGACACAACGTTTTACATGCCAGGAATAGTAGTTATAAACCATTGTGTTTCATACATTATCCAGCATGATACCACGTCTGTTGTTTTTTCGAAAAAAAAAAGGTTTTTGGGTTTAAAAAAAAAAATAATATTGCTTTTTTTCTCGTATTCACCCACTTCAAGGATTTCACTAATTAAATACTCACCCTGCATAGGAGGAGAATAGATTTTGTGTGTTTGTACACAGAGATTTATTGAATAATATTTGAATTGAAAAAGTTTAATAAATACATTAATCAGTGTGCAAAGTAGGTACATTAGGGACAGTTAAAAATGTTTTCAGGAAAAACGCATAAAATTAATATGAAATTTTATAAATCTAGCCAGAATGCCGCATAATCAAGTTTATACTACAGAGAAATAAGAGGTAAAAAGGTAAATCTACTAAATTGGTTTAGGTTTTTTTTTAAATTTTCATTTTAAAAAAGAGCCAAAGGGAATCGATGGCCATGATCGCGGCACGTGTTTACCAAAATACTGCTATCTCGTATATCGTGTTTGTCCCTGGGTGGATCTCTAGCCGCTGTAAGCGTTATGTTGGTAACGATCTGTTGCCTCATTTGATGCGGAATAATTGGCACCTTTAGCTTTGGGCAGCACCTCACTTTCGATGTAAATCAAAATGATATTTGCGTAATCACGACACTGGCCAACTTGAAAAAATAATAAATGGCCCGACACGACTCTGACTAACTTTGCCATTCTTCAACAACAACCCAAATTTCAACATTAGTGGCGAAAACCAAAAAAACTGTAAGAATCGCAAAACCTTCAAAAATCCAAGGACTTTGAATAATTTCATTGAAAATTGACAAAACACAATAATTAATTATTCCTTCTCTTCTTCTGGTGTCATGTCCACCAGGGAAAATTAGCTTATCATATTGGCTATAGCAATTTATTGGCCGTTCCTTGAAATAAGAATATAGTAGATTTTTGAAACCAGTCCCGTTAATTACGAAGCCAAGATATTCTTTTTCACCCCGGACCTCTTCTTCCCGTTACTTTTGGTTATTACATGCTTTCAGGATGACGCATGACAGCGCGAACTATTTGAGTTTGCGAGTTTTTATTGTCTTCAGTAGTTCTATGTTCTTACTCAAACCTTTTAAGACATTTTTATTCCTGAATCATTAATAATTCCAGCTTATCGAAGTATACTCCGATAGGGCGACTCTTCGAAGGCTTTAAGCTTCCTCAAAAGCATGTAAGTGCCCAGTTTTCCATCTCATATTTATTTATTAATAATTATGCTAGTTTAAAGCTCGTTGGTCTATCGGTAAATAATTATTAAACATTATATTTGAAAAACATAAGTTAAACATTATATTTGAAATATTAAATCCAAGAGTAAAAGCTCCAATACAACCTGTTTGACTACATATTCTTAATACGACTAAATCTAACTAGATCGAAGACGACTCATCTCTAGATGCATGTCCAGACTTAAATTTGTTCTTGTGCGAGCTGAATGTAGAGTAAGATGATAATTGTTTTTGGTTGTTTGAACTACACTATTGCATTTTATATAATACTAGCGGTATTACCCGGCATTACTCGTGTTATATACGTCCTCAAATACCTATAAACACCAATTTTAAAGCCGATCGGTTGAACGGTATAGAAGTTGATGAGCTGCAGCGCCATCTGGTGGCGAATTACAATAAAGTTAATAGCGCGAAAATATTATGCGTGCTCAAATGTCTATGGAAACCAATTTTCATGGCGGTCTGTCAAGCGGTATAGAAGTTGATGTGCTGCATCGCCATCTGGTTAGCGCGAAAATATAACGCGGTCTCAAATGTCTATGTATAACAATTTTGATGGCTATCGGTTGAGCGGCATAGAAGTTGATGTGCTGCAGCGCCATCTGGTGGCGTGTAATAATAAAGTGGATAGCGCGAGAATATTATGCGTGTTAAAATGTCTATGTATACCAATTTTCATGGCGAATGGTTGAGCGGTATTGAAGTTGATGTGCAGCAGCTCTATCTGACGGTGTTACAACAAAGCAGATATCATAAAAACCTTCTCCATGACAAAAACATATATTTGCCAACCTTTATGATAGGTCAAACGGTATCGGAGTCTATTAAGCTCGGACAGACAGATATATGAATACTTATCCATTTTTATGTTTATATTTTTTTATGTCTTTTATATTAAAGGTATATGAGAAAATTTGTTTCCGTTATTTTATTGATATTATGTTTTAATTCTAAGAATCTCATCTAATGTATTTTCCAATAGCCACTGATTATTATTTAATTTAAAACTAATATTAAGAATACGTAGAATCGAAGAAGTCTGATCTTCTAGTTAGCATCGAATAAGTTGATATTTCTTCCAAAAACAACCCTTTTCATCTTTATCTCCTTGCTCGTATAACAGTTGTTGTTCAAGTTGCAGCTCAGGTAAACAATGTTATCTTTCTGTTCCGCTCGAATGCCGTAAGCTGTAGCTGTAGTGTGTTCACAGATACTTTACTTACTAGTATGTACTTGGTCTTTGGGACCTAACGTAACCGTGCAGCTTGGCTTGATGGCCTGCCTGTGTTTCCTAAGGGTTAGTCTGCCGGTTGGTAGCTGAACTCACTGTTCAGCTCCCATCCGCCAGACTAACCTGGAAAGGGCCGCTGTGAACTCTGTTTTCGGCTTTAACTACATCCGTTTACAGATTAGATCGGAGATTTCAATTCGGCGCATCTTGGGCGTACTGCGCGGTTTGCTCGCCGTGCGGCGTCAGCCAATTGATGTGCACTCCCGCGAATACCCGGGGAGTCTGGAAACGTAATTTGCCTAATCAGCGGGGGTAGTTATTGACCTGTTGTCATATATCTTTGAAAAGATCGGTTGGCCACCCGATTCCCGTGGTCCGCGATAAATCCGAACTGAGTTGCAGCTAACATCAGGTAGAGGCCGCGCAAGCGACCTCAAATCTGTGCTCAGACTTGTGGATGGAGAATCAGTCCAAATCTGGTAGTATGGGAGCTAGGTTTGCCAGCAGGGTCCTCTTCATAGTGCCTCGTGCTGAGTCATTGGATTCCTACGGATCGTTGGCTGCTTGACTATGGTTTGTATTGTCCACAAACTCTTTTACGTTAACTCCATCGGAGAGAGAATAGCTCGATGCCGTTATAACTTTCTGATGTGACGGGTTCGCCCGTTGTCAATGACACCCCCGTATGTACTTGGTCTTGGTTAATTATATAGGTGGTTGTTTTTTTTAAACCGCCCTACTCATACAAACGTATGTGACCCTTCCGATATATCATCGCCCAAACGAAACAAACGTATCACGTACCTTCACGTACCTTTAGGAAAAACCCCGAAACCCACAAAGCGTATGCAGTAAGTCTAATTGTTTCTAAATATAAAAAAGGGTCTTATATGGGTCTAATGTGTAAAAAAAAATGTCCGGTATATTCTAAACAAATATTATTATTAAAAAATCTAATGAAAAAACCCAACGATATTTTACCTACTTTTTGAATAAGAACCCAAAGGTAGGGTGAGAATATAAAGATAAAACCTTTGACTCACAGAAACGATAAATCATCAACCACATCGGAGGTAACTAAATCGAAATTTCGGCAGTACTTCTGGACAATAAATTCACTTTAAACTCAACCTTGAATATTTTATTCCTATTTATACAGTCGTCATAACTCAAAACTCTAACAGCGCATCTTCTCAGCGAACATGTAACGTTTAAGAGATTGTCCGATAGCGCTGTGATCTGCGGTTACGATTCAGGCCTGAACTTGGCCTTGCTTAGAATTATGTGCGAAAGAATCTCGTATTTTACAGCGCTTTTCGTAGGAACTCGATTCGGCGTTTGATAAATATTTTTCTATTGTCCGTCGGACAGGGCAAAGGTGAGAAACTTGATATTGCTCAATGTGATTTGCAGGCATAGACGAGAATAAAGAAGGTAGATGTAATGAGATTGATGATTATTCATGAGGAGTCATGTGTTAGTGCCAGCATCTTCGTATTCTTTGTCTATATACTTGAAACGCCATTAAAATAGACTCTTCACTTGCAAATAAAAATATTACTAGCTGAAACTCGTCGAATTTGACGGTCACTTTATTGACCGTAATGTTTCAAAAATAGACCTGTTTCAAAAATAAACTGTAAATAAAATAAGCGTTCTACTATAATACGATTCTGGGTACAAACTAGGTCAAAGCAGTTTAGGTATCGCCCGTTAGAGGGCTACCTGGTGACAGTACAAAAAGGTCGCGCGGTAATCCGGCAAAGGGCGCTTTAATATTCTATTTTTCTCTTTTGATGACTTTTTTTACATTTTATTAAATTTGATCTTTAGGTTTTTTTTATTTTTCTCTTTTGATCACACATCTACAGACCGAGAGCTTTTTTTTAGACAACTCATCCAAATTGTTACACCTAGCCGTTGTCTCAATTTGGCGTTGTTGTTCAATCTCCATGCGTTTACGATTCTGGTTTGCAGTTCCTACTTTCAATAATGGCCGTTAGTGTGTAGATATTTGATCGGGTCCGATTTCTGGAACTACATATATTCTGGATGTTTATCTATAGAATCCAAAATTCACAACTGTCGTAAGCGGTTTTAAAAATTGAAACAATGGTGGCTTTGTTTCCACTGCTAAGCTGGCCGGTGAATTTGAACAGTGGGTGAGCGACCATGATTGCACACGATTTGGAGCAACACGTTAAGAGCGGCACGCAAATTAAACTATATTTTGGCGGCCGGACTAATTGTGCTGTGCACCTTCATTGTCGAAACGGTGCGTGGGTGGAACCCTGCCCGCATCAACCTCCTCGAGGTTATGTCCACTTTTAATGACGTTCTGAGTGATCGGCGAAGTATGTAGATTCTTTAAATGACGGCTACACGTCATATCTATATTCAATTATGTTATATTTTACTTCGGTATTGCCTTCAATTCCGATCTATTGTTAAACTGTGGAGGACGCTTTGTAATTAATGTACACCACCACTCAAAATTATTTGGGACTGTATTGTACTGATTATATAAAAGTGTATTTATAAAATTCTCTTGAAATATACTTAATTGCATTTATATCGCTCATAAATCAAATTTTATTTAGCGTCATATTACCTAGTAGAACATAATCCCTATAATAAAGGTATCGGACAATAATGAAATTAAGGTATAAAAGGGTTATCAAAAAAATCTTAGAAGAAATTATACATTTTATTGTAGGTAGCCTTAATGATTATTATCTTATTTAGGCGTTGTTCGCCTAAATAAGCTTTAATAAGAAGATATAATTAGGTCTACCTATAATAAAATGAAAAATTCTTCGCAGTTTTTTTAATGACCCTTTTATAGCTGAACTTTCATTAATGTCCGCTACCATTATTATACCGAGTATGGTCTAATAGGTAATAGTACGCTTAAGCAAATTTAATAGTGCGCTCCAGGGAAGTATTTAAATGTGCTTTAACAGGATTTTATAAATAAACTTTTATATAATCAGTACAATAAAAAGGGATGCCCAAATAATTTCAGCCCAAATATTCCTTAAATAAATACTGGGAATGCAAATTCAATAAAAAACGAAATACTGGCTTATTCCTCCAATCTTATTTTGTGACATTTAAAATAGACCTTATAAAAATAGTCCCAATATATTTAGATTTGTGGACGACACTTAGTATATATCAAATCAATATACCATCTACTTCCTATTAAGCAATGGAACGGTCACTGAGTTTTCAAAGACGATTAAAATCTCGGAGCCTGCTGCCAATAAAAGTGAGGACCAATTTATTGGCAGGCTTAGGCAATTTAAGACAGCAAATGTAACGACATAACCTTCCACAGGCTACTTACTATTCTTAAAACTATAGTTATTTACATAGATGGGAAAGAAAAAATTGGTTACTTCATAGATTGTAAGGCCTACTACTTGAGGTAAATTTTAAACAATGCTTCGGAAGACAATTCTCGTATATTGGTTAATGGACCATTCCAAAATGGACTAAGCATTGATTTCCAAAATATTTATTTTTGGATTTCGACAGTGTCATTCATTAAAATCGAAGGCGGAGCGAAGCACAGAAACCTAGGAATCTAATGATTTAATCAGGCTCTATCAATACTGTTTCGAGGGTATTAGTAGTAATTTAATAAAATAATATTATTATAATGTGGTTTAACCGTATGTCAAATACTATAATTCACTAAAATTATGGGACACGCTAATTCTACAATACTACAATTCATTAATACAGTCTAAGAGACGAGAAAAAAATCACGTGATTTAAACTACTACCATATTTATATTCCGGGATACTTGAGGACCGATAGTCCGATCTCGTTAGTCCGGGTACCGGGAGAGGTGGCGCTTGTTTGGGATCTAGAAGTAAATTTGGCGGAAATCTTAAAACAACTAAAATTGATAGGGGGCTACTTATTAGCCAAATTTTTATCTGCTACATGTACATTAGGATGGATCGCTAATTATAAGTTTGAAATTCTAAAGAAAAAAGAACTATATTGTTACATATTGTTGTTATAAATGACTTAAGCTAATATGAGCTTGCACCAAATCTCATGCGGTATTTCAACTACGTTATTATTTCTATTGCCACACATGTATTATTCAGCTTTAAGATAGTGATCCAATTTCATTTTGGCTATCGATATGAAGCTCTTGCATTGTTAGAATGCGCAAGAGTGATCTATCCATATTGAGAGCGAGACCTGATGGAATTCAGCAACGAACTCATCATTTATCGTCCAATTTGCAGCCGCGGCGCGCCCCGGTCAAGTTGTCAATGATGGAATGCTCTTGAAAATAATCACTGATTGATAAACACTCGCTCGAACAATGTGGGACTCGAGATTGAGTGTAATGGAGAATTGTGCAGCAACAAAAGATGGTGTTGCGGCATCGGCGCGTACGCGAGCAGCTTTTGTTTGCAGCCTAGAGAAATGATGAGTAAGCCATAGGCGCTTACCAATGCTAACTATACTCACAATTGTATTCTTGAATTATCTTTTCTTCAATATACTGCAGCAAGTCGGTCAAAATTTGTCAATATTTCTTAAGATGCTATCCTACTTTATCATGAGGGTGAAGTAGAGATGTCAAATAATATGGCGAAACAGTCTGGATCATATGGCAGTTGAATTATTCGTTCGTTCGAAAAAGTCTTTGACCGTGTACAATATAAGATGATCTTGAATATCCTTCAGATGTTAGGTATCCATGAAAAGAACGAAAGTCAAAGTAGACAGTGTTCTGACCGAAGAAGTTGCAATCGAGAGGGATACTTCTCTCCCCCTCCCTTCCTGATTAGAATCGATTTGCAACCAGGTAGGGGGAGGGAGGGGATATTTTGTTTCCTCTTCTGTTCAATATTTATTTCGAAAATATTTTCAATACTGCTCTCAAATACATACCATTAGAGTTAATAAGTTAATAGTTAAACCACATTTTTAGCTTATATTTAAATGCTCTATTCCGAGGCAACCCTGGGTGCAGTAGCCATGTCGCGGTAAAATTTAGAACGGGCTATCATAATTGAATGCGTATACAAAATTTCGTTTCTGTGCTGTCGCCCGTTGGGGAGTCCCCTCGCTGAAAGCCAATCCTGGGTGCAGCAGCCCTGTCGCGGTGACACTTAGAACGGTCTATCATAATTGAATGCTTATACAAAATTAGTTTCTGTGCTGTTGGCCGTTGAGAAGTCCCTTCTTCGGGAGCCAACCCTGATTGCAGCAGCCCTGTCGCGATGAAACTTAGAACGGGCTATCATAATTTAATGCGTATACAAAATTGTGTGTCTGTGCTGTCGACCGTAAAAGAGTAGCCTCGTCGGGAGCCGATCGTGGGTGTAAAAACAGGTCATGCTCACCATAAAATTGCATTGTCATCGGTGCTGAACTAGCATATAAAATTTCAACTTTATAGGATAAGAGAAAGTGGTCCTAATTAAGCTTAATTAGGCTTGCAACATTTGACCTTACAAGCATTGCAAGGTAAATACAAGTTTGTAAAAATACACTCTATTGATTGATTGCTTTGTTTTCGAGAAACAAACAATCGCTTGTTGTGAACTCTTTTATCTCTCTTCGAGAATATAAATGATAAAAATATACATAATAGACATGAACATGGAAAAAATGTTTCGCTTTCATTTCTAAAATCAAGTCTTTAAACTGTGTATCTTATATTCACAATGAAAAAATTAATAAAACATCTTTTTACAATAATTCGAGCGACTACGATTGAGGCCATTTCACATTTAAATGTTTTATGTGAAGTGTTGAAGTAAGAAAGATCCTAATTTAAAATATAGGAACGATTTGTAGAGAACACAAATATGTCTTATAAACCGAAATAACAATTTATTTTCGGCCACCTTTTTTGAGAAATTGATCTATTGTTCTCTCAATTTTTGACTTCGATAACATTTTATTTTCATTTCTTAGGAAAACTTACAGCCAGTTAAACATATATAGGTACACATGAGAAATAAGTGCTGAAGGCCAATTAAAAGTTTAAGAACATAATAAATATAATGTAGATTTTGAATAATAATGTAGATTAAGAATAAATCAAACACGGATGCATTATTTCGCCATTATTATTCAAAATAATATACACATATTTAAAGAGAGTTCCAATAATTCTCTAGTCGAAGTAGATATTGGATTAAAGAAAATACTTACAGCTAATAAACACATTATTGATAGAATGGAGTCAATGCAGAAAGAAATTATGTGTCTAAACCAGGAAAGTATAGAAGAGTCTGAATCATTCCAGAAGCTTTGCTTTGCCTTGACGATGAATGGTACGGTACTCGCCTTTGTAAATTTGTCAGTCCACTCCGCCGAAATGCACCGCAGTCTTGTTGCGTCATCTCCCTGACCTGTGAGTACATTTGTAACTCAAAACAAAGCACGCTCTTAGACGAATGGTATGGCGCCGAAACAGATCTAGAACATTCTAATAAGTAACCCAAATTGCGGGCCGAGGTGCTCCAAACCGTAATGATTTTCCAATATCGCAATTGTTAATGTGCAGAAAAGGTCGGAGCGCTTCAATTCGCAATTAGTACATCTACCAACCGTGAACTTTCGGCTAAACATAATCGTATTCGAGTATTTCCGGTGTTGGTGAGTTTGAATAAAGCGAGTATTCCGTTGTTATCTTAGTTCATTGTGTGATTGGTAATCCTAAATTGGAGCTTAGTCGATTTTATTTCCGTGTATTCTTACTCATGGAGATGATTGATTTTATTGAACTTCATATCCATTCATATCTGAAGGTCCATGGACGTATAAAACCATTGTTCAAAACAACAAAACGTATAAATTTTAAAATGAAATGCGTTGCTTGGATTTTGTCCTTCTTTATTATTTTTCATACTGTTTGCGGCAAATTAACATTTATTTTGTGATCAAAACTATTTAAAATTAATTGTTTTCCCTATGTCTTCGCAAGAGGAAGCAATAATTGCTTTATATGCAGCTGGAAAGAGGTAGTGAATAATACTCAGCGTCAGTCGTTAGAATCTTCATTTATTAAACGATACATCGAGCTCGGCAACATCGGAGACCGTACAGTGAAGAGAAGAAAAAATATTTAATAGGACGCCTAGGAACTGATTAGACATCAAACGAAAGTTGGATCGTAATCCATAGACCAAAGTGAGAAAATTGGCTCGAGATCCGCTGATAATGACCTCAATTTGATAACATACAATGTTCACTTTTTGAGGACAATTATAAAAAAGTTTGGAATATATGTAGTTTAGCTAGCTCTGATATATTTTGCTTGTAAATACTGCCTTAGCTAGATAGATAAAAGCAGATGGTTTTTTAGGATCGAATTGTAGGATAGATGCAAGTGTTGTCAAGGTTGGAAGAAACGTTTTACATGAGACCAAATCAATATTGAAAGTTAAAACAAATATTTTTAGAAATTGGATACAATTGCGGAAGCTTTTAGAACAAACCGTTGTCATACTAACTGTCGACGAAGATAAGAAAAGGGAGCATAAATTCTACCCTCGAATAACACCGAAGCGTGTGAAATATAAAGAGTAAACAAAACAATTATATTGGACACACTGCTCACGATTTCTGAGGTAGTCAGAGAAGAATAAAATAAGCTTTGTTGAAAATCTGAAGAAAGATATTTGGCACAAGACAGCATTGTAATCAACTATGTCGAAGGCTTTTCTAAGTTCCCTTCAACATAGCAATGACAACATACAAAACAACATACCAAAATTCAAACTACTCTTAACCGTAACTCTTATCAAATCTTATCATAAATAACAAACATATCAATATCTATCTCCTCACATCTGTGCGATTTTGTAAACCGCAACATTTTGTGGTTTCCCAAGCCGCCATAATAATAATTAATTTATGCATGTCAGTTGCAGTTATAACATTTTTCGCATATTAGCTTTGCAAAGCGCAACATTTCACGGCCACTGAACTGTAAACGCTGCGTGAAATTGTACTTTTATAGTTCTTTGTTGTTCTGTGATGCGTAAGCTATTATGTTTTAAACGAAGAATGAGTTATGTGTAACACTTGTTACCTTATAATCTTCATAACGTAAAAAATATGGTACGCTGTCTGTCAAGGTTTTGCAAGTGGACGAGATTGGTAAACTTTTGTAGCTTCGAAATGTGGACCATTGATTTGTGTTTGGAAAGAAAACTTGCGCATTTATCAAGAATAATGAGATATAGTACATGTTAATATGAGCTAGCAAGTTTAGGGATAAGAGAGTTGCACAGAGAGTCATAGAGTAAATCAGCGGTCACCTCAATCGGACGGCTCGGGCGATCTTCATCAAAAATTACAATCTTAATAAAAGCCACACCTTAATACATTAAATTCTGATATAGTATCTGATACAATATCTGATAAACAATATGTGACTAAAGAAACAATACCTGACTGGGAGCTAGTAGGCCCTGTTGCAGTTTGGCCACTAGGACCCATTTGTATGGGGTCGGTCAAGCGCACGGGTCAACACCCATCCGGCGGCCTCCACGCAGAACTGCGAGCCAGGGTAGAACGCTGGCCTGCGGGCTAGTCTCTCCTAGGAGTCAACCTTCGGGCGCTCTTGGACGGTTTGCGCACTGTGCGGTGTCAGACAATCGATTGTGCATTCCGACTAACAGCCGGGGGAGTCTGTAAACAGGTATGCTTCCTATAGAGCGGGGGTAGTTGTTAACCTTACGGCAACTGCTCTTGAAACGACCATTCGGCCACCCGATCCCGGGTGAACAGCCGGACAAAGGGTGCTGTGATCCGCAATAGATTCGGTAGACACCGTATCACCGAGGACTGCACAAGCGACCTCGATCCTGTAACCAGTCAGGAGGTAGGAGGTATCCTGATGGTTATTTCCAGACGGAGATATCCTTCCAAATTGGTAGTCAGGGGACGAGGATGCCCGCTGGTTACCTTACTCTGTGTCTCGCCGTAAGGTGTTGGCCTCTGACGGGCGAGTGGCGTACCTAGACAGTGGACTGTTTTCGTCCCAAGTCTTCGACGCTCACCTCACGGCTCACAGAACGATCAATATCGTAAAAAAAATCCTGAGGTGACGGGTTTCGCCCGTTGTAGTTGGTCCTTATAATTAACATTCAATACACTTTGATTTTTGACGTGTCTTCCCATCCAAAAACAGGAATCCAATTACTGACCGACATTGCTATTTTTCTGTAATTGCAAATAAACGTGAATTTGACAAACCAACACTGTTGTCGATACAAAACTTTTCGATAATGAAATTTGACCAGGCGTCGTTCTAAAGACGGTGTTACACGATGGTGTCGTCAGTGGCACGGCGCTATCTATCTCTAAACACGGGTTCTTATCAGATATCCTACGTACAGCAATACTGTTGAAATATCGGAATTCCTGCGGAAATCCTGATTTGATGAATTGGTCTCATATTTTATCTCCTAGTAGAGAGAATAGCATTGCGAGAGAAAATAATCATCATAAAACTTTTTTTCAATCCAAAATCCGGTCGGTCTCTTCATAAATCCGTTATCTCGTGTTATACCTAATAAGATTAGGGGAAACGACGGCAATGACGAGAAAAGAGGAGGGACCTGGGAGGTTTCCGCAAACACGTGCATATAATAATGATTCCAACGGTCCTCGGGCAATGTCGAGTACGCTGACCCTGTAGAGGTCAAAACAGCTTGTGACGTCACCGAGACAACCGCGAAACAATGGCTTTGCGACAGCACGTGACTGGGCGGGGATTTATGGAGCTTTTACGGGTTGGATTGTTCTAGAAATTACAAGGCAAAGAAATCTCGTCAATAATAATAGGGGAAGAATAATCTTTGTATATTATTGGCATAGTAGCTGCTCGTATTGGCAACTTTCCGTGGTCAAGATGGAATGTAATATTATAGTCTCTTGCAATATTATTATACCCACCATACTTTTGAGTGAGAATTGACAGTTTTCAATTCCCTTAAAATTTTAAACTGTGCCTTTTTCAGGTGTCTGTGCTGCTTATTTTAACGAATATATAATATAAAAAAATATATTTTTATCTTACAATTTTGTCAGAAATCTATGAAAACAAATACATAATAACACTAATATAGGAGAAAAGTCTCCTAACACCGGACGGCACCTAGCGTCGTACAGTAATAGTATCTCGACAAGTCGCGGCGAGATCTAATCGAATAAATTAACATGTATATATATATATTGTGTTTAGTATCAAATGAGAGGTCTGATTGAGTAAATTTAAGAAATATACATATATTTCTATGGATAATATATATAAAACACAAATATCCAATAAAAACTGTAATGAAAATAATTTATAAATATAGTTGACTTTCTGTAACGTCAGTGGTTTTTTAAAATTTATTTTAATAAATTTACTTGTTCGGTTATAGCTCGGAGACTACTGAAAACCAAATTTTGAAACAATACTTCAATCGATTTACAGACAGAAATTGAACACTAAGCTAATGGCCGTATCAGTTAATTTCAGGATATTTAAGAGCGCGTCAAGTACAATAAATCTTCAAAATGGAAATATATCTCCGTTATTTAAATTAGGTTAATTTATATTACTTAAAATTAGGTTAAATTCCAACTGTTTGGGATATATACCAGCACGGGTGCACAGTGGGTAGCAAGTTATTACATTTTTATCACTAAAAATATTTTCGGAGTAATTCCAGAAAATATCAAAATACTCGAAATTGACTATTCCAAGTTGAATGCTGATTTTCTATTATATAATATAATGCATATACAAAATTTCGTGACTGTGCTGTTAAGCGTTGAGGGGTTTCCTCGTCGGAAGCCAACCCTGGGTGCAGCAGCCATGTCATGGTGAAACTTAGAAAGGGCTATCATAACTGAACGCGTATAAAAAAATTATTGTATCTGCAGTTAACCGTTGAGGAGTCCCCTCGTCGGAAGCCTACCCTGGGTGTAGAATCGGGTCATGCTTTCCATAAAAAAATCATTATCATCGGAACCGAACCAATATGCAAATTTTCAACTTAATATGATAATATTTGAGGAATTCCGTTAATTTTTCAAGGATCCTATCATCAGGACAGGATTTTTATAAAAATGAAACCAATCTGGAAGTATATCCTTTCAAATAAAAAAAGAATTTCCAAATCGGTTCATAAATGATGGAGTTCTGAGGTAACAAACATTAAAAAAAAAGTTACAAACGAATTGATAACTTCCTCCTTTTTTGAAGTCGGTTAATTAATAGGACTGCTTTTCCGATGGTTGCTTTGATTATGTCTGTGCGTTGAACTTCTTTGTGTTCGACATTCTGTAAAATTATTTATTCCTGGTAATTTGTACCTAATTCCTTATGATATCAAAGCAGCTCTTTTTCTTCAAGGGTGACAATAAAAATAGCAAAATGTTGATAGGCAGCTTACCAAATAGGCATAGCTGTTTCACAGGACTGCCCAATAAAAATTGAGTGTAATATGTTCAGAGTCCTGTATGCATGTTTTCCGTTTCTTTATACCGCTACAACTTCTACGCGCCCGAACAGATTTGGAATTATATGATATTGTTAGAACCGCTATGTCATCTTGAGTGTCATAAGGTACCTTAACCGCGAAAATATTAAGTAAATAGTTGTTTAAATGTCCTCATTCCCAAATGTCAATAAATTTACATAAATATATCGTATTTTAGTGTCGGATTGAGTATATTACGAAAATATATATGTATCTATATGGATAGATACATAAACCACAAATATTTGGTAAAAGAACTGTAAAATAATAATTGTAAATAAGGTAGTTCACTTTTTGTAACGGCAGTCGTGTTTTTTTTTTCCTTTAAAATATTTATTTTTTAGCAGTTGTTAGTAGCTGCGTCTCTGTGAAGCGAATTCCTAATTTTCCGATGTTTTTTTTCAACCTGTCTGAATTTTTTATAGTTAAATGAATTTCATTTAATATAACATACCAACTGGTAGCAACCAATTTTGCATAAACGAAATGAATGATTTTGTTGAAATCGAATTACGAATTCAACGCATTTGTTTTTGGTTTTATTTCTGCTCTGTCCACACCAAAAATATAAGAAGCGTTCCTGGTATTCAATATTCATTAAATACCAGGAACGGTAATAATTGAATAAGCTAGCATTTTTCGTTCATTCTTAGTTCCGAGTTATTAAGGTTTGTGTTGTTGACCCGGATTCATTGATGCCGAGTGTATCATCTGTAATTTTAGTAGATAAATGTGAAGTAAAAAGTAAACGCGCTATATTTAATTTCGAATATCCTCTGGATATTAGGTCCTTATCTATGTAATTACCGTTTTTGTACAATGGCCACTTTGATAACTACAGTTTGAGTTGGAAATCCAAATAAAAATAAATTTTAATTCAAGCCTTGTTATCTCTATTTCAAAATCAGTTATTCATTTGTCTTTCTGATCATTTATTGCAGTCATAATTTGACGTGTGCAATCATAGAAATAAAATAAAATTCGAGATATTTTCGAATACGAATGAGGTCTTTTATCGGTGTTATCCATTACAGCTTCTGGGCAATAGGAAGCAATTTATCCGGATCATCAATATAAACCATAATAACTCGGAACTAAGAATGAACTAAGAATGCTAGCTTATTAATAATTACCGTATTACTAATGAATATCAAATACTAAGAGAGCTTCTTCTCGGAAAATAAAAGCATTGAATTCATTGTTCGATTTACAAAAAATCATTCATTTTGCATTTTTTACAGCAAAAAAGGTTTATTAATTTTATTTGAGGTGTTAAATAGTCTATAAAATACTTTTTATTTGAAGAAGCTAGCATTCTTAGTTTTCGAGATAATAAGGTTTATGTTGGAGACCCGGATTCACTGCTCTCGAGTGTATTTATGACATACTAGTAGATACCACGAAATTAGAGACCCACAGTAACCGAACTTTGCTTAGAAAATTACATTTCGCCGCTATATTTATAATACTTCTCCATCAATTAGGGGTTTAAATGGAAGAGAAAGAAACCGCCAATATTCCACTGTCTCATATTTTATTATATTACGAATCGATAACTAAACCGCAAACATTTAAATGCAAGCGAGTTAAGCGTTTATCGATATTCATCCCACAATATCGATGCCCTTGAATGGTCTGTTGGTTTGAATTCGCCCGTGGGAGAGACTGCATTCGCTGTACGTATTTCAATGTCACTCCTACACGAGAAAAAACTTTTTTTATTTGGATTATGACTACACACTTTATCGAGAATCCTTTATTGGAAGATAAGAGTTGGCTCTCGACATATTTTAGTGGAGTGTGTTGATGGACAACTAAGTTGGAGAAAAATCTATTAGATGGAATGGACCTGGACAAGTAGCAAAATGATGTAAAACGATGATGACATCATGATTTAAAATCATCCCATTCATCACACATTCTTCCCAATCACGTCACACATCTAACTTGATTTATCGCCTTTACCTAGATTTTCGATTTACGACTTATTTTACATTGCGAGCTGACACATTAAAATTAAAGATTATTAGTAGAGTAATATTGTAATATTGTTAGCAGGTCTATTTAAATAACCATGATTTTGACCTGTAGTAATGATGACTACCGCGTACAGAGAACTAATAGTTAGTACAAGTAAATGTATTAAAATGAAATAAAAACACGACTGCTGTTTCAGAAAGTGAACTATCGTATTTATTATTATTTTATTTCTGTGTGGTTTATGTGTTTATCCATATATGTAAATATATGTATATTTCCGAAATGTGCCTTTCATTTGACACTAAACACTATCTATTTACGTTAATTTATTGACAGTTGAACATTTAGACAAGTATTTTTTGACATTTTGACAGTTTAGGTACCCTATGATACTCAGGATGACATAACGATTCCAACAATATCACACATTTCTAAACCAGTTCAAGCGTTTTGTAATTATGGCGGAAAAAAAAAATCTGGGTTTCATAATTAATATACATATACTGGATTTTTTCCGCGTACAATTTCATAATTTTCCAAAATGTTGGATTGGAATAAATCCGTAAGAACCAGAAACGGTTATTTAAACATCGGTTATATGTTGTGGAGTGTAATAATTAAACTCTTTGTATAATTTATTATGCGAAATTAATCTTCCAAATATTTTTCTTCGTTACTAGGCCTACCTGATCTATTCCCGACGGCCGCGAGAGAAAGGACGAAAAAAAAACTATGTATATTGTCAATGAATGTCAACACGCACCGCATACCACGGCGATGTATATTGTGGACGTTGCTTTCTCCTTATTTAAGGCGTTGCGGCACGTACCCTATGGTACTCGGAAGGTCCAAACGTTTCTAAAAATACGACACACTTTAAAATCGCTTCAAGCGTTTAGAAGTTATAGTGAAATAAAGAAACGGAAAACATACATAAATGAATCCTAAACACATAACACTCCTTTCTTGGTGGGCAGTCGTGTAATAAACAGTCACTATTATGGAAATATGGAACAGTATCCACTGGGTACTATGAGTTGTTATGTTAGGCTTGCAACCACGGGGCAACAAGGGTGGACAAGAAGCAGCGGCGGCCCTAATATATTTTCTAGGTAGTGCCAGATGTCCTGAATGCGCCCTGAATCACAAATATTAGATTGTAATGTTTATATTTCATCAGAGATATTAGGGAACTATCTGTAAATAAGTTCAAAGCTACCATTTAAATAAGATCAAAGCAAAATTGTATAAAAAGCATACTATACAATATCTGATTATGTAAACGAAAAAACAGCTTGGGAGTAAGGCTTGGACGCATCATAAGAACATACATTAATATTATTTAATTGTAATAATTAATTGTGTCTATATGAATAAAGAACATTTTGATTTTGATTTTGATTATCTTGCTTTTGAATTTGGGTACCTTAGGTTTTTCATAATATACCGAATGTTGTGATAATATCATGTTCTAATTTATAATTTAATACAATATGTTTGTGATAGTAATACAATATTATTTTTTAAGAAAATATTTGTCGCGCATCAGGAATACTAAAGTTTTACTCTAAAAGTTTTTACTCAACGGTTTTCTGTTTATGACTCTTAGGAGCGCCTTTAGGCTTTAATGAGCATGTCGTGGTGCGACAATATAGCCCCACGCAAACCAAGTATTCCATATGCAATAATAATTATTCTACGGAACAATTTTAAAAAGGTCAACCGAGGCGAAGGACCTGGGAATTATATTTGATACGCAGTTGAATTTCCGTGCACTCATCTATACTAATATTATAAGTAGTAATGTTGTAAGTTTGTGTGTAGAGGGTAATCTCCGGATTGTGTGTAGAGGGTAATCAGAGGGCGATTTCAAGAATTATTTAACTAATAGAAAGCTCCATTATCGATGAGATCATTTTTATATTTTATATCAGAGATCATTTTTATATTTGGGGGTTATTTTTTTCAACTCGATGCCAGCGGAAATTAAAATACTTCAAGAGGTTGCATTTAAGAAATGCATAAAAAGAAACTTAACCATTCATGCTCTCTATAATATTGATGAATTTGTCAAGGCCGTCTTAGTTTTTAAAAAATAATTTATCTTTTATCAAATTTGTTCTGTATTTTGTCACCGTAGTGTTTATTTTATTGTAAAACTTATTGCTTATTAACTGATTATTTTAAAATTTTTGATTGACTATTTTTAGAAACTTATTGATAGATTATTTAAAAATTTTGTTTACATTTTTTTTGTTATTTGAGTCTGCAAGATTTAATTTTTGTAATTGATCCGATGGTGCCTTGCCCTTATATTTAAAAGTATATGTACACGTAATGAAGTTGTAATAACTTCTAGAAAATGTAAAATGACATATTCCACAGTATGTACTTTTTGGAATTAATAAAATATGACTATTGTGGTATATATTGGTTTTCAATACGAAATTACGATATTTGTAAATCAAGTCGGAGAAATGTGCTGGAGAGTTGCTTTATCGGCGTGCGCTGATGAAAGGGTTAGATATATGTGAAAACAAAATATGACAAAATATCGGCCTCAAAAAGATCTATAAAGCAGTCGGCGACTCCATGTACCTAACTTTTATATTTAAGCTACAGTAACTGCTTTTATATCTCAAAATAATAAGAAAAATAAGTAGCCAGTGTTTGTTGAAAACATTAACAATAGAATAAGAATCGTTATTAAAATAAATTGACCCATCATAATGGGTGTCAAATAGAGATAAAATTAGCCATTTACTGTAAGTTGTCAGATGGTATAATTTTAAAGATATTATAAAATTAGTAAAGCTTGCAAGCACCTCGAAATAAAAGTGGGTGGCGGCCGCTGCTGGCTCAGCAAGGTCACCTTTCATCGGAAGGCGGCGCGGGTGGCGAGAAACAAGACGCGTACGTCTACGAGATAGGTAGCGTACAGCTGACGTCTTGCACTATATATATATCTAAAGGTAGCGTTTAAAAAGGCAAATAAACGCCACCCTATTTAAATTAACAAATCGATATTTTACGCGAAGCGAAGCCGCGGGTAACAGCTAGTTATAAATATTTGCAATCGCGCTAGCAAAACAGACGATTTTGTCATTCGCATATCCAAAAAAAAAGTAATATTCATGTAATAATTCTGCTATATAATTGTTTAGTTCCTAGCATATTTGATATAACCTAGGTATCTGGTGTATAGTAAAAAAATATACATTCAGATGATCGAGCGTATTTAAAGAAAAAAAAATACGTGTGGCACTCGGGGACTGCCGCGGTAAAGCTATTGCATAGCATTTTTAACAACTTTTGCCATTATAATTATTTATTTATTTTATTTTTTCTAATATCAGATAACTGCGCTCTATCGTCAGAACGTTGAAATTATTCCGAATCATCTGCGGAAGCAAATGATTCGGAATAATTTAAACGTCTTCCGATAGAGCTCCGCGCACGAATTTTTTATTCGATAAAGCAAAAAACGGATTATTCGAAAAAAATCGTAGATAAAAAGATAGATAATTAAATTATCTTTAAAATGGTACAGGTTTCATAATAATACGCCAGATAGTATTTGCGTAGTAGTCGTTTTTGTGTTCGGTTAGACCTAATTTCACAAATTAATTACACTATGTAATATGAACAAAATCTAAAATATTCAAACCTAAGAATATTAGGAAAATGTTCTTGTTTACCATATATTTTTTTCGAATCGTAAGCATCACTCGTTTAGACGTAATTATCAGTTTAAAATCATTGATTTTCGTTAAGAAATTTCTTCATTCGGTCGCCGCGCTGGCCTACTAGGCCCGCGATAAAAGCTATGCAATAGCTTAAAAAAGTATATTTATAACAGAAAATACAATATTTATCCATAATTATTTCGTCCGATTTTGTTGTAGGAATGGTAGGATACACGCACTTTTATTGAAATAAATAAATAAAATAAAATAAGTAAATGTATTGCATCACTAGTTTATTATTAGGGATATTTTATAATTTAATTGTCATCACTGCGTTAGATGATGCTAAACCCACCATTACGCTCACAGTTGATTATATTCTGCGTAACGGTTGCGTCTTCGAAAACGACAGTTTCAGTTCAAATTTAATGAACTTAAGCAGCCAATATGTTACTTGCACCTGCGTTAGTGGGAGCACGCATGATCGTCCAAGGTCGTCATGGTTCGAAAGTGGAGCATCTTCACGCCGCCAAAGGCACGGAGGCAGCATAAGTGGCCGCAACAAGACCAACTATTTCATAACGAACCTGCTGCTGAGATCCGCGCGGCTGAGCCAACATTTCTTGGCATGGCATATTTTTGTAAATTCAGCATCGAATGATTTTAATTTTTACACGACTGCCCAACAAAAAAGTAGTGTAATGTGTTCAGGGTTCATCTATATATATAGAGTGAAAGTGGAATATTTTATTTCTAATTATTTTTATTCCAGTTTTTTATGAAATATTTGCGGTTTATATATCTATTCATATAGGTACATGTATATTTTCGGAATATACTCAATCAGACCTTTCATTTGCAACTAAACACGATATATTTATGTTAATTTGTTGACATTTGGAGAGACAACTACTTACTTAATATTTGGGCAGTTAAGGTACCCTATGACACTCATGATGACATAACGATTCTAACTATATCACGCACTTTTAAATTGGTTTAAGTGTTAAGAAATTATGGTGAAATAAAGAAACGGAAAACATACATAGATGAGCGGTCACATTACACTCCTTTTTTGTGGGCAGCCGTGTAAAAAATAAGAAAATATCGGCCGAAATTTGTTGGCGCGACTCGTTGGCTGTCCGCCTTGCGTACTTACACCAGATGAATGGTTCTCACTTTCAAACGTGATCAGTGAATACGGATGGTACTCTAGATCATAAGATAATGCCGGTATCGCGATTTGAATAGGATGCATCGTGGAAAAAAATGACCTCGTAACCCCCGGGTTATCTTTGTATTGTAGCATTTCACGATGTGTTTTGCGATACTTGCGCAAACAACGACGCGTAGCAGACGTAGGAAGGACGCGCTTCGGACATACCAGACATTATGATACGGCCAAACCTATTATTAGAGTACTCGAAGTGCGTGTTGCCTTCATCTTAAAGGTGATATTAGCAATAGACATCTTTATTTTTTGAGTTATGATAATAATTCATGAGAGTGGAGAAGAGATGAATAGCAGTGAAGAATATAAGAGAGTAGGCTAAAAATAAAGACAAGAGAAGCACATATTATTAAATAAATGTCGAAAAATATTCATTAAAAAAGTCCACGTACAAGTTATGCAAAATTAAAAAAAAATGCTTTAAAAAAAAACTTAAGGTACATATTTCAAAGTTTCATATCGAGTGACCTCATACAAGTTTGTGCAAGGATGGTGGCAGCATGGATGTCGGTGTAGCTTCCGTCGAAGAACCGCTTGGGACACTGCTGCACAATTATTACTGCCGCATATTATATCAACCAGTCTGTTTACAGTTGTTTGGAAATAAAGTAATTATTTTCCCGTCGTTTCGACAACGCTTCATTCGCTTAAGACTGCGAAGGGAAAATAGTGTGACTACCGTGTACGCTGCGTGCCGGCACTCTGCAACCATAGAGTATTGGGGTGGTGTAAAACGAAATTTAGTACATTTTTTATATATTTTAGAGGTTTATTTAGGTATGGAAAATGTGCGTCAACGAGATGCGTGGCCGCTATGAATTCCAAAGCAATCTATAAATATTTTTGGCTTTTAATGTCTGGAATTTCCTTTTTCAGTATTTTATCCAATTATCTATAAATATGAACCAATTATGTACAGACATGAAAAATGATATATCGATTTAAATAATCATAGTTGCTAAAATATGGATTAAAATAATAATTCCTAATTATAAATATTAAAGTTTTCTAAACAAAATGACATTTAAATGAGTACATATAGAAGTACTAAAAGAAACATGAAAAATAAAATAAAGAGTCGCATTCATAAGCATTCTTATTGAACCTATAATCATGAAAATATAAATAATATATCATAAATATATCAATAATTATAAATATACAAAATAATATATCAATAATATAAAATCGATATTTTCATAAATTTTGATTTAATTACCATTTCATAAATACATGCATTATATTCGATTGGTGTGATTCGAATCACACCATTCAAATATTTATAATCAGTTCTCTATCTATATTAATCTTCCCTTCTACATTAACCAAGATGTAACAGATTTTAAAAATGTTGTAAATGTGGTGTAAGCCTTGGTTGATTTACGAAGGTGATTATACGTCCTGGGAGCGCTGAATAAGTAGTGGCCATGTCTATACGTGGTAATCTTACTTGGTATCAACATATCTTCTGAGTCTGTTGCTCTCGTATATATCACACTCTCTCAAACATTTGTCTGGGAGAATAATGATGCAAATAGTTGTAGAAGTACAGCAAACATAGTTGAAGGCCTCGTACAATAATGGACATGCCTTAGTCGATACAAGAATCATGTTAGCTGTTTTGAACTCTTTAGTCTTGCCAAAGTCTTGTATAAAAACTTTAATTTATCAAATGATTTTAGTAAAATTGGGTTAGAGTATCGAAATAAGCTTTGCATAATTTGTAACGATCATTTATAATTAGCCTATTCAAGGATTCTTTAACATTCTGAACATTATCCATGACGTTCTATACCTTTAATTAATGGATCTGACACGCTGAGTAGATTGCTTTAATTTTATTTCCACAGCGCCCAGTCTATCGATTTTTAATTAAAAGTGTACCAAATTGGATTCCCAGCTGTGCATTTTTATAGCTTTAGCTTTGATAGCAATATACTCGTACCTGTTGCCTTGCGTTGGTCACACTTTATAAAGATCGACGCGTGTAGTTATTATCGGACCTCACACTAAAATCCAATTTCCATTACCTACAACCGTAGTAAAACAAGAAATTGGACGTTCTGAAACATACAGATCCTCCAATACAGTAAATTGTATCGCCTATATTGTATCGTTATAGTTTAGACCCATATCCTATATTGCTTTTCTAAAATCTATCAATGTATATTTTGTATTCAACAGAGAAAGTGCATTGTTAGAAAACTGAATTTTATCACAAAAAGTCAGTTTGGTTTCAAGAAACAGATGTCCACGACAAAGTTCTCGTTTCGACACAATAGTGGAGAAAGTTGTCGAGACACTGAAGGAATTCTCTGCAATTTATTACAGGCCTTTGACTTTTGATTAGCATTCGCGTCAAAGTGTATAAACTCATACATTTGTACTTGGAAAATATAACCAAGATTGTGGTGATATAAGGTATCAAGCCCACCCCCACAAACTCCAACCCCATGTAATATTTATTTTATTCATAAATACTATTTGTGAATCAATTACATTAGCTATGCTACGATTAGCTAATGCTAATACTATATGCTGATGCTAAAAACACAACTAAAACAATCGACAAGTAGTAGCAAATAATTGCATAGACACAACAAGCCACTGGTTCGATAATAGTGAACTACTTATGAATCGTATTATGAATTGCACTATTCTTATGTAAAAAAGGATAGTGGGTTAGACATTAAAAGCGTGGTATATACATTACTTGTGATATAGAAAGTGGTGGTATAGACATTAAAAAGGGTCGAAAAATAAAGAATTATATCAAATATAGTCTGCGGTGACAATTGATGTAAACCTTGACTTTTCTGAAGGGTAAATGTGGTATTCATTGTGGTATTTAATACCACATCGGTAGTATTATTACTACCGATACCATTTTCAATAACTCCGTGCAACTACTGGTATGTGCTGATGCCAACTTTTAGCATTGCTGGCTCTCCATATGCCTTTTTAGCATTGGACAGATCAGGATAATATGTGGACCTGAAGATATATTACGAGAAAAACAGATTGTTGTCCACTTTTAAAGAGCGAACTCAACTTCATCGTTTGTTGTTGCTTTCTATATCTTTTAATCTGATAGGATATTTGCATACATCGGCTCTTTATTTACCAGCAACAACCACACCACTGAAAAGAAGAAAGTAGCCAATAGCACTACAGCAAATAGGTGTTCCTTCGGACATTAGTCTTAAATGAAATCCCGTCTCCTTTCCGTAGGACTAAGGCAACTCTCTATAAGACATTTACTAGACCAGTCTAAACATATGCTTCAGGAGCATGGACTCACACCAAAGCGCATTAAATGCACTAAATGTATTTAAAGGCAAAATATTCGCAAAATCTTTGACTAAAAATTACTCTATAACCTGTACAATTCCTGGCCTTTGGAAGGCTCAGATGGTTAGGGAACGTGGATACGATGGAAAATGGCCAGACTTTGAAACGGATTATTTGTAGAAAATCTGAAGGGTATCGTAAAGTAGTAGTAGTAGAAGTAGCACTTAAGTTAACAACTGGAAAACCAAAGCCCATGTTAGGGGTGATGGAAAGAGAATCATGACCTATGAAATCGAAAAATAACGCGGTTGTTTGACATTATAAATAAGATAAAAACGTATATACGGCGCGGTATATAAGTTTGTAGCTCCCAATGTTTCGGCGACGTTGCATCCGTCGTTGTCCAAGGCAGATTGATAACATACACTGACAGTCTGCCCTGGACAACGGCGGTTGTAATATCGCCCAAACTTATACAGGAAGACCTATGGATACCATGCAATGCTATTTAAATCATCAGCGTACGGAAGTAGCTGTACCGCCATTAATTTACCACGTTTTGTGTAGCACCAGATGTTTCGGCGAAGTTGCAACCGTCGTTGTCCAGAGTAGACTGACAACATAGACTGACAGTCTATCGTGGACAACGCTTCAAACTTCACTCGTTGAATTGGTTTTTACTTTATTACATTCTACAACAAGCTAAGAATTCCATTATTTGTAGCGCTTATGATATCGATGACTTACTTTACTTATTACTCATACGACTTAGTATTATACTATTTTGTTTGAAAATAACGCATCAGAAATAAATAGATTCCTCGATAATATCCCTAATTTAAGTAAACACTCATTTGGCCCATATCACAAAATAGGACCACTAGAAAAAAAACAAATAAAGCATTTACATTAAATTTTCATTCTATTTTTAATATTTTATATCTGCAGCTTAAACTCTAGTTGGGTAACACAATGTATTTGTCCTTGGTTAAAACATTATAGATAATTCTCTGAAAATAAAATTATAATTGCGTCTTAATGATTTTATTGCCGGGAGGCATTCTCCTGCTGAGCAGGCTTTATTTATTTTTTTATTCGACTTCTAATTGAATTCTTTACCAGAGATGCCACATTATCAGCTCATTAGTACCAGGTCGTTCGGCAGTTCGCGCGTTGAGGTCACCCGCCACGCGTTTGACCGGTTCACGCGCGTCGGACGCAGTGATGAATCTCGTACGTAGTATTTAGTATACCTGTTACTAATCGCGTATATCACAATGACGGATGCCCAGTTACCCACACCCATGGCGCGATCCAATGGCGCGTTAACCCAATTATTTAGCGTAATACGAGCATCGACCATTCGCCACACTGACACTGTGTAATTACTCAATTTCGAAAAGGTTTCCAATTGTGATATTTGTCTATCAATCTTCTAGAATAGATGTATGTAATGTAATTGGGAGGGTTGGGCTTATTTTTAAAGGGGTTTATATTTTATATAATATTTGTGTACCTTTAAATATATGAACCATAGAAAAATCGGTTGTGTCACCCGAAGACTTTCCTGGCAAGAAGCTAAGGACTGATTTCATCTGAATATAAATTTCATAAATAAAATCGATGAGCGCCCGCACGATACACACACACACACCCTCTCTCCGGACGACCCCGGCTAAGTTTCGTTGCAATTGCTTCGGGCGGCGTGCTTTGTTTCTCGGCTAAGCACCAACAGACAGCCTTAATATTTGATTAAAATATATGGTGGAATTTAACTATTATTAGTGTATGAGATATTCTCAATGTGATTTCAGCCCAACAAGGCATATATGTACCAAAAATCAAGTACAATTTTTCGAATATTGATTTCAACCACAATCGTTTCAACTGTTGCCATGATGCCAACACCAAATGATTCCGTAATACCAAATTTTAGCCCAATCGGATTAAACTTTGTGGCGTTATCGTGGAGTAATACATACACATAGGCAAATAGGGAAACTGACAATCGGTTTGAAACAATGTCTTAATCGTCTCAGAGGGCGGGCTGCAAATTAATATGTCTGTCTTCATCTCGAAATAAAATTTTAGCACATTCACAATACTTTCCGTACACGTTGGTTACTAGGCATAGAAAGCTAAACCCTAAAAACCCGTCCTTTAAACATTCGAAAGCATTGTAAAAAAGATAAAACGAATCGCATCCACCGTGTTCCATTGTAGTGTGAAGTGCTGCCAATCGCCATCCGTTATTTTGGGTAGGCGGCAAACGGCTTTGTTACTACGCAGATTATAACGCTGGTGGGGCGGCGAGATCAGTGCGCGTGAATTTTGAAAATCCGCCGTGCACACAATACTCACCGTATCTTGTGTTACGTCCTTGCGCTCTGGGATGGGTATTTTAATCAGAGGGCTTCACTCAGTATGGTTGGGTACAACTCTCTTCGTTTAAAAAGAGAGATGTATTCGATATAAGATATTCACGGCATACTAAGCTTTAGAGCTGATAGCCAGCTCATACTGGCTCAAATTGGTTTCTCCGAGCCCGTTAACTACGTTCGGGTAAGATCACACGCACTCTTGGCGGAGCCATTATCTCGAATCAAAGTAAATCGGAAGGCATTTAGTATTAAAGACCTCGCGGATTTTCGAAGCCCTGCTATCGACCGATATATCAGTTTTTTTTTCAGTTATTGTTATTGAAATATTTATTTTGAGTGGAAAGGTAATGTTATTTATGGTGTATCAAATTTCTTTAATTATTTTCAAACCAAGTGTTGGTACGTCTAGTATGTAAGGTTGTAAGGATAAGAAATCGGTTGTGTCAACCCAAGACTTTCCGGGCAAGTAGACAAGCCCGCCTCATCTGCGCTAACGCCCCTCCCCGCGCTAATTAGTAGTATATTTGTAGTTTTTTCAATGGTAAAAAAAATTTTTTTTTTCTAAAATTATATAGTATTTTCTTAAATATGGCCGAATTATTTGCGTCGCTTGCATACGAGATATTCCAACCAATTCATCCATCCAACAAGGCATCTGTCTACCGAATTTCAAGCCTCTAACTGCAATATTTCGAGTTTGGAGTATGAATAGCGCGCCCTCTGGTGGGCCGATTTCAACTACAATCTTTTCAACTCTTATCATGACCGAATGCATGTCGTATTTCAGCCCAATCGAATAAAGCGCATAGGCGCTAACGTGGAGAAATACACACACACACACACACACACACCGATTCACAGACAGACTTTAGTTTGGAAAAATGGTCTTAATCGTCTAGTGGTGGGGGGGGGGGGGTGGAAGGGGGTTTATTCTATCTTCTTATAGTTATCGATGGAGTAAAACAGTTTATATTACAACATATTCAGTCTTCGTTTTAAACATTGTTAATGTTTTTCCGAGCCACACAATATATTTGCTGATACCCATGTGTAATAGTGGGTCCGATTGCGGTTCTTTGTTAACTAAATCTGAACGAGATAGAGCAATACGTTAGAGTGGAATATGAAACGAACGATTGTGTTTAAAAACTACCTGTAGAACTTTTTGTCGTCCGAATAAATTTGAGCACATTTTGTGTGGTGTTAGTTTCAGATGCTTTATCTTTTGTGGGTTGTTCTAATGCGAAAAAGTGACAACCGTTCATTTCACATTCCGCTCTAGAGTATTGCCCTGTCTTGTTCACGCCGACTAATTTCCGATTTTAGTTCACGAAGAAACGCAATCGAGCCCAGTATCTGTGTAAGTTCGACGATCATCGGATTGTAACCCATTATGGAGGTGTCGAAAAGATCGATTGCGCAGATCCAGTCCGCGATGCATTCGTGCACGTTTTGAATTCGTCGCGAGAATCCATTGCATTTCGACTTTTGTTGGCGCGGTGATGGATTCGTCCGCGGGCCGTTTATCACTTAGAAAACATAGGAAAACCATTCTTCGCGCGAGAAAATAAAATATTTTTTATTCGCTACAGTCTTTGTCTTTGTATGTATGTCTTTGTAAAATCATTGATTATATAATATGGTATTAGATTCCTTCACTCCATACTACGATTTGGCAACCCTTCTGAAACGGCGAAATGCAGGTGGCGCTGATAGCATTGACGGCCAAATTAAAAGTAATTAATCGGCCGTCAACCATATATAATAACATCGAATATAATTACCAGACATTTGTACTCCTGTTCACCCTAGAACGGGATAGTCCCAGTTGGGTGACAGAATCAAATAAGCAAAAGGTTAAGGTTTTGCCATTCGGTTCCTGCTATTTTTGTAAGCAAATCAATGTTTTATAGTAATTAATTCTTAAATAAATGATTAAAATAAATTATTGCTAGGACCATTTTATTGCCTTTTTGTTAAATAATTCTTTTGATTTGTTTTTATTATTTTTGATCATTTATAACTTCTGACAATTGAATACCATTTATTATTGCCATGGTTCCAGTGACCATTCTAGTACCTTTTAGTTTTTTTATTATTTATTATTAGTATATTACAAATTGATTATTGATTGAATTCTTTTTACTACTAATTTTTAGATCATTTTTAGTATAGGAAATTTATTTTCGTGCTATGCAGCCTGTCGTGAAATAGAAAACTGGAAATCTGTAAAACCGAATGCTATAATATTACTATTTTTGTTGTTTATCATTTGATCGTTTATTAGGTATGATTGTACTAGGTTAACTTTGAAATATTTTCATATATAGAGTAAGTTTTAACAATCTGTGAAGATTTTAGAAAAATAAATTTAAAGGAATCAAATTTAATTAATAATGCATGATTTTTTATAAAGAACTGATTGAATATGAAAACCCAATGGTTTAACAAATAATAATAACCTTCAATTATTAGTGCCATCTATCGCATTTTATATATAGGCTAATTTCATCAAAGAAATAATATGGAGATATAGGTACTATACAATGCTATATATTAGGCTATCTTAACATTAAAGTGTGTAATTATTACGTAATTGAAACCTGCATATTAAATTAAAAATTGACATCTTTGTGTAAATAATATTAAAATAATAAGACCTATGATCTAAAAATTCATTTATTTTATATTTTTATTTTATACCGTATGAGCATCATCTACAGTGCGCCGCCATACTTTTATACCACAAAAGTCACCATATGGAACATAATAATAGACGATAAATATTTTTTTGGAACTATAAGTGCCATCTACGCATTGCGTTTCATAGTAAAATCCTGGTTGCCAAATTGTAGTACTACGATCAGCAATCTAATACGCTAATGGCACAATCAAAGATTTTTCACTTGCTGTTAATCCATTTGCAGAGTCGTTGTTTTTGGAAGCATAATTTCGTGTCATTGATGTTTCGTAAATTAATTGTTCCGTGTAAATGTTTCGTTTCGTAATTTTGTGTTTGTTATGTATCGCCTTATACGCCTATATAAGCTGACCTCAATAATTAATTACGCCTCGTAGAGAGAGAGAGCACATTTTTATTCTCGACATGACATCTTTGTACACCTTTTCGTGTAACACATTTTTGGTCTAAACTGTCCCAAAATTCGGGCCCACTGTAAACTGTGCAATACACCACAATCCCTCCCTTAGATCTTATATAATATTAGATTGTTTCAATTAACATTTCAGTGGGTTTTACATTTCATTTCGGTCTTTCCAGTATCTCGAGAACGTCAGGTGGCATGGCAACATTTCTCGAACTGTCACTGTCATTTTCAGTAGCACCTGTCAAAGTCGTACCACCTGTTGGTAGCAATTTCAATAACTAGACTTGTCAACTACAGCGAGCGAGCCCGTCACCTCAGGAACTTTTAACGATTAGTCGTGCTGTCTCCCTGAAGTGAGCACAGAAGACTTGGACAAAAACAGTCCACCGTCAAGCTTTGCCACATGCCCGTAAGAGGCCAACGCATTAACCGCGAGATAGCCAGGAGTGTTACCCAGCGGGCTTACACTCACTCCCTTACTTCCAATTGCGACCAGATTACTCCAGTCTCTCGATTGGTTCCGAGTTCGAGGTCGCTTGCGCGGTGCTCTCCCTTACGAAGCCGTGAAACGGTGTGTACCGAATCTATCGCGGACCACGGCATCCTTTGCCCGGCTGTTCGCCCAGGATCGGGTAGCCGATGGCCGTTTCAAGAGCAGTCGCCGTAAGGTCCGCGACCACCCCCGCTCTATAGGAAACAGTACTGCTTCCAGACTTCCCCAACTGTTCAGAGTGAGTCAGAGTGCACAGTCGATTGGCTTAGCCGCACGGTGCGCAGACCGTCTAGAAGCGCCAGAAGGTTGATTCCTAGGGGAAGCTAGCCCTAAGACCAGAGTCCTACCCGGGCTCACTCGTGCGTGTGGATGTTGGATGGGTGTTGACCCGTGAGTGTGACCAACCCTGAACAGAATGGGTCTTCGTGGCTAACTCAGCAAGGGCCCGTTAGCTCCCTAAATATTCTCCCGTTAACTCCCTAGCAATTTCAATAGCACCTGTCGAGTCTACCTTCAGTCGCGATTCTTCTGCATTACCTCCGCTTGCACCAGCGTTGGTTTCGTCTGTTCTGGTCGCACACTTACTCAATTGATCCACATGTCGATTCCATATTATCTGGGTTCCGATGACCCTGCACAAAAATAATCTATTACCCAAGTGTTCCTCCACTATACACCTCTTCCAACCCCTCTTGTTTGGTTGGGTGTAATCTCTTGTATAAATAATTTCTCCGGTTTCGAATCGACAAGCCCTTTTTCCATTAAAATTTCAAATTTGTCTGTTAAACTAGGTTTTTCACAAATCAAATCTACACTGTATTCACTTACCAAAAACCACTTCAGCTAGTAAATTTGTTTAGAGGTGCCTCATACTTGCCTTTAGCCCCTTTATTATTATTACTGGAGTTCTGTTGCCCAGGATACGAGACAGGGATGCCGGGAAGTTGAACTTTATGTGTTGCTTATTATACCAGTAACGATTTTAAAGCTGAAGTCACCAAATGGTTGCGTTAAAAAAATAACGACGAATGCAAAAGGCAGCGAATGGAAATTGTGTCCTAATATAACATATAAAGAAACGATTTGCATTAATTTATTATTCTGTATTTATATATATATATATATATATATATATATATATATATATATATATATATATATATATATATATATATATATATATATATATATATATATATATATATATATATATATATATATATATATATATATATATATATATATATATATATATATATATATATATATATATATATATATATATATATATATATATATATATATATATATATATATATATATATATATATATATATATATATATACACACACATATATATGTAGGCATATATTGAATATTAATCTATTGTAATTCCTTTATGTAATACTAAACCTTTATATTAGAAATATAAGATTATATAATAATAATGCCTATCATGCAGGTAACTATCATTTAATTATAACTTTTTTACAGTTGTGCCGACCTAAAACGTCTTCAGATAGGCAGCATTTAGATTTGCCGTATTTGGTTTTGTCGCAAGATGAATTTGGTTATTGCTATAAATCTCAATTTCAATCGCGAGAAATCGGACGGTTACCCTAATGCCTCAAGGCTTCACGTCTCGCTCTAAGATCGGGAGCATATTTGGTATCAGAGTGTATCATTGCGATTTCGCTATTAATCTCTCGTTTCGTAGCGGTGTGCATTGTGAAACAGGCCTAAAGTGGACTGAGGTATATCGATATCTACCTAGTGTAAGATAATATCTTTGGTTTAATACAAGAGTCTTAACATTCATAAGAGTCACAAGATGGAAGATATTATACTGACAAAGCATCATTATACCACATTCATAAGTGAAAAATAAAAAAAATATAAATCTAGATTTTTCTAAATTCAATTAAACATTGTGAAGTACTTTAAGAAAAAAAGTCGTTTGTGTCACCTCAAGACCTTCTGGCAAGTAAAAAAGCCCCCCACCCCCCGCGCCAACTTAAGCTTACTTATGCTCGCCAATTCGTAGTATATTTGTAAGATTTTCCGTCGTATTAAAATGGTATTTTTCCAAAAATTATGTAGTATTTTCTTTAATATGGCAGATTTTAAATTATTTGTGTCACTTAGTTAAAAAATATCCCTACCAAAATTTCCTGATTTCGGTCCTACAAGGCATCTGTGTACCGAATTTTAGGTCTTTAAGTCTAATATTTCGAGATTCAAGTATGACTATAAGTGTGATTGAAGTATGATTGAAGTATGACTATATAGTGCATTATGCATAACGTCATTGATATGTATATATCACTAGCTGACCCGTGCCCACTTCTTTGGGCGGTAAAACTTTTTACTTGTGATGAAATTATGAGTGTGGTTTGGTTAGTACTGAGTGCTATGATTTATTTCCTGACTGCCAAAAGAACGGTTATATTTTTATTGCATATGTATGTATGTATTTGCATGCCAATTTGACTATATTACCGTTATTTGTGAGTGTCTTCATGTGAGTGTCTTATCTCTTTAACCATGTATGCAGTGAAAGGGAAATTATATGCAGTAAAAGGGAAAAGTCTTTCGTTTTAAGCACTTGAGACGATAAATTTACTTATTTTGATATGAATTCATTATTGTTGATAATATGGCCAATATACATGACCTACCGATTTAAATTATTTTTTAATAGAAAAAACTACTTTTTGTGACTTAAATATAAAATTTAGACATATGCTGTCGCTGACTTTTTTGTAGGCATTATCAAGCTCTATAAGTTTTCTTTAGAACTAAATCATATATCTCTCATCGTTAAGGCAGCGTTAGTTAGAAACGTTTACGTTCGATCGTTTTTTCTCTGACTTACTTTGCAAATCCGACTACCACGAAAAAGTCTTTTTTTCCGATTATTATATAGCCTATGATACTCACAAAAAACGTGGCTTTCTATTGATATTTAAAAAAAAATCAGTAGATCAGTAGATCCAAAGATTACTTCCTACAACCTCACAAACTTTACCTCTTTATAATATTAGTATAGATTAGTTATTTTCCCCCTTAAATTTATTTAAAATTAATGTAAAATTTATTTTTCTTAGTCCTAATAACATTCATTTTTTTTCTACTTTTAATTTTACTTTTAATTTGTGTAAAAAAACACGTTTTTTAGCTGTTGGATTTAAAAATCCTTGAAAATTTAAATCAAATGCGTATGTTCGCGAGTCAACAATATAACACAGCACAGCCAGATACAGACCTAGGTCTAGTTGGTTGTGCGAGTTCGCGTCATTTCGGATATGCTAGCATATTTATTTGCATAGAGCTATGTTTTTCTATATTAATGATTCTTCGTGTACAACAGTATGCATGTCCTTGTATTAATTTTGTGTACGTTATAAATAAAATAAAATAAATAAATTAAAAAAAAATGTACGTGCCGGTAAATTACATAGCGAAGAAATCGCCTACATGGTTTAATGTACCGTTCCATCATACAAATAATATTTTATGTAGACAGTGGGGGGGTTATACCCCTTTTTAATTCCTTACCTACTAAGATATACTTATTTTGTATATACCTTTTGCAGCTAAAAGGCAACTCACAGCTATTGCATTTTTATCATAAATAGGTACTTTGTTTTATTATTTTTTTTTTTAATATTTGACTGTCGTGTTTTTTATTTCTTTTAATATTTTTACTTATTGACTAAGGTGTCATCGATAGTCCTAATACACTTTAGAATAGTTGAATTCTTATACTCCTATTTTTTAAATTCGCAAATTTGGTGTGGGTGGTTGGTGATTTGATCTATCATTTTATGAAATGTCGAAATTTGCGGAATCACAATGAAAATAATAACCAACGATTAAATTGCAACGATAAACAGGCATTGGTACACATTTCACACATTGGACACTTCATTTGATATTTTTTTCAACAATGGCTACTTTTACGAGTCTATTTCTGATAACAGCTTTTTCGCAACGCAATACCCCGCAGCCATACTCGCTTTAAACAGAAAAGATTCGATTAAAGTAACGGCTAAATATATGTCATTATTGATACGTTTGTGCAATTTTAGGAATTACCTGTAAATTCCTTTTTCATTATCGTGTCTGTGCAATGTTCGTAAAGTTGTGGGGTGCTAAAATAAATCATAGATATGGCGCACTGCGCAGAAATCGCTGGTACATCCATTTAGAGGAGACAAAGAGAATGACATACAGTCTGGCAATTAAAAGTAGTAATCAATTCGACGTGGGGGGAAATATTTTGATGTGGCAACACTAACCATTTTGACAGATGATTTTTTCCCCTCTTAGTTCAGTTCATGAAATTGCGTTAATTTTGTCATTAATTCTTGTTATTAATATTCTTTTGCGTAAAAAATGAACAATACTATACAAATCAGAGCTAGAGAAGTTGTTTTCGGTATCTCAAAATGTACTTTGAGGTACAATTTGAGGTAATGTTTTGTCTGACATTTCGTATAGTTTAACCACGAATTCTTTGTACCTAAATGTCTCAAACGTAGTCATTAATGATTATTTAACGAAGGCACAATTAACGTTTTTTCTTTATTTTTCATATTTGCATAATCATTCAAACCTCGATGTTACGCGATAGAATCAGTAAAGAAGCAGAAACACTAGTCTGAGTAAAATACGCCTTTTGGGAGACGGTACTAAGACATGTCGCTAGATGATTTAGTCTTACTCTTCTCACATTACATTATTTAACGAAGGCACAATTAAAGAGGGCGGAGGGAAAGTATTGTGAACGCAATATTTTTGCATTTACGCAAAAGTATTTTTTTTCGAGATGAAGACGGTTATACAATTTGACTGATTAATACAAGACTGATATATACAATTTGAACCCTCCCGATACTATTAAGACCATTTCCAGCCTGAAGTAGGTCTGTGAATCTGTGTGTCTCTGTGTTTATGTCTGTGTGTATTTCTCGACGATAGCGCCCAAACGCTTCATCCGATTCGATCATGGCAATAGTTGAAAATATTGTAGTTGACATCGGTCCACTTAGTCATACTTCAGTCTTGAAATATTGAAATTAGATACTTGAAATTCGGTACACAGATGCCTTGTTGGACGGAAATCAGGTTATGAAGCGACGCAAAAAAAAACACCGCCGTATTTAAGAAAATACTACATCATTTTTGGAAAAATACTATTTTAATATCACATAAATATTAAAATATATTACTTTTGCTATCATAGTCATTTGATACAATCACTATCAGTTGTGAAGGGGGGGGGGGGGTCTGCTTGCCGGGAAAGTCTTGGGAAGACACAACCGGTTTTTTTTATATTCTTCAAGGCACGCGAGGTCTAACTTCCAGGGAAGTCTATTTTAATGTTAAGCGATTATTAGAATCACCTGGTAAGGCTGTGTGGTACTGTATGGTACTAGGTAATGCTAGGTACTATGTAGCAATACCGATAAGAAAGCTCTATTATTTAAATCATTTGTGTATTTTAGTTATTTATTGATTGTCACTTTAAAACTAACGCAGAGTGGGAATTCACAATGTATATTACACATGACAACGGAAATACAGATGCCAAAGAACGACGCTATGAAGGGTAGGCTGGTGATGAGACGCCCTGTCACAGTTTAGAAGCATTTCGGAGCGCCCCGGATGAATAAGATATCGCAAGTGTTAGAAGGCACTGAAAAGGCATATACTTTGAAACTCGCTAATTTTTGAGAATTATATTTGTATGTTCAGAAGCTGCATTTTATATAGGAAACTTAAATTCTCCCGAGATCTTCCTCTTAGGGAGCTGCCCAGCCCATTTTAGGCGGATGCGGCAATGTAAGCGCAACAACCAAGGTACGCCGGACAGTTTGAGTTTTGAAATAACTGCGGTTCATCAATTACTTTTCCGGCCAACCAACGGTTAGGGAAAGTATTGAGATCACGCAACATTTCTTTTGAAGACGAAAATATCTATTTTGACCCCCCCCCCCCCTCCCGAGACGATTAAGACCGTTTTCAGACTGAATTCTGTTTGTGTGTGGGTGTCTGTCTGTCTGTCTCTCTCTCTCTCTCTCTCTCTCTCTCTCTCTCTCTCTCTCTCTCTCTCTCTCTCTCTCTCTCTCTCTCTCTCTCTCTCTCTCTCTCTCTCTCTCTCTCTCTCTCTCTCTCTCTCTCTCTCTCTGTGTGTGTGTGTGGCTGTGTATATTCCTCCAGGATAGCGCCCAAAGTCTTTATCCGCTTGAGCTGAAATTTGGCATTCGGGCATCATTTGATAGCGGCAATATTTAAAAAGATTGTAGTTGAAATCGATCCACCAGAGGCGCGCTAGTAAAACTCTCAAAATAATGGACTTGGAGATTTGAAAATTTGTACACAGATGACGCTGGGCCGAAACCTCTTTTTTTTATATATACATTCAAATGTATGATTACAAAGGAAAATGAATTGACAATTAAGAAAATGCCGTTGTATGCTTCTAAAGTTAAATACACATTTGTCTGAGCCCACGTTACATAGCGCATACATAAAAAACGCAAATGATTATCTTTCTATTATGCTAAGCAAATAGCAGCAGAGCCCGCCTTGCTAGGCACCCCTGTGTTAAGGCGAGCTCACTTCGGGAGTGCCACGGTTGTGTCAAATAAAAATTTAGGATAACATTTTTTTAACATTATTTTTGTTTTAATTTATAATATTACAATTGTTATTATTATTATTACTTTTTTTGTTATTATTGGTTGAAATATCTGTTATACAAGCGACAAACATATTTTTTCTCAACCTATTAACGAGGTAACTGCTGAAAATCAGGATTTTTCTGAGTATACAGCATATTTACAAGGATTCCTTGCAACCATTTTTTAAATTATTTCTGTCGCTCTTTATGCCGCTTTCCTTTATGACGCAGTGGAAAAAATTGCTTGCCTCACCCCAAGACTTTCCCGACAAGCAAACAAGCCCCTTCCCCGTGCGCCAACCCCCCACCCCCATCACTGATACTTATTAGGAAATAAAATGACTGTTTTCCGATACAATTTAGTATTTTCTTAAATACGGCGGAATTTAAAAATTATTTCAGTTGTTTATATAAAAACCATAATGGGGTTTGGGCTCAACGATGCATCTGTGTACCGAATTTCAAGTTTCTAGTCCAATATTTTGTGATTGAAGTATGATTAGCGCGCCCCCTGGTAAACCGATTTCAACCACATGACAACAGTTAAAGAACTGTTGCCATGATCAAATGATGCTATCATGTCAAATTTCAGCTCAATCGGATGAAGCGTTTGAGCGCTACGTGGAGCACACACAGCAATACGTTCACAACACTGTGCCTCAGCCGGGAAAGTTCCTAGGTTTAAAGTTATAAGGTAATAGTTATTATCTAAGTATAATAGTAGGTATATAAGTTACTAGTTTTCTAGGTTTTAGTACATCATCGATTGTTCAGTAACCTTTTAGTTCAGTTCAGTAACAGTTCAGTTTAACCTAAAAGTTTTTTTAACTTTATTTTATCTTAAAGAGCGAATAAAGAGTTTATTATCAATATTATTATTAACTTTTTCCCTTGGCTTCTAAACTCATAATCTCTACCACATATCGAACCATAAAAGGCGAAAAGAAGCGCAATGATATCAAAGTGACGGACTCATTCAGTGTTCATTAAAATGCTTGACTGCGAGCACGAGATGTCGTAGAAATTATCTCGACCTTCAAGTCGGGATGGTCTCGCGGCGACGAGAATAGTCTCTGCGAACAAACGGAACTCGCCTCGGCGATGTTGAGCGAGGTTAAGCATGAGGATGATGACTTGCCAATCCCGTGGTACCTAACCCTAAAATGGCGAGGGGATAGGATTAAGAAGCGAGGTAGTCGTATAAATGGCCATCCAAACTACGAATTCCCCAAAAGTGAAAGAAAACCAATACCAATGTCGCGTTTTTATATATTATAGTATCTAAATCAAGGGCTGCCTGCGTAACATCGAATTTTTCTCAACTTATTATTTTCAAGTATGTTTTTGACCGCTGAAATAGTGCTGCTCAATTTAATAAAAGTATTTGTAGAGTGCACAATTGTAAAAATAATATGATTTTGTGTCTTTTTGATATAGGAATGAACATTGCTATATCAAAAAGACACAAAATGCAATTAAATTACTTGGATTTGTAACGAAATAAATCAAAACCTAGTAAAATATTACATAAAAGTAATACACAAATAAGTTGTTTATAAAAGGGATGTGCCTGGTGCTGTGCTCTGATACAAATTACTGAATTTTCCTCAATTTATTGTTTAGATTTATTATTTGTAGAGATTGCATTTGCATTTTGTGTCTTTTTATTAAAAAGACACAAAATGCAAGTAATATACTTGGATTTGTAATGAAATTAAATTAGTATTTAATTTTTCCATAGAGCGGGGTTTACTATAGAGCTATACTATTACTATAGAGCGGATTACTATAGAGCGGCACATTTACATTTATATTTACATTTATATAAATTTATATACATTTTGCCGTAGGTAACCCGAGCTGGTCGCCTCACATTCCCCGTAGTAACTAGTTACACAATTTTACCAAGATCACATAAATTCAATTTAACAAAGGTCATATAAAATTACTCCAAACTTTCCCTATACAGAAACAGAAACAGAAACAAAGCCTATAAAGTAACATTTTACAATAAAATAATTGACATTATAAAAAAAACAATAAATTAAATTGGTAGGTACGATGCTCTTTTTACAATATTTTATGATGTCGTTATATGATAGCAATTGTTCAATATTTGACAGCAATTGTTCAATATTTGATTTAAAATTACTGTACTATAATTTTAACTTTCAATGTTCTGTGACGCAATATTTTTTTTCGTAAGAAGATAGGCAACCGCGCAAATTTCCCTTTCCATGAGGTAAGTTGGAAAAGATCTTTTGACCGTCCATTATGTAGGATAAGTAACAGAAGCAGGAAAGATATACCTGTCTGTTCTTTTCCCGAATTAATACTTAAATTTTGCACAGCGCTCGTTAATTTCTAAGCGTCGACGACCTTGAAGTACGAAGAATTTTAGAAAGTAACACATACACACACACACACACACACAGAGTGAAAGGCGGGGTGGAAACCATTGCACGTTTGAGGTAGTGGTGGGTTGGACACATTGCCAGAATGGATCTTAGTCCGCGGACCAGGAAATAGCTCGAATGGAGACCACACTTGAATATGAGACTGCGAGGCCGTCCACCTCTATGCCAGAGGGATGATGTTAGATGATCAGACGACTATACTGCATATGGAGGGCTAAATATCGGCAACCGTAAAAGACATTGGAGGAGACATGCATACGGCCAGAAATGAACCATACAAAAACCACACTAATGGTGATTATTATTATTTTGATACTAATACAGCCACGTTTTATAATATGACAGATTTTAAATATTATGGTCTGTTTTAAAGGGTTAAAACTGTTAACGCAATATGAATATGAATGCATGACAAGTTCAACTGTCACTGGCAAAATCACCCACTACAATGTTACATATCAACTCGCGAATAACTCAGATGAAATGAGTTATTTTAATAGGTTGGCATAAAAACGCTTATAAGAAGAATACTTTTTCAAAATTTTAAAAATATAAGGAATAAAAGAAAGAACAAGAAACATTATCAAGTTATCTTTATCTGATGATTTTGTATAATCATTTACGCATCTATTTCATAAATACAGAAATGGTTTTTCATCAAGACTTCCCATGTCTGCTGCATCCAACTACGAAATAAATATCATTGATTTTTAATCTCACTGTGAAGAGCATAAAAGACATCATTCAATTCTGTTAAATAAAGTCAATTTTCAATTTAATTTATTTATTAGTATTACAGAAAAATGTCTCTTAGAACTAATATTTCTAATATTTCTTGCGCCTTTTAAATTATTATCAAATTATATGTCTTAATATAAAATCGAAGACTATCGCAGTTTTTTTGATATTATAAATAGGATAGAAAACGAATTTACCGCGTGAAATTTGTAGCACCCGACGTTTCGGTGACGTTGCAGCCGCCGTTGTCCAGGGTAGATTGACTACCCGTTGTACAGGGTAGATTGACTGCTAGGCTAGCAGGGTAGTCAATCTACCCTGGACAACGGCGGCTGCAACGTCACCGAAACGTCGGGTGCTACAAATTTCACGCGGTAAATTCGTTTTCTATCCTATTTATAATATCATATATCTTTGTTTATAGGCGATTGGAATATGAACCTTGATAATTCTGCTGCTTGCTGCCTATTAAAGGAAGAATCTTTTTTGAATGCAAGCAGCTTTCAAAATGTTACTTTTTATATAACTATACGGTGAATTCAGCGATTATCTAATAAAATTTTAAGGAACTTTACTCTGAAATAAGTGAAATATTATTAGAGATATTATTGGTACTATTCGGCTATATAGTCATGCTATCAAATATTAGTATTAATAAAAAAACGGTATAATATCAGTCGTTATATTTACCAAAGTCACGTATACAACGGCATGAAAGATACAATTGTCAATTTTTAACTCTGAGTTCGTTTCTGGATTTAATGGGCATTCTTTTAAGGTATCCTCAAGGAGGTTAGGTAAATGCTTTTGGTTAAATACTAAATGTCTCTCCTCGAAGTAGACTTCATCGTTAAAATATTTAAATCCAAATTTGTAGGCTGTCACGCGCCTAATTTTTGTAGGATTTTAATTGGAGCTAATGGGCTCTTTCTGAGTTGGCCACGAAGATCCATTTGTTCAGGGTTGGTCACGGGTCAATACCCATCCGGCGGCCTCCACGCATGAAGTGCGAGCCCGGGTAGGACTCTGGCCTTGGGGCTAGTTTCCCCCTAGGAGTTAATCTTCTGGCGCTCCTGGACGGTCTGCGCACCGTGCCGCGTTATCCAATCGATTGTGCATTCTGACTAACAGTCGGGGGAGTCTGGAAGCAGTACTGTTTCATATAGAGCGGGGGTGGTTGCTGACCTTACGGCGACTGCTCTTGAAACCACCATCGGCTACCCGATCCTGTGTGGAACAGCCGGGCAAAGGATGCCGTGGTCCGCGATAGATTCGGTTTACACCTTTTTACCGCTTCGTAAGGTAGAGGACCGCGCAAGCGACCTCGAACTCGTAACCAGTCGAGAGACCGGAGTGATCTGGTCGCAATTGGGAGTGTAAGCCAGCTGGGTAACATATCTGGTTATCTCGCGGATAAGGCGTTGGCCTCTTACGGGCATGTGGCGAAGCTTGACGGTGGACTGTTTTGTCCAAGTCTTCTGCGTTCATTTCACGGGAGATAGAACGATCAATCGTTAAAACATTCTGAGGTGACGGGTTCGCCCGTTGTAGTTGACAGTTCTATTTGTTGGATTTTAATGGCTTGACAGAATTAGTTTCATTTTATTTAGTGCGGCTTTAATGTACAAATATCTTTTATCGAGTACATCATAGTCTCTTAACTATTTCAGTTTACTATTGCAGGGCATACGAATAATTTTTGTTAGTCTTTAATATATTTTTTTATGCTTTTTCTATTTGGCCTATGTTGTATCAGCTGCGCTTCCTCATCTTATAATGCCATACGTTAGTACAGTTTGGCACAATGCGCAATAAAGCATGTTAGCGATTTAAAATCCAAAAATCCCTTTAGTTCTCTGAATTTGTATAACGGTTTTATTACTATTAGCCGACAGCGTCTTAGCGTGGTTGTCTTAATGTAACCTGGCATCTTTAGTTACTCCGAGATATATATTTATTTTGTATGTTTAAACATTCCAAATGTTTTAACAATTCCAAATCGCTCAAGAACATGTGCAACTTTAATTTAAGGTGTTTGGCTATCCTGTACTGTTTGTAGTTTTTCTGATTTTAAATGATAGCAGGCATATAACTAATTATATGCACTTTGAATTCTGCTACTAGCTTTTTATATGTATCGTCTTAAGTTTAACTTTTATACAGTAATATGGTATCGTCGGCGATCACTTGCCTATCTATTTCCATGTTGCATAGCACATTATTTCAAAAAAAAAAAATTCGTGTGGCACTCGGGGACTGCCGCGGTAAAGCTATTGCATAGCATTTTTAACAACTTATGCAATTATAATTATTATTATTTTTTATTTATTTTATTTTTTCTGATATCAGATAACTGCGCTCTATCGGAAAACGTTGAAATTATTCCGAATTATTTGCGGCTGCGGTAGCAAATGATTCGTAATAATTTAAACGTCTTCCGATAGAGCGCCGCGCACGAATTTTTTATTCGATAAAGCAAAAAAAACGGATTATTCGAAAAAAATCGTAGATAAAAAGATAGATAATTAAATTATCTTTAAAATGGTGCAGGTTTCATAATAATACGCCAGATAGTATTTGCGTAGTAGTCGTTTTTGTGTTCGGTTAGACCTAATTTCACAAATTAATTACACTATGTAATATAAACAAAATGTAAAATATTCAAAGCTAAGAATATTAGGAAAATGTTCTTGTTTAACATATATTTTTGTCGAATCGTAAGCAGTACTCGTTTAGACGTAATTATCAGTTTAAAATCATTAATTTTCGTTAAGAAATTTCTTCATTCGGTCGCCGCGCTGAGGCCCGCGATAAAAGCTATGCAATAGCTTAAAAATAAATAATATTAATCCTTGCACAATATCCACTGGCCGTGATACGCCGTGTGGTACGTGTGGTAATATTTTATTAGGATATATAATATCGCGACACTGTGGTATTAAACTGGAATGCATCTTCAGATTTATTACTAATTCACAATCCTTTACGAGGCATTCAGTAAACGTTCAATTATTTGCTCAGTCTTGGGTAATGGGATAATTGAATACCTTATTTCTACATGTTACTTGTTTACTATAGCTTCATTGTATTGCATCCGTATCATGAATTAAAGCGTCAAATATATCACTTTGTCGTATCCTGGTTGCAGAGATAATCTATGCTATAAATGTTTTCCCAGCACATTGATTTTTATAAGTGACAAATGATGTTTGATTTTTTCACCGACTGAGTATATAGAGAATCGTAACACTGTTCAGCCAATCATACGTACGTAATTGCATACTAGATGTGAGTAAAATAATTTAGTACAAAATGGTTTGAATACTAGTTCTAGGACTAGGACGAATACTAGTTTGAGGACTAGTTCAAAATGGCACACACTGATATGCACGCCACAATCTTTCTACCTATAATGACAGATGCTGTCATTTTGACTCCTCAGCTCATGTTCTTAGTATGTTTTTAGTAGGTAATTGATACTAAATTTGCAAACTAAATTGTTAGAATGAAAATATATTTTTATTTTTCCTAATTGAAATAAAACCGATTTTTTTCCGCGTGAGATTAGACGATTATTTTTCCGAAGTTTCCGCAAAAAAAAGCTTTCGGCGATCCGAATTTAAGGTTTTGTGACAATTGAAAGTTGTTCGTTTTTAGTTTTTACACGACTGCCCCAAAAAAAAGTGTTATGTGTTGGAGGATTTATGTATGTATATGTTTTCCGATTCTTTATTGCACCATAACTTCTAAACGCTTAAATTGATTTAGAAGTGTGTGGTATTTTTAGAATCTTTATGTCATCCCGAGTGTCATACGGTACCTAGAGTGCTCAAGTGTTAATTAAGTATATAATTATGTAAATGTCCAAATGTCAATAAATTAGGATAAATATCTATGCGGATAAATACACAAACCACAAATATTTCATAAAAAACTTTTTTATTACTTGAGCACCTAGGGCTCAAGTAGAGCACCTAGGGCAACTGAAAAAATAATGAAATAGTTTTAAAAATAATTCCAGCAGATAGATTATTAAAAAATATTTAAACTTATTTTTGAGTATCGCCAGTATTAAAATGTTGCATATCGACATAATATCATTAAAGCAATAATGAAGAACTTTGAACTATATGTACCTGGTGATCAATTTAGATATTGTAAAAACGAAGGAATTAACCGTAATTTAAATGTACCTCGATATTACGTTTCTACAATCTGTAAAGATTTTTTGAAAATAAATAAATGAAATGAAAAAAAAACAAATAAAGTAAGGCGGAGGCGCAGCGGCGCACGATGGTTTCAAGATACCTGCCGCAGGTCTCAGGGCGAACTTTATTCTCATACAAAACGTGCTTTTCAGCGCGAACATTTTTTTCTAATAATTCTAAATAAAACAATTCACTCGTTGTAAAAATAGTGCTGTTTTTTTATTTTTTCAAATTATTTTTCTTGTTAAGTTAGTTGTGTTTTTTTAAAATTACCATTTTTGCCTCAGTATGTTTTAAAGTTCTGTTATATCGATTAACGCTATAAATGCCTGCCAAGAAGAGGTTTAAATAGACCTAAATAACAACAAGGAGGGTTCGACAAAAAGACACCAGCTTGGTGGGTAAAAAAAAAATATATTTAGAAATATTTAAAAAAAAAATTATTTATTGAGATACTTATAATTAGGTATACAGGTCATTGGTATGAAGCATAAGAAGCAGCTAACGTATGCTTCTTATAATAATTTTATAAAATATTTCATAATTGGTATAGGGAGGTTTAACACATCTTACATGACCTTTCCTGCCAATGGCACATCTAAATAGGCGATAATTTGGCCCGTCTCTAGGTGTGCATATTTTTATGCAATTTTAAGAAATGAAATGTTTTTTTACAATAATTTATTTGGACCCACCACCTGTATATACACATGAATATACCAATTTTATAAAATATATAGCTATGTAATAAATAAATACATTTATAATTTAAATTTAATTAAGAATAATAGATAAGTAATACTAAATAAATTGTCGTGCGTTGCGATGAAGTTCATCAGATTTTACATATCCCTTGTTAAGTAGCCATCTATTAAGGTTTGCTTTAAATATTTTTATGTTAGAATAATTTTTCGTGTCTTCACCCTGACTTTGTCCTGACTGACGGAATTATATATTTGATACTCGCGGACATTCTTGTGTACAGATTGTTTTGAGTTCGTGCATGGTCATCTCTAGATTTGTAGAATGTAAGAAGCGCTTGCTTATGAATAGCTGTTTAGCTGATAGTACATGGGATTGCCGGGTTTTCCTGTGTATTACTCTTAATAATAATTTCTGCGCTTTTGTCAATCAATCCAGATTGGAGGGTATATTATTTTATCACCCATTTTATATTGTCTCTGAAGTACTTTTAACATTATTTAGACGTCTATTTTATGCATTAACTGTATAGTCTGCTCCAAACGACAAATTCTATCTTAAGTAATTATTCATTCATTATTCATGATTATTATTACCTATTATTATTTACTTCAGCGATCCACATATTGTGTTTAATATAAATTTAGTGAAATATTGTACATCCTGCACATTCTTGTAATGCACACTAATACTCTATTTGGCTAAGAAACGAACCATTATCAAATATAACCTATATATGTATTGCTAGACACAGTTAAATGGTAAATGTTACCAGAATTATTGAAAGAAATGCTACTCGTATAAGATATTCTACCTTTCCTAAACATGGCATACTCTACCTTATGATATACATTTGGAATACTCTATACTTACGTGAGAAAATTCATATGGATTTTATTTTAAACTAGCTATTATTTTTGGACTGAAATTTTATAGCGAACTCAATTGCGATTGATCGACACACTTAATAATAATAACACCTACGTGTTATTCAGGTCATTTTGAAATATTAAAATATGACTTCGCCTTTATATGAAGGTACTCTTGGTAGCTTTATAACACCGCTCGGGGCAGCAATCTCATCACATTTGAGTACATCATTAATGAGGGTCTGTACAGACTGTGCAGTGTACACGTCTGCTGTGCTGCATTTTTAATATGGGAAAACCGCGGTAATTGCACCTCTTTCACTTGCTGAACAACTCAATTTCTGACTCCTCAGGAGGCGAGATTATTTGAGAAAACGTGACAACTAATTTTATTCTTCTTTCGGAGGAGTTTCTGCAACCGACTTTGTTTAGAAAAATGACTCTTGCTAAAGTTGGAAAATATGAATGAATACTAGTATTTATTTTGAGACATATATCTTAGATGATGTTAAGAATGATGTTTTGGATTTCGAGCATTACACGGTGGGTTTTAATTAACATCCTTTTGGGGTGATTATTTAATTGATTTAGAAAATGTCGTGTTGATGCCAAATCTCTATCACATATTCCTTATTTTTCGCAAACGCATCGTCATGTATTTGCGATTTATACAAATCAATTAAAGGTTTTTCTATTAAAGGATTTAAAAAGAAATACGTTAACTTTGAGGATTTTAACATTTTCGTTAGAGTTGAAGATGAATGGCTTGCAAGCATCGTATGTATGAGCCATTTTTGAATAATATCCGGGGTGGACTGTGAACTAATCGCTTCATAAGTCTTCTTCCAACCATCATCATTGGTTTAGTTCCTACGAGATATTGTCGAAAAAATTTATCGATATTTGCGCCATTTTTTATTGCATAATATGCGATAGAAGAAGCTATCTGCTGTTTAACTCATTAAGGTCCATGGGACATATGTGTCCCATAATTTTAAAAACCATTTTATAAATTATCGAACACCAACAATTTATACATTATTTTTTTCCATATTTTTGAGACATCAGAAAGTTAGAATTGGCAAAACAATTGACCAATGAACTCGAATGACCAACGAACAGTGAATTTAAATAAATAAATAAATATTTATTGCAACTTTTTTATTTGATTTATTTACTACGTACTGACGCTTATTAGGTTAATAAAATCATATTTAATATTATACAAAATTTATTTACATCTCTTTTGGACCACATATGTCGGACGCACATATGTCCCATCAATTTATACAAAATCTATTGAACCAATTTTCACTAAACTTGACATATGTGTTATTTACATCGCGCTTTAGCAGTTTTATGTATTATTAATTTCCATGCTCTACCGCAAAACTTATGGTCATCAAAGGGTTAAATGGCATCCCAATAAACACCTACGGTGCTTAGAAATACACCAACCAGGTGAAGATTACTAAAATATTTAACTTAACAAAAGAGAAAACGAATACAGCCAATTTTTGGTATTTATTACATACTTTGTACCTACAAAATAAAAGTACTGTAAAAAAAACCTTTTTATATATTTATTTCTTTACTACCAATTCAATATCTTCTTGATTTCAACTGTAAATATCGTTACTAAAAGAGGGTTAGTGATCATTTTTTGATATTATCGTATTCGCGCTGAGATTCCGAAACGAATAATGAATCAATAAAGGGTTTTCAATTTAATAACATCTATAAGAACTTCCCTTAAGATTTATACCTAACGGCGTTAATTGGAATATTGGAAACACGTCCTCGACGGGCGATAGGAGTCAGATGTGTTGCAGAGTACCTGGTAGAGTAGATGATTCCTTGGACTCTACTAAGAGATATGATTGTATAATGGTTAATGGTGAATAAATAAACAGTATTTATAAATAGACCAGTATACCAAGGACAGAATCAGACAAATCTCCTTTAAGACTGCACTTATTTCATAACTCAATAAACAAATAAGTCTTTTGTCCTCGATGATTTATAACATCTGTACGACTTTGCTCTCGTTTATTCGAAGGCGGCGCACTTTCTGCAATGTCATTCTGTCCTATTTCAAAATGCATCGACATTCTTAATAAAGCGTTCACGATGTGACTTCGGCCTTTTTTGCATCTCATAGTTATATACGATTGCACCTCGGCGCATTGTTGCTGTTAGCATTCGATGCTACAACGTGACAGAAATACACATCTTAAAAGTAGGAATCTATGGAAGAAGTTAAATAAAGTGAAGATCTTTGTACTAAAGTTGAAGTCTACTATCGAAGTGACCAAGTGAAAAATTATTTGTTCGAACGAAAAGTAACCAACATCTTCAATAATACACAAAATTTTAACAAAAAAAAAAACCGACTCCAAAAATGTTTTATAAGTACAGCAGCCATGTCATGGTGATACCTAGAACGGGCTATCATAATTGAATGCGTATACAAATTTTGTGCCTGTGCTGTTGACCGTTGAGCAGTTCCCTCGTTGGAAGTCAACTCTGGGTGCCGCAGTCCTGTCTTGATGAAACTTAGAAAGGGCTGTCGTAAATGAATCCAAATACAAAATTTCGTGTTTGTGCAGTTGGCCGTTAAGGAGTCTCCTCGTCAGGAACCAACCCTGGGTGCAGCAGCCATGTCATGATAAAACTTAGAATGGGCTATCATAACTGACTGAGTATACAAAATTTCGTGTCCATGCTATTGACCTTTGGGGAGTTCCTTTGTCGGGAGCCAACCCAGGATGTAGAATCAGGTCATGCTTCTGAATGCGTTGATTTTCCTCTTTTAAAAACCATGCTTGTCAATAGTTTTTAAAAATGTTTCCCATTTTCTTCAGTTTTAATGTTTTCCGGAAGGGCGTTGAGAAATCTTGAGGCACAAAATCGAAATGATCGTTGTCCAAACGTGGTTTTCATTTTGGGTATCATTACATTCCCATTACAGGAGTTTCTAGTATTGATTATTTTTTGGGTAGCGATCAATTTTGTATTAAATTTTAAATATGATAATGCAGTTTTTAAATATAATTGTATAGTATCCAGAACCTCGTACTCCTTAAAAAGTGCCTTTGAAGGACATCGATACGGTTTCCGCGAAACAATTTTTAAAATGCATTTTTGTGCAACATTCAGGGGAGATATGATGGTTTGTGCGCATCCACCCCAGCCAATTATCCCATAACACAGAAGGCTTTGACAAAGAGCATAGTAAACGCTTTTTAGCGTTCCTGGACTAAAGACATTCCTCACCTCTTTACAGACATAAGCCAATTTTCTGATTTTGCAAGCTAGTAACTCGATGTGATCCTGCCACCTTAGACGATTATCTATAATTATTCCTAGGTATTTAATGGATTCTACCCTATCCAGCGACGAGCAACTGCAATGACTTTGATCATTGCAAGTATGTATTTTAATGATATGGTCCGATGACGGTTGGCCTCTCATATTGATACTAAAAGGAATTACTTTAGTTTTATCTATGTTAAGACTTAGTAAAGAATTATCCAGCCATTCCCTTACAATATTTAGTCCTTTATTAGCTTCACTAAAAGTATATTTCCAATTATGGCCTTCAAATAGAATTACTGTGTCATCTGCAAAGGATACTGTTTTACCGACAATATCACACAGTTTATTCATATAAACTAGAAATAGAATAGGTCCAAGAACACTACCCTGTGGAACACCAAATGATATGGATTCTGGCTTACTAGTGACATTTTTTATCGATGTAATTTGTTTTCTGTCTGTCAGGTAACTTTCAAACCAGTTTAGCGTGATGGACTCACAACCAACACCTCTCAACCTCATAAGTAGCTTTTCATGCGATACCGTATCGAAAGCCTTTGCAAGGTCTAGGAACACAGCCAAGCATTTATTACCTTTGTCCAGGCTATCATATATTGCATCTGTCACCTTCGCAATTGCGTCTGTTGTGCCCATGCCCTCACGAAAACCAAATTGGTTTTTAGACAAAATCTCATTCTCTGCCAGATATTTTAAAAGTCTTCTTTAGACGATTTTTTCTATTATTTTAGATAAATTGCTTAGCAGTGAGATTGGTCTATAATTTATAATTTCATCTTTATTGCCGCTTTTGAAAATGGGTATAATTTTTGAGCATTTTAGATTTGATGGAAAGATTCCTTCTTTAAAACTTGCATTGATTATATGCGCAATAGGCCCACATAGGATGTGTTTCGATGATTTGAAAATGTGTGCATTTAGATTATCAGTACCCGCAGAGGAATTATTTTTCAGAGATGATATTACATCCGCAACTTCTCTTGGCGTAGTCCTTCGTAATTAAATAAATGAAAATTCTGTCCTTTTAATCAAAAAATTAATCGTCATAAAAATAAAATAAAAATAAAAAACAACATAGTACATACTTATATGACGGATAGGTGCATTCATAAATGTATACATATAGAAAATATGATACATCTCATTGTGATAGATAGATACGTACAACATATAGAAAAGAAAATGAATATAGAAACAAAAATCTTTAATCACTCTCGCTAGCATTATAATAGGATGAGGTTAAAAGGATAACCTGCAAGGAGCTATTGGTCTAAAGTCTAAAACCACATAGTAGCACTAAATTCCACGACCACCCCTCGTTAGTCACACACATCGAGTAACGCATCATCAGTTTACGAGTACATAATGTGTTAATCCCTCTCATTGTATCGGGATGATAATACCATCCCCTTCGCGAGCGAAAGGGTTTCAACGACATACATATCAATTATGTATTGTTATATAAGCAGAGCGAATCCACCATTGTATAAAATTTAAACGAACAATGAGGGAATGATTGGTGGAATATAGAGGATTATCGATTAACAAGAAATATTCATTATTTATTAAGAAAAAATCGGGCGGATCACAAATATAAACCCGTTACCTTTGCTTTGACTATCAAAGATGGTTAACTAGACGATGAAGCAAATGGAGTGGCTCCCGATTAGACGATGTTAGGGTTTTCACATACTCACCCTACACTTTCGTTTACGTCATTTATGCCTTTTTATTTGTAAAATTTCTTCTCTATGCTTTCATCCCATGGATTTCCATTACGCTCTCAGGAGAATCCATTATTGGCCATACCTTTACATTTATCAACTTTTAGAGCCAAGTCATTTGGAATATGGAACTCTGTGCTTTAACCCCTGAGACAACTTGAATACATGATCGGGTATTAAAAACCTGTTAGAAGACATTTACTTAAAGTATGAAAACCCCTCCCCCTCCCACCCATCTCCTAGCTTGTCCTTATATCCTATTCCTCCCTTCGATATTGTATTGACATAACTTACTAATTTCTGTTTTAAATTCTTTTTTCTTTATTATCTATTTATAATTGTAATTATGTTTTTGTACTCATTTATTGTGACCGCGACTTCAAAAAATACACTTGCTATATATTAATATGCCAACATAAACATTTAGTAACAATAACCCTGGCGGCATGGTCGTAAGATATTGGCACTTGGCAATTGGCTGTCTATTATTGTGTGTGCAATAAAGTTTTTCAAACAAACAAACAAACAAACGATAAGGCGATGTCTTCAGTGGTGCAATGTTTGAGTAGAGTGTGATACCACTAAAACATCACCGTCTCCAATACGGCTGTCGAATTATTTGGCGAATTTGTTGACTATTAGGTACATATTAATAATATCTCGACTATTTTTATTTTTAATATAATCACTAAGACATTTTATTTTACTTTTTGAAAATCGTCACATTTTTTTATGCTATTTTTGACACTACATTTATTGATTTTATAAAAAAATATATTGTCGTTTTTATTGCTATTTTAAAGCATTGGTATAAAATGTTCATAATAACTTTTAATTTTTTTATTTATTTCATTACATTATTTATTATATTTAATGTATTAGAATCACAACTTATTGAGTTCATTTCTACCTACATATATTACTGTATGTTTTTTATCCGTCAAACTAAATTGCGAGACTAGATTTAATTCTACAATAATACCTTCTTTATCATTACGAGTAACTTTTTATCTTCTGATTATTAGTTATGAATTTAATCATATCACGGCCAATTGTAAATGTAATACAACTATGTCTATACAACTATATATTAGTTTTTAAAACAATAAATTATTTGATTTGATTTGGCTCTACTCGGTTAGTTGCTTTCACTATGAGTAAGAGGGAGGTTCAGAGTGCAATTGCACGACTCATTATACTCCTGCCTCTCGTGAACGAAAATATTCGTCTCAATGAAATGTGTACAGAAATTGACAATTTAAAGACGCGATCGAAATTTCACGCAAATAATTTCGTGTCTAATGTTGTTGTACCGAGCTTCGACCGAAACCGAGTTTCTGAAAGAACTCTTTATTAGTACATGTGTACATTAGTAACTTAAATATAAATGCAATAGATACTCAAAATATTCTCTCGTGACTTCACATCCACGTCTTACTAGGTAGTTATCTCTACTAGTGTAACGAACTGAATCATACTTTGTACTGGAATCTTAGCCTTTTTATACGGGATTTTATCTCAATTTTTCCAGTGACATCCTTAGGCAGAACTTATATATCATAAAAAAATATTTAAGCTAAATTTTTAACAATTCTTTGTAGAAAAATTATTAAATAATGCCATTATTGATGCCAGCGAAAGTAAACATTGGTAATTAAAACTAACTAAGAAAAAATAACTACATTTTAGAATAGAATAGAATAGAATAACTTTATTGTGCTATAAAAACACAACTTAATGAATATTACGCTGGTTTTATAAAAAAGACTATTTATGCACAAATGGCGGACTTATCGCTATAGCGATATCTTACAGTCAACCATTTGATAAAATAATTCCTAATTTTCACCGTACAATACAAAAAGAAGTAGTAAAGTTAAATTTAAAATAAACTTATACAGATACATAGTTAGTTAGTTAGTTTGGCTGGGCTTTTTTTCCCGCACTTGGCCTCTTGATTGGGCCGTTGTGCGTGGCTCATGTTTCCATTTATGTTACTCCAGCCAACCCAGGCTGTCCCAGAAGGTTAGCAGCCTGTTTGGGTTGCTACAGGCCTCCGGGAGAGATGCTGGAGATTGTAGTATTTTTGCCCGTTGCTCTGCCACGCTCCTGCATTCCATGAGCACATGCTGTGGCGTTTCTTCTTCCTCCATGCATCCTCTGCATAGAGGGCTGTCTGTCACACCTATGGTAAACAGGTGTTTGTTTAGGGGACAGTGGCCTGTCATAGTACCTATGACTTTACGGATTTTGTCCCTTTTTAATCTGGTGAGGTTGCGGGCAAGTTTTTTGGACGCTTCCGGAACCGCGTTCTTTGTTTGCCTGCATCCTGCGTTTTTTTTCCATTCTGTAAGGTGGGTTTCTTCGGTGTTCCTGCGTAGCCATGTTTTTATTTGGGCCTGGGGAATGGGCATCAAGGGTTCCGGTCCATATACTATTTCCTTTGATCCCCTTTTGGCCAGTTCGTCCGCCGCGTCATTGCCCAGTGAGTCACTGTGCCCTTTAATCCATTGCAGGGTCACTTTATTTGACCCTGCAATGCATTGAAGCGCATTGTGGCATTCCAGTACGAGGACTGAGGTTATCGTATTATTTGCTAGCGCTTGTAGCACGGAGGCGCTGTCGGAGACAAATTTCAAACTTACGTCTCCGACATCTTTGGCTGCGACTGCCTGTGCTGCTCTGGTGATGCCAATGCATTCTGCTTGGAAGATCGTATTTAAGTTGCCTAGGGTAGTTGACATTTTGATGTTTAGATCATTTGAGAAGACGCCGGCTCCTGTACCTTGAGTGGTTTTGGAGCCGTCTGTGTATATCCTTACTTCATTCGTACCAGAGTGATCTGCTGGTTCTGGAATGAGTTGGATATTGTATCTACGATCAAAGACATGATGGCATATTATTCTGTCCATGGGTGCGTCCAGAAGAGGAATTTCTTCTAAAGCCCGTTTCAGAATTTTTGAGTGTGGTGTTTCTGTGTTTTGTTTCCACAGTCCATTTGCTCTTAGTCTTAGAGCGGCTGCCCTAGCCTCCTCTTGGATGACAAGGTCCAGAGGTCTCATGTTTAGGAGGTACTCTAGTGCGGCCGATGGTGTGGTTCTCATACATCCAGTGGCTGCTACACACGCTAAGCGTTGTAGTCCCTGGAGTCTTGCTTTTACTGTGGTCAGTTGTGTTCTGGGCCACCATACAACTGATCCATAAGTCAGCGAGATACATGTCAGTAACTTATGCTAAGGTTGCCCAGGGAAGGATAAAAGAGAGGACAAGGTGAGGTATTTGGTTAGTGGCTGTGTAAAAATAGATGTTTCTTCAACAATTTTTTGAAAGTATGCAGCGAAGGTGCATGCCTGATAGAGTGAGGGAGCTGATTCCATAAACGAGCAGAATGGACTGTAAAAGAGTGCGTGTAAACAGAAGAATGATGTATCGGAATAGCGAGTGTGTTATCCCGGCTTGATCGAAGTGGAAGACCGTGGCCTCCCAAAGGGTGGAAATTCTCCTTTAGATAGGAGGGTGAAGTGGGGTTATTGAGTATGTTATAGAGTAGCGACAACGTATGAAAATTTCTTCGATTGCGAATAGGAAGCCAATGAAGTTGCTCACGAAAGCAGCTAACGGGGTCGAACTTTCGCAAATTAAAAACATACCTGAGTAAGATATTTTGCAGACGCTCCAGCTTATTCAAAATAGCCTCACTGGTATCTATATAACAAACATCACCGTAGTCAAGTATAGGCGTTAAGAGTGTGGACACAATCATTTCTTTATGTGACATGGGGAGAAATCTTTGAAGCCGCCGGAGACTATGAAAACCTTTTATAAGCGTGTGAGTGATATTTTTTTTCCTATAAGAGTAAAATAGTTATTTATATTTAATAATGTTTTTATTGGATGAGATATAAATACATTCATTCATTAAATATTTCAATAATCCATTTAACATAATATTAATTGTAACAGAAAACACTTTAAATTTCAATAAGTTTTATATATATTATTCCGAGTGTTGATATGACGTGGTGCGTAACGTGGTGCTTAACCCCTGGATGGCCATTCCCGCCAATTGGCGTTTTTTTAGCTCTGATGATTCGCGGACGCCTTTTATACGGAAAAAGTCGCCTTCATTGAATAAGCCTTATACATTAGTATGCGTGTTCCAACACCCCCTACAAACAAATTTTCGAGGGTCGAGAACATGCCGTCGTAAGTTTCATTCCCATAATTTTAACATAGAGTTGAGGTAAGCTGTAGAAGTGTCCATAAAGAAGCAGCATTTCGAGAGTTCCTACATTTTGCTTCTGCACATGCCAGACCGTAAGCCGTTACCAAAATATTATGGACCGTTGTCGATAAAACCTCCGTAGAGATCTGACCTCTCACCAAGTGGTTACCATATTATATATGTTTGTCCATTTAAAAAACATATCGTATGCATTTGATTAGAGACACATCCTCTCTCTTCTAAAGATTAAGGGAATTAAAAATAAAATCCTTCAGCATAAATGCAAAGAAAATGGAGAAAACTATAAGATGGCGAAATGTTTCCAATTAAGCTGATACACTTGTTTATTCAGCGTCAGAAACTTTCCATTTTTTGTTCAAGAGTTCCATTGGCCCCAGTTTAAGAACCCCTGTTTTAAAAGCCTAACTATGTGGGGGAAAACGTATATATAGAAACTATTAAATCACTTATTTGAATAGTTCTTTTTGATGGTTCTATATAAACATGATATAAGGCTAATGTCTTTCTAAATCCGGTGCTCTTTAATACTACATAAATCACCTTAGGCTGATTCTCAGTAATATTACGTTCGGCCTTATATAGGTGGTTCCTTTAATGACCAGTTCGACTTTGCAATTCGGCGTTAAGCAACTTAATTGATTGCTCCTTTAATACAATTTTGCGATGATACTGCCTTGAGATGTTAGATTTGAATACAGTGATTCACCTGGCTACGTCGAGCAATGTTTACAATACAATACATTCATTAAATGGTGGAATTGAGTACTGGATAAAAGACATGCATGATAAATACATTTCAAAACTTATTATGGGAACAAACCGATCTAAATTACATCTAAACACAAAAAGGCACAATCACTATTAAGATAAGACTAAAGGAACATTCACTATTAAGATATTTCCAAATATCCTATGATTCTATAGTAGCAACAATTCATGTATCGTGAGGAACTCGTAATGTCAACGACTTTTTGTAGGAGAGGAGATTCGTGCATTTAACACTTCTTCTCAGAGTTTTTTCAATTCGGTATATTTTTATAAAAATAGCTGACCCGGCGAGCTTCATACTTCGTACTTCGTAAAGTACTTCGTACTTCGTAAAGTAAATACAATGAATACAAAATAAATATTAAGTTCACTACTTTATTAAGATAATAAAACAAAAAGGAATATAAAAGTACAAAAATTAAGTATATAAATCGCGTGTCAGCAAGGCATGATTGAATTACATATTTACATATTGTACAGAATGGGATGCACTCGGTTTAATACTGTTCATTGAAGCACCTTGTAATATACGACCTTTTTGTAATAATAATATTAATACCTCTTTATTTGCACTTAATGAGTATACAAAAAGGCGAGCTTATTGCCACATGGCAATGTCTTACAACTAACCTAAACATAGTGGTACATGCGCGCATTGTGAAAATAAAGAATATTACATAAACTAAAGACAAGTGGAAGAATTTAAAACTAATAATGCCAGAGGAGAGGAAATTGGGAGAGGAAGAGGTCAGAAAGGGAAGAACTGGTTACGTCTTAGAAAGGTAGTAATCCTTATGGTGAGTCTTAAACGATGGTAAAGAAGGCGAGTTTCGTATATTTGCTGGGAGATCGTTCCAAAGTCTTGCACCATGGACACAGAAACAATATTAGGACACGAGTCATAATAGAAATCACTATTATGACTCGGAATTTTTAATAAACTGTCAGAGGCTGACCGAAGTACGAGACCGTGGGAACTTAGTGGTTCAAAAAGCTCGTGGAGATAGGATGGTGTTAATTGGGAGAGTACACGATATAGGAGAGCAAGTATATGAACATTTCTTCTTTGGCCTACTGGCAACCACTTTAACTGTGCCCTATAGTCGGACACGTGATTATACTTACGTAAACCGAAGATGAACCGTATGCATACATTTTGCAAACGTTCAAGTTTGTTGGGCAGTTCCTCTCATAAATCGAGATAAGCCACATCTGCATAGTCAAGGAAAGGTAAGAGGAGAGACTGTGCAAGAGATTTTTTTTGTCCATAGGGAGAAATCTTCTGAGTGTTTGCAGAGGGTGAAAACTAGCAAATATTTTACGACTTACCTCGTCCACGTGTGGTTGCAAGGACAAATGTTCATCGATAATTAGACCAAGATTTTCACTTTTCGCGACAATGGTATGGTATGGCTTTTTCATCAGGCTCAAGAACAAATAAAGCGGATGATTTGCCGACACGTGAACATGCCACGTACAACTGACCATGAGAAAAATACGGATTTACATTTTGTATGGGAAAATGTTTTTTCTTTTATTTTAATTCTTCAACAATTTTCCAATTTACGTTTTTAATAGTTATTCTGCTATTCGGGACGGAGACAAATACTACAAATCATAAACCATGAAAATCGGTCCAGCCGTTCTCGAGTTATAAGTGTTTGAACAAACCCGACTTTGTTTTATATATATTAGATACCAAAGATTCCAAATGCTATCGAGGCGAACTGTAGGTCGCCTCTTAAGTATGTACAAAATTGCAGCTACAATTTCTTTGGAGATTTGAATATGGAACCGAGAGTTTTAACGCCTTAATGACCACCTTATCGACATGCTCTGCAAATTGCATCTACATCTCATCACCCCGCGGTCCTTTAGGCCTCCTGTCCACGGCACGTGTTTTCAACGTACGGCGTGTTAACCGCGCCGTAGAAGAAAACGTGGCCTCTTGTTCCCTTTGCACGGTTTTTTCGCCGTATGACGCGTTAGGTACATATATTTTGTATACAACTTCAAGGTCACCTAATAATAGTTCGCCGTGAAAATGTCCTGTGGAATAGACAAACGCTCCTACATTGTCATATTTCGCCGAGGGGGAAATCCGATGCATACGGGGCGGCGGCGCCATGCCGTGTTTCTGCAGTGTCCATGGATAAGCTTCCATAGTGGTCCATACCCCACTGACGACACGGCGAATCGATCATGGATTTTCACGGCAAAAAAACCTGTGTGGACAAGAGGGCTTACACTTAAATTTTTCATTAAATTGGAGTCCTTTAATTTATAATTAAAAACTGTAATTTTTTCTTGAGAAAGTTATAACGTGACATTTGTGGAAAGGGAGTTTTTGGCACCTTGTAAGAGGTGCCAAAAACTGAGGTGCCACCTCTTATAAGGTGGTTACCTCTTATCCTCTTACAAGGTGGTACAGTATTTGGTTACCTCTTATCCTCTTACAAGGTGGTACAGTATTTTTTTGGTTATATTTAAAAAAAAATATTTGTATCATTAGCGTATATCGGGATATGACGTAATCAATCTTTGTTATACTAAACTGGTTTAGTTCAATGACGTATTTCTCCAAAAACGTTCCAAATCGTACAACTGTAGTCATCAGCCTGGAATCTACTCTAGAATCTCTCAGTCTTACGTCATTAACCCCTCCTATGGCGGGGTAAAATTTCTGCCCGGGATAGTTTTGCGCATAACTTTTAAACTGTTATACGGACCGTAAAAAGAATAACTGCAAAATGATCACATTGAAATTTGAAATATTATAACGTTACAACATTATCTCGTAAAACAATTAAGATAATAATGAATAAGTATTACAGTTAGCACAGCGCGGAAAGCGTCTAACCAAAAATGGTTAGCTCACATAGGAAGGGTTAAGACTTACAACCGTAAGAGGCCCGTGAGGCCTTATCGCTAAATAGAAACAATCTGCGCATACTGGTGAGGGCGCTCACGGGGCATTGTGGCCTGAACAAACACATGTTCAATCTCAAGCTCAGAGACACAAAAATGTGCAGGTTCTGCAAAGGAGCAGAGGAAACTCTCCAGCACCTCATATGCGAGTGTGGCCCGCTGATGCGTAAAAAATATACCCACTCGGGTGGTCATTACCCTCAACCTGAGGAGGTAAAACAATCTGGCGCCAAAAGCCTGCTGCGGTTCTTAAATTACACGAGGCTTAGCGCAGAACTATAGTAGGTGGCGAACACAATAGATCAGCAATGGTCGCAGTGTTACAAGCCTTATAAAGATGTTAGAAAAGCCCCACTCAACAAATAATAATAATAATCATCTCTCAGTATATATGTAGGTTTAAAATGGACCTGTCACGTTAGTCGATTTGTTTTAATATTAAGCAGAATTATTTGGAATTTAGCATTGACGCTTGAAGGAATTTGGTATTCATCAACTTGTAAAATTTTCGATGCTAGTTTAAATGCTTTTTATACTCGGCGCATTCCACTATAATTTGACATATCAAGGGCCAGGTATAGTAGATCTATTTTGATAAAATTATCATCATTAATGAGTGCTAAAAGATGACCTTAAATTCAAACATTCCGCGCTGTCTTTTATTCTGTTTATTTAATCATAGATATACAAATTAAAATCTATCAACTTGTCTCGCTTGAATAGCTGACATGTCGCTTGAATCTTATTAATAGGCCCCGTCACAGGAGTTTAACATTCAAACGCAGAAGGCTGTTTGCGACTTGTTATTCGCTAGTGTCTGTTATTTGAAGGACGCATCTTAGATATTTCAATGACATTTTTCCAAAATTTTTTTTCTTTTTAATTGTATCGGACTTCTACTGGAAATTGAAGTTTTCCCGTTAACCTACTTATGTTGTCTAACGAATAATAAATAACAATACCGCGAACATCATATTAACTTTGTATAGAAAATTGATTAAAATGAGATCTCTCTTAAACAATGATATAATTATATCATGTATCAACCCTTCGAACGTTAGCGTTATATTATGTTGTTATTCATTATTGTGAAATTTCACAATGGGCTTTTTTATTATCATACGACAATCTCTTACAACCAACCCTATTATGAAGTGTGTCTATGTATATGTAAAATTTGATATAAGTGTGTGTCTTATTATTGCATTCGATCAACAGAATTCAAATTCAATTCCGTTAATTTTATCCCAACGAAAAACGGTGACCCAGCCAGCAAATGCCAGTTAGGTTTTTCTCTCGTCATGTCTACGATAAGCATTCCGACGGCATTAATTAATACGATGTTGCAGCGAATTGCAAGCATGAAAAATGCGCTCGTCGATGAAGGGGACCATAAGCCACGATGATTGGGCGTTTTCGCCTTTGAATGTGCAATCAGACGCGCTGGTTCTAGCAAGAGAAGAGGAATGCCCCGTATGTACAATGCGATTTGTACCGACAAAGGAGACGTGCAGTCTCGAGGTCAGCCTCCTATTCAAACTGTATCACGCGTGTTTCGTCTCCTTTATTGCCTAAAACATACCAGAGCTGCATTGCAGTGTCACGGATGAATAAGTGGAGCCATTACTCGAACACCCGTCGATGCTGTCACTTGCATTGCCCTTTAATCTATGAATAGAAGATAATTTTTTATTAAGATACCATGAGCAGATTCATAATAGCCACGTTTCGCAGGTCTATGCTATTTTACATCAGTTTAAGGCTCGACCACATGCGACCCCGAAAAACATCACTTTTTAGGATCAGAATTGAAGGATATTACAAATTATATAACTTTAAATTATATATGTATATATTATGAGAATTTTACTAAACGTTTTTAAATAATTGATTGTGTTATTAGATCTCTGTCCACCCTAGAACGGGATAGTCGAAGTTAGGGGACAGAATCAAATATTCGGCTCCTCTTTATTTTTTGTAAACACAATCAATGTTTCTACAAAGCACAAATAATCTATATATATATATATATATATATATATATATATATATATATATATATATATATATATATATATATATATATATATATATATATATATATATATATATATATATATATATATATATATATATATATATATATATATATATATATATATATATATATATATATATATATATATATATATATATATATATATATATATATATATATATATATATATATAAAACAAATTCGGGTTTGTTCGAACACTTATAACTCGAGAACGGCTGGACCGATTTTCATGGTTTTTTATTTGTTGTATTTGTCTCCGTCACGAATAGCAGAATAACTATTAAAAACATTGGAAAATTAACGAAAAAATAAAATAAAAGGAAAATGATTTTCCCATACAAAATGTAAATCCGTGTTTTTCTCATGGTCAGTTGTACGTGGCATGTTCACGTGTCGACAAATCATCCGCTTTATTTGTTCTTGCGCCTAATAAAAAAACAAAAAATGTCGTATATCACAAGGTGCTTCAATGAAGAGAATTAAACCGAGTGCACCCCATGCTGCACAATATGTAAATAGTTTAATTCAATCATGTCTTGCTGACACGCGATTGATATACTTAATTTTTGTACTTTTTTTTGTGTTATTATCTTAATAAAGTAGTGAACTTATTTATTTTGTATTCATTTTATTACTTTCATAAAATCGTAAATTAATTTCAGCTAATCTGTAACAAGACATTCATTGACTGTTAGGCTGTACGAAGTTCGCCGGGTCAGCTAGTTTTTAAATAAGTGTGGTTCTGTAAATAAACTTCTAAAATACATTCTGATAAAATCCCATTTTTTAAAACTCATAAATACTGCGAGAAGTACGTCGTGAAAGTCAGTAAGGCCTCTTGTCCACGGCACGTATTTTTCAACATACGGCGCGTTAGACAAGTCGTAGAAAAAACGTGAGCTCTTGTCCATTGCACGGTTTTTTCGCCGTAAGACTCGTTAGGTATTTACATTTTTGACCGACTTCAAAAAAGGAGGAGGTTATCAATTCGGTTGTATCTTTTTTTAAAGTTTGTTACCTCAGAATTCTGATATTTATGAACCGATTTGAAAAATTCTTTTTTCATTTAGAAGGATATACTTGCAGATTTGTATCAAAATACTATTCCGATGATGGGATCCATTAGGAATTGAGGAAACTCCACAAATATTATCATATGAAGTGGAAAATTTACATGTTGATTCAATTCTGATGACAATGTATTTTTTAAATGGTATGCATGACCTGATTCTACACCCAGGGTTGGCTCTTTACGAGATGACTCCTTAACAGACAACAGCACAGACACGAATTTTGTATATACATTCAATTACGATAGCCCGTTCTAAATTTCACCAAGACAAGACTGCGGCACCCAGGGTTGGCTTCCAACGAAGGAACTCCTTGATGGTAAACAGCACAGACACAAAATTTTGTATGCGCATTCAATTATGATAGCCCGATCTAACTATCACCATGACATGGCTGCTGCACTTTGTATTTTTGGAGTCGGTTTTTTTTGTTGTTAAAATGTTGTGTATTATGTAAACAACATTCTAGGTTAAAATAATCGTCCGACGTGACAGGCTCTCATATGCGCCGTTTTTCCGACGTGTCCGTGGACAAGCTTTCATAGTGATCGATACCCCACTGACGACCGCGCCTAGAGACACGGCTAAAAAGCCGTGGATTTTCATGGCAAAAAGAAAACGTGGACAAGAGGTCTAAGAGTTCATAAATGCGTCTGTTGTGCTCTAGACATATAGTTTCTGTTGTGCCTAGACATGGCAAGAGTTGAAAAGATTGTAGTTAAATCTGTTCACAAAAGGGTGCGCTAGACATACCTCAATCTAGAGAAATATTGGACTTAGAGACTTGAATTTGGGTACAGAGATGCCTTGTTGGGCCGAAATCTCATTGTTAAATTTTATTTGGAATATCTCATATATAAGCTACACTAAAAGTATTTAATTTCCACCATACATTTAATTAAATATTAACGTTAGTAGGCGCTTAGCCTAAACCAGCCCTTAACCGTGAAACGAACCGCGCCGCCCGAGGTGGTTACATCGGAACCCAAACGGGTTTGTCCACCGGCCGAGAGAGTGCGCTCATTGATTTTATTTATGAAATTTACATGCAGATAAAAACAGTCCTTGGTTACTTACCGGGAAAGTCTTGGGGTGACAGAGCCGATTCTTTATCAAATTTTAGATTTCTTTGTAATTTTTTTGTTGCAATTTACAGCAAAACTAATGAATGTTGATAGGTTTCCAACCTTGGTAAAGGATGGATTAGCTTATTAAATTCGGAATATTTTACATTACAAATCGTTATCAAAAATATCCATAATGCTAATGGACTGCCGATGCCTCTTTTCTAGTCAATATGTGTACAATTGTTTTATAGCAACAAAACCTTCCCAATAAGTTACAAAACCATCGGCATCCGAGTCAAACTCGTAACGCTACCGGTTTAATTACAACTTATAGGCTGCTGATGTATCGAAAATATTTTTTTCTCGATTCTCTCTCAAATACTGGTTAAACCCGGCCATTCTTTGATGTAACTTAGTCTGATATGAAAGGAATAGAAAACGTACCGATATCGAAGCGCACCGAAGACTTCACAGGTGCGAGAAGAATTATATTACGCATATTTTTGAATGCAAAGTTGTGTTATTTTTTTACACGGCTGCCCAACAAAAATGGAGTGTATTGTGTTCAGGGTTTATCTATGTGTGTTTTCCGTTCCTTTATTTTAGAATAACTTCTAAAGGCTTGAACTGATTTATAAATGTTTGGTATTATTAGAATCTTTATGTCGAGTGTCATAGGGTACCCGACTTGTCCAAATATCAAGTATAAGAGTTGTCCAAATATGCAAATGTCAATTAATTAACATACATTTATCGTGTCTAGTGTCAAATGAAGGGCCTGGTTGAGTACATTCCGGATATATATATATATATATATATATATATATATATATATATATATATATATATATATATATATATATATATATATATATATATATATATATATATATATATATATATATATATATATATATATATATATATATATATATATATATATATATATATATATATATATATATATATTATACATTCCGGATGTATGTACATACGTATATGGATAAATACATGTATATTAATAAATATAAAAGACACAAATAACTCATATAAAAACCGTAATAAAAATAATTATAAATACAATAGTTCACTTTTTGTAAATGTGCAGTTGTGTTTTTAATCTATTTAATATATTTACTTGTTCACTATAAAAACACGCGCGTATTCGAATGCAACGTTGTGTCAAAAATTCAAGTCAATCGACCGACTTCTTTTCGAGTTTTACGAGCACTAAACATACACAGGATGAATTTTATAATAAGAATGACAATTTGGATTTTTGAAATGAAATGAAAATTCTATTACTTCCATTAAATATCTAATATTTTTGAAAAGATATTAATTATAAGTTGAAATTAGATGCAGTGGAGGGTTAATAGGGATTCCAAAATCCTTCCGGTCAAATCCCCGAGCTACTTAATAATCGTAAACAAGTTAGCACAAGTAAACAGTATCCCTAGAAGCCTGGCATTAAAAATCCAATTAGGATAGGATATTTGCGAATGGCTGCGCTTAAGGTAATGTGGCGTCTCGTCGCGGCGGCGTCAGACGGCCAAGTTGAAGTATGTATTTAGTTATATGAGCGAGTAATGGAGTCTGCCCTGCTGACAAGGGAAGTTAGCTAGAGTTAGGATTAACCCTTTAATATTATACACTATCAGTATAACCAAAGAGAGGTGCCGTAGGCTAAATTTCATTAGTAAATAACTTTCTATGAGTTTAAGATATACACGTGGCTGTAATGCCGATTTGTTTCTGGCAGTGGCAGGTATTCTTTATAGACAAGGCAAGCAATGAAAGATAAAGACATTCGTGACTGCCCGTGTTTTTCTTTAAATGCAACTCTGGAGCTGTCATTCCTCAACAGGCGAACCCGACACCTCAGGCTGTTATAACGATATAGATCATTCTTTCATCCGTGAGGTTATCACATGATTAAACATCGACTCAAGGACAACACAATCCACAGTTTAGCTCCGCCAACATGCTCGTAAGAAGCCGACGCCTTACCGCGAGGCACAGGAGTATGAATCCAGCAACTAGAGTTGTCAACTACAACGGGCGAGCCCGTCACCTCAGGAAGTTTTAACGATTAGTCGTTCTATCTACCTGGAGTGAGCGCAGAAGACTTGGACTAAACAGTCCACTGTCAAGCTCCGCCACAAGCTCGTAAGAGGCCAACGCCTTAACCGCGACATAGCCAGGAGTGTTACCCAGCGGGCTTACGCTCACGCCCTTACTTTCAATTGCGACCAGATTACTCCAGTCTTCCGATTGGTTACGAGTTCGAGGTCGCTTGCGCGGTCCTTTCCCTTTGGAAGCGGTGATACCGAATCTATCGCGGACCACGGCATCCTTTGCCTGGCTGTTCACCCAGGATCGGGTAGCCGATGGTCGTTTCAAGAGCAGTCGCCGTAAGGTCCACAACCACCCCCGCTCTATAGGAAATAGTACTGCTTCCAGACTTTCCCGACTGTTAGTTAGAGTTTTTTATACTCAATAAACTTTTGTTTTTTTTTATACTCAATAAATGGGTTTTCGGGGTGGTACGGGGGGGGGGGGTGGCTACCTTTCTTTACCCCCCGCGCGTATACCCTTCTGGTACGCGCGGGGTGTCGTTGCATGATATCCCGGGCAGATAAGACGACCACCGTCGTTATAACTGCCCGGGCGGTGGGTGGGTTCTCCACCCTCACCTGCCGCCTTGAAACCACTAAACTGTTAGTTAGAGTGCCCGTCTTTGTGTCCGTCTCTTTACCGCCCCGAGGGGCGTTTCGTTCTTTGCAGGATCCAGGGATTCCTCCCCCCCGTGGCTGCTCCGAGACCTGCCCACGGACCGTGCGCCTCCACCATCATCGTTCTGGAGCGTCCTCTACCCCGCTTACCGGCCTTAAATTTATGCTATTTGTTGTTTTTTTTCCTTTTGTGAATATGGTAAATTTAGTAATATTCTTGTAAATTTTTCTTCTGTAAATACATACCTTTTATTATAAATAAATGGGTTCTCGGGGCGGTACGGGGGGGGGGGGTGGTTTACCCTATTTTACCCCCTGCGCGTTTTACCCTTCTGGTACGCGCAGGGTTGTCGTAGCACGACATACCGGGCAGACAAGACGACCCTCGTCGTTATAACTGCCCGGGCGGTGGGCGGGGTTTGCTGCCCTCACCTATCGCCTTGAAACTCTTAACTGTTAGTTAGAGTGCACAATTGATTGGCTTATGCCGCACGGAGCGCAGACCGTACAGGAGCGCCAGAAGTTTGATTCCTAGGGGAAAGTAACCCTAAGGCCAGAGTCCTACCCAGGCTCGCATTTCATGCGTGGAGGCCGTCGGATGGGTGTTTACCCCTGAGTATGACCAACCCTGATCAGAATGGGTCTTCGTGGCCAACTCAGCAAGGGGTCGTTAGCTCCAGGCCAACCTCACGCCCTTTCTACCAGATTTAGCCAGCTTTCTTCATCCTCATGTTTGGTCATGATTTCGAGGTCGTTCGCGCGGCCTCTACCTGGCGTAAGTGGTTATTCAGTTTGAATATTTTGCGGATCGTGACGCCCTTTGTCCGCCATGGTCACTCGGGATCGGGTGGCCGACGGATCGATTCAAGGGTTGAAGACTTTAGGTGAACAACGACCCTCCGTTGCCATAGGAAGCATACGTCTCCAGACCCCCCTGTATAAAAATGAGTATTAAAATGAGTCGTTATGAACAGACTTACTGACATCGTTTCCGAGTCTACAGTTTTTGAGCCTTGTACGATGTTGTACAAGGCTTTTTGAGCCTTGTACAGCCTTGTACAAGCCATGGAGATGTTGCCATTATTAATTTTGCCTTTTAACAGAATTAATATATCGACAAAACCTTACAATTCATCAAATGATTCTCTATTCTGTATTCTGTATTTTCAATATATTCTCATTTTGCTCCTTCATACTTGCAGTTCATTTAGTAAGATGCTCAAACAAATCCGTTACGAAAGCCAATTTTATAAACCAAGTTTCTTTGCTGAGTAAGTACAGTTCTTTATCTGATGAAATGTTGAAAAGTTGCTTTATTTATCTGATGAAGATTAAAAACCTTGTGGCACACCAAGAGGATACTCACGGCACACCATTGTGCCGCAACTTACCGGTTGAAAATCGCTGTCTTAGATAGACAGTGAGTTTTGAACTAAAATCGGATATTAATTCATGTGAACGAGACGGAGCAGTACGCCAGAGCGGAATGTAAAATGAACGGTTGTCACTTTTCCGCATTTAAACTACCCACCGAAGGTAAATCAGCTAAATCGAACACCGCACGAAATGTGTCCAAACCTATTCGGACGTTTATAAATTCGACGGGTAGTTTTGGTGAGGGAAAATTGACGATATATCATTTCATATTCTGTTCTAACGTATTGCTTTGTCTCGTTCGGTGAACTAAGTTCCCATTTTAGTTCACAAAAAAACGTAATCGGGTCCAGTACGTTAAAATTTAATTTATTATTATATAATTCGAAATAGTGATATTCATTTATAAAGTTATGTGTTTTGGGTTTACATGGTGCCGACATTTAACAATTTAAGGTATCGCCACAGAAAATATACTAAAAGAGTCGTATCTTCTAAAAATATAAATAAAGAAATGCTCTTTTCTTCTGACGTAGGCTATGTATTTATTCAGATGAGGGAGCGACCACGTTATTAGCTACCAGATTACTCATCATCACCCTCCGCAGGATCTAATCTCGGCAATTTGCAGCTGCTTATTAAAAGAAAAAAATAAATAATTTAGCAAAGGTCCGAACCCCGTCGTTTAGTTGAGCAGTCGCCCGCTAGATCGCTGAATGCAACGCCGCGCTCTTGAGATGTCATCTACGGCATTTCAACGCCCAAAACACGGCATCCTACGACCTTCCTCTTCTGAAAGAAAATCGCCTCCCTCGCAGCGACCGATCGTTAAAACCCATGACCATAATACAAAGAGAGTCAGCCGTCTTAGTTTAGTCAAATAAAGAGAAAAGTTTATTATTAATATTATCTTTTTATTGAAATATATAGCATCTCAAAACTTATTCTAGGGTATTAACCAACAATATTATAGCCGATGATGTTTTACATTTTCAATGGTTGTTTAATACTATATTATTATTCTAAATTTATTGTAAATATATTTCTAAAATTTTAATTTATATGAAAATATTTAGAGATACTTTTTTTTGCTGTAATTGAATTGCTTGCTAAATCGTTAGTATTATATATTATTAAAAAAAATCTTTTTGTTTCTTTTTAATATTTTTTTGATTGTTTGAAAAGCTATGAGGTAAAACGTAGCTAATATTGTTTATTTACGATATATTACCTACCACTAGATGGCGCAGCGCATTGAAACGCTTCTCAAATCTTTATTTAACAGTAAACATCTTAAAAACTTCAAACTAAAACAAAAACTTTTCGTGTTTTCATTTTTTAAAAATTAAAAGTGGCTTATTTTGTTGTACTCATTTACCCACTAAAAATGTCCGTGCAATAAGAACACCCTGTATATCTATATATATTCTTTTTTAAATTTTATTTGATCTTAACATTTGTAATAATTTTAGTTTTAATGAATAGTGTCAGTTAACGGCAGTAACTGTATATTATAATATTTTGCTCTAATAAGAAATTTGTGAAAATATTAGTAATAATTAATATTCTAAATAAATGAATAAATATGCTAATATAAAAAAAATACTGCAGAGATTATAAATATAAAAAAACAGTTAGTAGAATATACACTGTATATCTTTGTGGGGAAGTTGTAATGAACGTTATATAATTAAATAATACATTTAAATGAGGAATAATGGCGGATGAATATCACTAACTTGTGTAAATGGAAATTATGGTTATTTGTTGATATTCATTAGGTACTAATAGAGTTACTAAAATACGGCAAAAGCCAGTATCTAATGCTTTGGTCCGGAGACTAAATTTAGTACTTTTGTGGAAATAAAGAAATTACTTATTTTTCCCGAGGCATCAGGGCATTCAATATGTATCCAGAATAAGAGAATATACATATATCATTTTCAATATACAATATACAATCAATATACAATGAGAAACAACAGAATGACTCTTTTTATAATAAAAAAACGAGGAACGCGCTTTTAATGTTTGTTTATTTTTATATATAGTAAAATAAATAATTCCATCTGACTAAGCATAATTCTATAGTATTTCCCGAGAGGCTGTTAATGTCGTAGGTCCCACTCGCAAATTAGGCATACAAAATAATTAATTATTTTAATGTCCACCCTTTGCCGTGGCGAAAATGAGAAGTATGCCGTTTGCGGTGGCCCATGTGCTGAGTTTAGCCGCCCCCGCGCCTTCCTCGCCCACGGCGCGCACCCCGCCCGCCCCGCGCACCCTGGCGCCGCGGTGGCTGAAAGCTCCGCGAGCCCGCGCATGCGCGCCCTGACCTGACAAAACTGCGTTGCCATGTGACCATTAATTGAAAATGTTGAAAAAAGACAACTCAAAATTACAGTGAAATTCATCACTTTATTTTGAAGACTCGCCTAGCTTTCTGTGATGATGAGGTTTTTTAGGTCTTTTATTTCACGAGAAAAGCTATAATTCATTAGGTTGCGTTTTAAGACAATGTAGGTATTACATGTTATCAAATAAACCGACCCTCGTTCTGTGGCGGACTCTTCTTTATGACGTACAGAGCAAACGACAGCAGAAAACTAGTGTGCCGATTTTAAATTTAAACAGTACTTTAAAAAAATAAATATATATAAAATTACGAAAAGAAACAATAATTAAAAATATGGAAATGAAGAGATATACATATATGGATCTACGAGATTACGCAATTATAGGATCTACGCAATTATAGGATCTACGCAATTATAGATCTACGCAATTATAGCATCTACGAGAATGAATTATTCGTAGATCCTATAATTGCGTATTATTGAAAAATTATTACTGATAATACCAATAAATTGTAAAAGAGTAAAACATAACCCAAATTAGGTGTATAAAAAGCCAATTAAAAGTTGTAAAGGAAAGCTCATTTTCAGGTATTAATATTAATTTTAGACATATATTTGCATAAAGAAGGTGTAATTTTGTATAATTTGTATATACGGTTCTAAATTACGGGCAGTGCTATCTAAATGTACAAATAAATATATAGGTATATCAATTAACATATTGTAAACTAATCAGTAAGAGATATTTTTTTTGGTATATTTTTCGTGGAATTCGTCTTGTTGTCTAGTGGCAACATCTTCTAAGTAGATAATTGTAGCATCACGCAGTTAACACTCAAGCTCTAATTGTTGTAACCAATATATCATGCAGATTCTGTATCGAAATTACTCAAAATCAAGCTTACCTACGAATCGTTCGGGCTATTTAACCGTATAAAATATAAGACATCCGTGATGCAGCCATTTCATAGAAGTTTGCTTGCTGTTTGGAATTTATTTTAAAATATTTAAGAAATTTACGGTCACCTAATCGCACTTATATTCATCATGGGTAAAAATATATATTATTTTAATTTTAGAATATATGACAAATGTGTATTAAATAATATATAACAAAATTTTATAACAATGTGAATAACAATAAATAACTTGAAAAATCCTGTCTTTATTTTCTCTTTTTAGATTCGAGTTGCCATATATTTTTATGAGAATTTTACTACGGCGTATAAATAATTTAATAAATTATTAGAGTTACCCTACAACGTGTTAGTCCCAGTCGGGTGACAGAGTCGAATATGAATGAGGTTAAGATTTTGCCATTCGGTTTTTGTTGTTATTGTAGCCAATATCAATATTTTATAGAAATGAATTATTAAATAAATAAAAATAATTAAGGAAATATTTAAATATAAGAAGAAATTATAAAAAAAATATTTTTCTTGATTACTTACACTCACCATTTCTTTCTAAATTTAAGGCAGTTTTTGCAGGAGCACGGTTTTTAATAGGCAACAAAATGTCACTGGACAATATGTTCAGTGCGATGAGTACCTATTTACAAAGAGTAATTTACTATCCGTAATATTTTAATTAGTAACAATGATTAAACTGTGAAGGAGGCTCAGCTATATATCACTTACATTTAATAAGGAATTCTCACTTTTTGACATTTTCTCTCACCAACTTCAACGAAATTTTGTATACAGACTTGAGGCAGTGAGTTTGAGAACTTTCACTTAAGTCTGTCACTACCTACGGAGAAGTTCGTTCTTTAAAAAACGTCCGTGTCATAAAATTTATATTTGCCAAGGAAATATTAACACCCCCATCCATATTACTCCACATATGGCAACGTTGGCTAGAGGCAACCCCGTCGGATGATGTCATCCCCAGTCTAGGGACCACCCCGTGGTCGTCCGCGCGTCAGTAGCGCCCTGCGCTACCCGCTTACATCAAAACAAAACATTGCGTCCTAAAAAATATACAGTAAATATATACAAAACGAGAACAATCTGTCGCTATCCGTAACGTCCGTACCAGACTGACAATAACGTAATAGTTAGTAATCGCGAACAGTCAGTGTCTTTGACAGCTAGTGACTTGAAAAAGTGATAACGCGTAACTGGATTTTGACAGTAGCCTAAGTGCCGAAAATTCTGCTGCTCGATATTACACCCTTCTACTCTGATAACAGGTAAGTGTTATGTATAATAATAATAAAAAAACAGATATTAAATCTATATCCCTCTAAAAAAATATACATAGGGCTTGTATCTCGAATATGGATGACATTATTGTTTGGTTTTTAAATCATCACTTTAATGCTAATATTATTTAACTAAATTAGATATTTTTAATATTATTATTAATAAAAGTTTCTATAAACTGTAGATCAAAGTGTCGTAACATATTCTACTAAAAAGTGGTCTATAATTTTATTTGTTTACCGTAACTAAATGGTAATTATAACCCAATTTTTTTTATTCCTTTAAGGTCTCTGACAGTCTTAAAAAAAATCTAATGGAGCAATAAATTTAGTTTAGCTACCCAGTCACAATGCAAACTTCTCTACAAGAATGGTTTTTTGGTAGATGAAATTAAAGTCAAAGTAAACGCTTTGTTACCACTGGTAAAACTTACCATATGTATAAATGGTAAAGTGTAAATATGTGTGTAAAGTAAATATCTCGCTAAGGCATACTGAATGTCAAGAGACCACAATTATTTTACTTAATGTATGTATTTATTGTATTATGTCGAGAATTTTTAAAGACGATGTTATCCGCATATAAAATTTCATCTGACTTATTTCCTATTGTGTATTCAATAATATCAACAGGCAATATACATGGGCATTAAATGAGCAAATCCCTGCGGAACGCCGATTTTCACCAGCGAACACAACTACTGTTCTCCGTTTATATTCACAATTTACTATCTATGAATTTATTATCTATGAATTTTATAAAACTACGCGGCTTTTTAAAATTAAATAAAATTAAATTGCTTACAGTATATTTCCAAAAATATTAAATAATATATATAATTTCTTATACATGATAGTTTTTGTACAATTTATTTTCTATGTGGCGTTGATTTTTTTATAAGTATGTATTGTCATTGATTTGCAATAAACATAATAGGTACTACAATATAAAATTTCCTGAACACCATTGATAGGGTTTACTAAGGATGTTCTCATATAATGTATTAGTTGATTTCATCAATATGAAATCAAATACCAATAAAAACATCTAAAAAGATACATATTTACATACACCTACAGTAAAATAGGTTAAATAATATAGGTGCATAATATATCGTTCCTTATTACGATACATTACGATTACGATAAATTATTAATATTAGACCAAATCACAAACATACAGAAATACTCAAAATTATATAAAACACAATTTATTTTTACAGTCCAGTAATAAAAATAAAATTTCAGTAATAAAAATTAAAAGTCACATTCAGTCCATTCCAGTTCTTTATTTCGTGATATAAATAAGGCGTAGAAGATTTACAACATTTAAAATATTTATTACTATTAATATAATCATCAAGTGAATAAAAAAAAACTTGGAGGAAAAAACCTTACGACTATGGTTTCCCGGTCTTAAATTAAAGGATTTTATAAAGTTTTATTATGAAACTAATGGTAATTTTAAATAGATATAGTAATCGAAATTGAACTAAAAGCTGTCATTAGAACTAGGCATGTAAACCGTAATAAAATTATGTGTTAAAGTAATATAAAATAGTCAATAAAAAGGCAATAGTAAATTATACACGTCTAATACCGATATAAATTAATAAGTGATATCAATAAAATGGGATGGTCAAAATTAAGTGAAATTTGAAAAAGACGAAAAATCTTAATGGAAGTTTTAGTAGTTCTTATATATACTTATCTAACAGGTTAGGTAATTATAAGAATATTTAATTATAGTCAAAGAATAAAAATACTGTATGATAGTCCAGAAGATTTTACTACATTTCGTTTATGTCATATTTCACTTGTCTTTACAATAAATGTGAAAATCATAAAAAAACATAAATTGTCATTACAAAGTCCGATAATAAAAAATATTTTCTTTAAAATCTCATTAAATTAATACAGTTCAAACAAATAAAATCATATTTATTTTATTTATTTATTCAGGAAATTCACAAAATAATAGCTTTAAAATAAACTATACATACATCGAAAAATATATAGCTCTAGCAATATTTACCCATGGTCATGTATTTATAAATACAATGTCGCATTTCGACTCACTAAGCTAAGCTTGTGCTAGAGCGGATATTACAATACATTAGTTAGACCAATTACAATCCAGATTAAAATCAATTTAAAAATTAAAAAAAATGTAATGTTTTTGGGTATTGGTAAATATTTTAGGTATTTGATATATATGTTTTGTATTATATATTGGGAATTGTATAGTGAAATCCAGAAATAGTGAAATAAAAAAATATATATCATTAGATAGTCCAATACATTTTTATAAATCACATTAAATGGCCCTTATATTTTGATCATTAAAGTCCATTAAATTCATATTATATTGTTATTAAATTTATGTGTAAATACGCACAAAATATAAAGTCTCACTAATTATTGTGTGTACTTATCCGTAAAAATTCTTCTAAACGCTAAAAATAATTGTCAAGAATTTTTGTCGTCTGATTTTTTGTTAAAAAGAATTGCTTTTTTATATCGACTTCGGAATAATTAACTGAGCTAACTTTTATTATGCCCAAGTAAGTGTCCGACTACTTTAAATAATTAAAAGATTTATGGACGTTGCTACCTAAGTTAGAGTTCTCCAAAATGCATTATACCAACGTTTCTCTTCTAACATTTCTTACGCATATTAAATGTCTGGTAAGTCCGTGCTGTCTCCCTATACCACAATTCTATACTTAAACTAGGGATTGTGGATACAAGCTGATTGTGGTGTCCATGTCCGTTATCTCTTTTACTACTTTTAGGGCATAACAAAATTTTAGTTTTCAAGTCCCTGATTCGCCCTGTCCAATTTAAGTTGAAATCGATTGTAATCCCGAGCAAATCTAATGATTTAGCCCCTAATAGTTCTTTTTGATCTTATGCTATTTTACCCTTTAAGGACCATGGGACATATGTGTCCCTTAATTTCAAAAGTCATTTTATGATTTATCGAATACGAATAATTTATAGATTATAATTTTTCCATGTTATTGAGACATAAGAATCTTAATATTTGGAAAATAATAATGACTGTTTCAAAATATACCGCATTTTTTTTTAAATATCGCAAATGACTTACGAATTCCGGTGATTTAAAATAAATAAATAAAATAATTTTGGCGACTTTTACAATTTGTTTTGTTTAGTAAGTTTTTTTAGTACGTATAATTTCTGAGTTAAATAATAAAATAATAAAATGTAAAAAAAAGTTGTAATATTCCATCTTTATGGACCACAGGGACACTTATGTCCTATTAATTTATTCAAAATGTATTGAGCCAATTTTCACAAAACTTCAGATACATGTTATTTACATCGCCCTTTAACAGTTTTATGTATCAAAAAATTCCATACTCTACCGCAAAGCTTATGGTCCTCAAAGGTTGGGCTTTTTGATGAGGCAATATCGAATATTGAAACGCGTTTTATTGAAATTTATCTCTAATTTACATCATTTAACATCAGATAATGACACATAAAGTTTTTTTAAATTTCATATTAGAAAGTGTCATCATTAGTGCATTTTTAACCGACTTCGAAAAAAGGAGGAGGTTATCAATTCGTTTGTATTTTTTTTAATGTTTTTTACTTCAGAACTCTGTCATTTATGATCCGATTTGGAATTTTTTGAAAGGGTATACTTCCAGATTGGAACCATTTTAATCCAAATCCTATTCTGATAGGATCTATAAGGAATTGACGGCACTCCTCAAATATTACCATATAAAGTTGAAAATTTACATGTTGTTTCAATTCCGATGACAACTCATTTTTTTATGGTGAGCATGGTCTGATTCTACACCCTGGTTGGCTCCCGACGAGGGGACTCCTCAACGGCCAACAGCACAGACACAAAATTTTGTATACTCATGTTGGCCCGTTCTAAGTATCACCATGACATGGCTGCTGCTCTTACAAAACATTTTAATATATATATATATATATATATATATATATATATATATATATATATATATATATATATATATATATATATATATATATATATATATATATATATATATATATATATATATATATATATATATATATATATATATATATATATATATATATATATATATATATATATATATATATATATATATATATATATATATATATATATATATACTATATATATATATATATATATATATAATATATATATATAGTATATATATATATATAATATATATAAATATTTGATTGTATAAGTGAAAATTATTATTTTTTTCAAATTGAAATTATGTTTATTACTAAATAAATGAAATTATAAAATAAATGAAAGGGCACTTATCTGGTCTGTGCCGACCAGGAGCGACTTCACGCCGTTTTTCTTCTCCTCTTTCAGTGTTTGCTGTTTCCTGCTGTGGTATTGGAAAATGACCAAACCAGCTTCCTATTTTCTCCTACAGCGGTAACACAACAATTCGAAAGATGAGAATCAATGCTGAAAAATAATGGCGATTAGTGTATCTTAAAAACTAATGATATTTAAAAATTGTATCAATATTTCGGCTCAGCCGTCGTCAAGATATGTGACATTTCTGAAATCGAACAATTCGTTGAAAATTTAAATTCAAGAATCGAACAAAAAGAAATGGATTAATAATAATTTTACACGATTTAGTTAAGGTACCATAACCAAACGTGCAAAACGTTATTTTAAAATGAATGATTATAAATTAAAATAAAAAGCATTTGATGATTATGATAATATGATAAACCTTATTAATTTTGCCTATTGAGGACCGGACCTTTGCAAGCGCCTAAAATATAAACTCCTGGTCACCACAGACCAGATAAGTGCCCTTTCATTTATTTTATAATTTCATTTATTTAGTAATAAACATAATTTCAATTTGAAAAAATAATATATATATATATATATATATATATATATATATATATATATATATATATATATATATATATATATATATATATATATATATATATAAATATATATATATAATATATATATATATATATATATATATATATATATATATATATATATATATATATATATATATATATATATATATATATATATATATATATAATATAGTATATATATATATATATATATTATATATATATATATATATATATATATATATATATATATATATATATATATATATATATATATATATATATATATATATATATATATATATATATATATATATATATATATATATATATATATATATATATATATATATATATAGATGTAGCGGACGCTACAACCCCAACTATAAAGTTTATTTTTATTTTGATTTAATGGCTGGCTGAGAACGAGCCCAGCAATATTATTTCGTTCTATTAAAAAGTGGATACATTCAAATTTAAAAAAAAAATTTCGAAACTGTCATTCTGTACCTTGACAAGAGACGATTCAACTGAAAGAAATTACGCTCGCGTTATCACGTATTATTGTACCTTTTTGTAAAGAGAAAAAATATATTTTACACAACAGTTTATCGCGGTTTTTTACTGTCACGTTCTTCGACACACGAAAGAGTCGCGAAATTGGTGACCCCGACCGTCGAAGAGCCAATGGGCGAGCCCGCTGCATTTGGTCCCCAAAGCAAATGGAGAATTCCGACCATGTGGAGACTATAGGAGGCTCAACAGTATCACCGTACCAGATCGATATACTATCCCGAGACTACAGGATTTCACGCACTCGCTGGAAAATAGCACCATTTTCACATCGTTAGATTTGGTAAAGGCATACACACAAATACCGGTAAGAAAAGAAGATATGGAAAAGACAGCCATCACCACTCCCTTCGGCCTTTTTGAGATGTGCAGAATGAGCTTCGGACTACGAAACGGAGCACAGACGATGCAGCGTTTTATGGACGAAGTACTGAGGGGCTTACCGTTCATATTCGTGTATATCGACGACATTTTAATAGCCTCAGAAAACGAGGAAGCTCACGCAAGACACTTAAGAGAAACGCTCGGGAGATTAGACGCGCATGGAATCACGATCAACATAGACAAATGCCACGTAGGAAGAACCGAGCTAGACTTCCTAGGATACACCGTGAATGCTACTGGAATACGACCGAAGGCGGACAAGGTAGAGGCGATAAAAAAATACCCGAAACCAGCAGACGTTCAGCAGTTACGGAGATTCCTAGGAATGATCAATTTCTATAGAAATAGCATCCCAAGAGCCGCGCAATATCAAGAAAAATTAAACAAGTTCCTACAAGGAGCAAAAAAGAATGATCGCACGCCAATTCCATGGACAACAGAAACCACAGAAGCATTCGAGAAATGCCGGGACAGCGTTGAAGAAGCGGTAATTTTAGCGCACCCGTCGGCGCATGCACCATTGGCAATAATGACAGATGCATCAAATACCTGCGTAGGAGCGGCATTACATCAAAAGAAAGGTGGAGAATGGGCGCCATTAGGATTTTATTCGAAGGCAATGTCGCATGCGCAACAAAATTACGCAACTTACGATAGGGAGTTGTTGGCAATCTACCTATCGGTGAGACACTTTCGGAAGATGGTAGAAGGGCGTGAGCTGACGATATTCACGGATCACAAGCCACTAATTCACGCTCTCAAGAAATTGGACGACTCTATCACGGAAACGCCCATGAGAATTCGTCATACGTCATATATTTCGCAATTTGCAAGCACGATAGAGTACCTGCCGGGAAAAGCAAACGTCGTGGCCGACGCGCTCTCGAGGATAGCAGAAATCGACTGCCCAAACACGTTCGACTACGAAGAATTGGCGGCACAACAGGCAGAAGATCCCGAGCTAAAAATGATAAGGCAACAAGAAAATTTAAAATTTGAAAAGAAAGGCGACAAACCAGTATGGTGCGAAGTGTCCACCAAGAAAGCAAGGCCATACATCACGCCAGCACTGCGGATAAAAGCAATAAAATTGGTACACGACATCAGTCATCCCGGTATCCGAGCGACAAGAAAAATGGTAGCGGAGCGTTATTTTTGGCCAAGGATGAATAAGGAGAGCGCGGAATATGCAAAAACATGCATCGCTTGTCAGCGCGCAAAAATACATAGACATACACGCGCGCCCATAGGGACATTCATGGAGGCAGGACGTTTGGAACACGTACATATAGACATCGTCGGACCCTTAGGAATAGCAGAAGAGTACCGATACCTCGTAACCATGATCGACAGGGCAACGAAGTGGGTCGAATGTATCCCGGTCAAAGATATAAGCGCAGAAACGGTAGCGCAGGTCTTCTACGAAGGATGGATTGCGCGATTCGGAGCACCGATTCGGATTACCACTGACCAGGGAAGGCAGTTCGAGTCCACATTATTCACAGCTTTGACACAGATACTGGGAGTAAAAAAGATACATACCACAGCGTATCACCCCCAGGCAAATGGGATGATAGAAAGATGGCATAGATCCCTAAAAGCAGCATTAAGAGCGCGACTAAAAACAGCGAATTGGCTGAGAGAATTACCCACCGTATTAATGGGATTACGAGCAGCTATTAAAGAAGACTACGGGATCAGCCCGGCTGAATTACTGTACGGGACAACACTCAGGCTCCCAGGAGATTTTTTTGAAAAACAAACTACAAAAACGATACCAGAAACTGTGCAGCAAATGAGAGAGACATTCGAGGCGCACAGACCGCGAAGAGAACGAGAACACCACAATAACATTTTCGTACATCGGGATCTAAAGGAGGCGACGCACGTATTTGTGAGAGACGACACGGTGAAGAGACCACTGCAAAACCCGTATAGAGGGCCATATAAGGTTTTGAGGCGGCGAGATAAGACATTCGACATTGAACAGGACAGAGCCAAAGTTACCATCTCGATTGATCGTTTAAAACCCTGCTACGGCGTGGCAAGCAGTAACGAGAACGAGCAGGAGACAGACAAGGAGGAGCCCAGGTGGGCAGCGTCCGCGAACAACAACCAACAAGGACCACAGCAATACAAGACCAGATACGGAAGAACGGTTCGACCTCCCGGGCAGTGGCACACGACGACCTGTCGTCCTCCCAAAGGGGGGAATGATGTAGCGACGCTACAACCCCAACTATAAAGTTTATTTTTATTTTGATTTAATGGCTGGCTGAGAACGAGCCCAGCAATATTATTTCGTTCTATTAAAAAGTGGATACATTCAAATTTTAAAAAAAAAATTTCGAACTGTCATTCTGTACCTTGACAAGAGACGATTCAACTGAAAGAAATTACGCTCGCGTTATCACGTATTATTGTACCTTTTTGTAAAGAGAAAAAATATATTTTACACAACAGTTTATCGCGGTTTTTTACTATCACGTTCTTCGACACACGAAAGAGTCGCGAAATATATATATATATATATATATATATATATATATATATATATATATATATATTTATATATATATATATATATATATATATATATATATATATATATATATATATATATATATATATATATATATATATATATATATATATATATATATATATATATATATATATATATATATATATATATATATATATATATATATATATATATATATATATATATATATATATATATATATATATATACTTTTTAGAATTGATCAATAAGATGATTATAAAGTAAATAATTATAAAAGCCACTTACATCGTGACGAAGGATTCCCTTGATCGGATTCGGGAATGCTTTAGGTGTTAACGAGAATGATGAATGCCTCTCACTTGCGGAAAGAGGAGTAGGTTTAAGTTGGGCCCATTTTTCAACTAGTAAACGCTCACCCTTCATCCAATTATCTCAAAAATTAAGCTACAATCCTTCTTTATACGTAAATATATATATATATATATATATATATATATATATATATATATATATATATATATATATATATATATATATATATATATATATATATATATATATATATATATATATATATATATATATATATATATATATATATATATATATATATATATATATATATATATATATATATATATATATATATATATATATATATATATATATATATATATATATATATATATATATATATATATATATATATATATATATATATATATATATATATATATATATATATATATATATATATATATATATATATATATATATATATATATATATATATATATATATATATATATATATATATATATATATATATATATATATATATATATATATATATATATGTATATTTATATATTTACTTGTTTAATTGGCACTTGATATAAAAGCGGCACTTTTAAAGAAAGCGTTTGGGTTCATGTTAGGCTCATAACGCACTGGCGTCCATGGCTACAGAGCCATGGCTGCGGAGCCAGAACGTTGCTAGAAAATGTATGGAGGTGCACGCACTGGGCGGCCAGGCTCCGCTGGCTAGATACAGGCGTCCAAAATGGAAGCCACTGGCTGTGCGCAGCCCGAATGTATGGGGCTTGCTATGTGTGCGCGCACACGCGGAGCCGGCTCCGCAGCCAGTTGTATGCCGCTGACAGCGGCGACTCTGGCCCCCTAAACTGGCACCCTCTTTTTTCTGGCTCCGCAGCCATGGCTCCTGAGCCGTGGGCGCCATAGTTGACTGCGTTATGAGCCTTAGATGACTGGGTATGTAAATTAGCCATCATTCGATGATTGGTATCGTTGACTAATGTATCGCCTTCTGTTATGAAAACGATGCCTGATTTGCAATCATCATAATGTAATTCATAGAGTGCAGGCGTACTTCGTAACTTCATCGGTTCATTTAGTCACCACCCGGGTTATTCGGCTCCGCTTTCCGGTTATTCGATGCCATATTAAATTAGCTTGGGAGTCGCGTTTCAGCTCGGCATTGTGGAGAGCGGTTAATGTTGATTTAAATAATTAACCGGCAGGGTATCGGCAGTTCTCACTATGGACCCAGTCGCTGTAGCACCGCTGTCAATTAGTCGACTTTGATGTGATGTGATGTGATGTGATTGCTCGTGGCAGTTATTATTAAATGAAGACTTGGGAACTGGTGGGTGGTCTTGTTATGTTATATTGTTTTGTTTATACATGGTTGTCGTTTAAGTTAGTTCTGAGTTGGTCTCACTGTTATCATTATCATTTGGAAGTAAGGGCGCGAATGTTAGCCCGCTGGGCAACATACCTGGTTATCTAGCGGAAGGCGTTGGCCTCTTACTGGCATGTGGCGGAGCTTGACGGTGTCTTCTGCGCTCACCTCATGGGAGACAGAACGATAATATTTCGTTAACCCTTTCTGAGGTGACGGGGTCGCCCGTTGTAGTTGACAGCTCTAGTTGTTATCATTATCATATCTGTTCCCTAATGGTTTTGTGTAGCTTGGGTGGTGTTGGCCAAACTCTATATTATCAGGCCTGCCCAACTCACGGTTCAACTCCTATTTGGTAGCCTCCTCATAGAGGGTCTTACGGGGCGTATTATGGGCATATTATGAGGGTAGACCTGCAATTTGCTTTCGCTATCCATCTGAGCTTTATCAGAAATTTGTCCGGTCAACAGTTCTTTTCCTCTCTTCGCTAAGTTAAAACAGGAGTACCCCGGGAGTCTCTTCTTGCCCCCTTTTTGTATTATAAACGTCGGTTATAGGAGTACATCTGTTTCTGTTATAAATAAAACAAAATCGGATTTTACTACGTAAAGTTTGGAGCAAACGGACATTTCGTCGATGGCCAGGGTAAACTTGATTAACATGAGTCCAGGGTAGACGATAAACGGCAATCGCCGAAACCTCCGGTACTTTGTATTTCATGCAGTAATATCCGATTATGTCTTATTTTAATGTCTAACGACTGAGATAGTCTGCAATTTTATAAATCTGTTCCCGTCATATGGCGTGGCATCATGCAGGCGACACTTAATGCATGTATCGCATAAATCCTGTTAGGCCTTGTTTTTCTGAGAAACAAATCATCTAAAATGTTATCTAAATGATGTCATAGGTAACTATTGATAAATGATCTGCAGATTCCCGTTATATCAATTTCCAGTAATATCCCACTGTACTGGTATCTAATCTAACATGCGGTTTGAAGAAAGTATGATTGACATTTCCTGATTTGAAGATTATTTATTTTATTATTTTATTATTATTAAGAAAACTTACAGCTATTACAGTAGAAATATCTGAATTTTATTTATAGACTACAATGCCAGTTAAAAGTTTCCACTTAAAAATCGTAAAAATATACAGTCGCCTAGGAAGGGGATAGGAGGAAGTGGAGGGGAATTAAAGTTATAATTTTATTATTTTATTATTATTATTATTTTATTTTAAGATATTTACAATCGCAGCGTTTGCAGTTTTGTAGAGTGGTCTTTTTAATTAAGATGTATTTTTAATCAAAAATAAATATAACTATCATATTTACAATAAACAAAACTCTATTTTTGATTTATATATATTTTTTAAACTGATTGTAAAGTGTATGCAAATTGCTGTTATACCACTTTCTTGATATTTAAATAATAATGTTAACATTGATAACGTTAAAAGGCATGCTCCAGTTACCGTTACTTTGAATAGTCAACGTTAATTGATTGAGATAAAGCGTGGCGGCCCTCTCGTCACGCGCCGCGGTCGCTACTAATTAAATTAAGTCGACAAGTACTCATATCTGCCTATAATATGGATGCTACTAGAACATGCAGCCGGTAATACAGATTGAAATATAAGAGATGTGACACGAGATCCATTTAGTAAACCACTCGACTCGTACTAACCTTCCTATATAATTTTAGGAATATTATATTTTAGAAATAAATACACTTCTTTAAGCTCTCTGATAAACTAAATACCTTTTACAAAGAAATCAATTTCGAGAGGAAGATATTTTCTTTTGATACGATTTCAAGATAAGAGTTCTATTAAATAGACATCGTAAAACTTCAATCAAAATTCAGGCACAGTTGTGTACTGTTTTTTATCATGATATATTAATATGTGCCAAAATATAAATAAAATAGTAATGAGTTGAACGTACAAGTACCTTTTAAAACGCTAGCGCTGAGCTTAGATCTTTTTGTATTTTCAGTTCTAATCAGCTCATCCATACAACGAATAAAACTAATTGGCTAAAGAATTTTCAAGTGGAATAGTTAGTTAAATAGGTAAGATGCTGAAGTGATTTAGCTTTAAATTTTGTAACTGAATAAAAAACGTCGCGGTTAAAAAAAATATTTCGATAATCTGTGTCTCTTATTAATTTTGATAATTACTAATATAAATTAATATGAAATCGAAGACTATCACGATTGTTTGACATTTTAAATAAGAAAAAAAAGGATTTTACCGCGTGAAGTTTGTAACACCCGACGTTTCGGCGGTGTAGTAACCGCGGTTGTCTACGGTAGACTTCTAGACAACGGCAGTTGCAACATCGCCGAAACGTCGAGTGATACAAACTTCACGCGGTAAATTCGTTATTTATCTTATTTATAATATAAAGTAAGCGACCATGCGGCTAAAAATGTGGTTTTCAATCGTCCTTTTGTTAAGCAGCTCCCTGACTTAGTTTATGGTCTGCCTCCAAAATCTAATCAGTTCTTTCCATTGATGAATAAAACTTATCGACGAAAGAAATATCGAAGTCGGACAACGCGATCTTGAGATATCGACAAGCCAGACATACAGACAGGCAGAAAGACAGTTTTTTTCGGTTGGCTGGCTCTAAAAGATCAATTTTTTTTTGTTAAATGAAGTTGCTTTGCGCCAGTATTGCGAGCAGTCTGAGTGTACCATATGTATCAGTCTTCTTGTGTAGACCTACGTAGGCTGTACTGTTCTTTAGCAAATGCTTGATTGAACGATTTGCTTCGACAACAATTCGCTAGGGCTCTTTTGATCACCCAATTTTCTACGGAGTCGAATGACTTTTTATATTAAATTAATTTAGTATATTTGGCTCCGCTTTAAAGTAATATTTATCATTAACGAAACAAAGCAAACTGATAGTTGGCAGATTCTTTAGTTCTTCAGGATGGCGTAGCCGTCACTATGTTTACATAGCAGTATATCCTACGTGCGATTAAGAAAAGTATGATTACTTTGCCTTTTAATTGTCTCTAAAAAACTTTTTTTTTCAGAATTTTAGAGAGACTATTCATTTATTTATGAATTAATTACTATAAAACATTGTTTCTGCTTACAAAAATAACAGGAAACGAATGGCAAAACCTTAACCTTTTGCTTATTTGATTCTGTCACCCAACCGGGACTAGCCCGTGCTAGGGTGGACAGGACTCTAATATTACAATAAATTATGTAAAATTTGTCGTAAAATGCTCATAAAACTAAATTGCCCTAAAATATGGTCCTCAACAAAAAAAACGGAAAAGTATAATAAAACGTAATTTAAATAAGCTTAATAGATGGCATTCTCTCCGTATTATTTCTGTGATGTACATCCTACATAACAATGCAATATATACCTCTATTAATTAAAAGTTATTTTTGTTATAGTAGGTTAAATTATTTGGGTTTTATATTAAATCAATCCTTTATAAAAAAAACATTAATTATCATTCTTAGATGGCCAAATAAATTGCTATTAGTTCAGCCGGACAATGCTATCAGCGCCTCCTGCTCGTCGCCGTTGTAAAAAAATTGCCAAAACTCCCTATGGCACTGAGAAATCTAATACCTTGTATAATGAATGGTGGTACATGAACACGTGTCATATCTAAACTATTAGATAATCTGTGTCAGCGTGAAAAGGGAGTCGGAAGTAAGGCTTCGTTACGAATTATCTAAGACCCACGTCCACCCCTTTATGATTGCGCAGAGCACGGCATACATGCTTGTACTGGGCTTATCTTCGCAGCCTTTACGATTATTGTTAAGCGAGGGTAAACTGAAGCAGGCTATGAGTAGGATTAAAAATAATGTGTGTCTTGAAGGGATAACATGGTTTGCTATTGTGCGGTTTTATATATGTAGTATTTCATTGGATAACTGTACTAATCCACCAACACCACAAATAAATAAATTAAGTGGAAATGTTTAACGGAAACCTGTAAATACACTATTTTATTTATCAGAAGGTATTTTTGTGTCACAAGAGTGACTGTGTACATTGCTAATTTATAAATATAATAGTGGAAATAACAAGCATCTGCAAAAATAGAAAATTGGCCAAAGGTGGACCGTACTCGCCAATGTTAAATACATGACGCTCCTTTAGGCTAGTTTAAAGATTTACGTGGCTGGTTACGTTTTATAAAAAAATAATATTTCTAAATAAATAAATAAACTTTCTGTATTGTGTAGTTAGATTCTGACACGTTTGAGGCTGTATCAGACGGCTCTATAGGTGGGGGAAATTAATGTACCATGGTAAGAAAGAGGGAGATTGTGCCAGGCTGGAATAGACTGTATTCTTATCACTATATCATCATTCATTTAAAAATCATGTACATATTTAATTACTTGCTACGGTCACGATAAAAGTATCAAATACAAAACAAATGCTTCAAAAATAATATATGCATTAACATTCAAACATCTATATTAAATACAAATTATAGCGAAATTTGTGTATTATCCAAAACACTGCTCCACGGAATAATACGCCTTATCAATGAGGAGGCCTTGTAAATCACTCAGATCAATAAAATCACTCAGAATCCACAGATTTCAGCAACTTCCGTCAGATTTCGCGAGGGAGTGTTTGACGAGACCCAATTTATTTCCGGGTCGGTTTAGTCTTAGTCTCTTCGATGAGCAGGTAGTCTTTACAATATCCGCGATTTCCATTTGACTTGCGTTTGTAGCAGCGGCGGCGCAAGTGGCTCGGCGGTTGGCAAGAGTTAATTAATGCAATTTGCAAAATTGTGCATCAAACCTCGCCGAAGTTAGATTGACAGCGAAAACAACATTGAGAAATTAAAAGCGGAGGCATCGGCCCGTGAACGAGCACTCGTATGTACGTCAGTGCAGTGGGCGGTGCGCGTCATTCGCCAGACGTGGCCAGCAGACTGGAAAAACTCCTCATTCGCGAGAGCTTATTGGAAAAATCATTCCAGCGCCTGTTGGAAATTGGAAAAGTTTTACTCGAATAGTGCTTACGGATCGGCAACACTCGAGATTTCAGCTCGCCTGAAAACTTTGTACACGAAGACAAAACACCCGTCATTTACCTACGGCCTCCTTCACTAGGCGGTAGTATAACTTGCGGTACCGATGTCAGTAGTGTACTGGAGTTTATCAACCCCCAGATTAAATGTGGCACGAATATCGATATCGAACCTAGGCGACATTTACTGCAATTCTCACCTACATCAAGTAGAAGGCCGTACCTGGGCTGCTCGAATCATATGCAGAGCGTACAGGTCGCATGCAGGGATATTCAAAGTATTGTGAAGTTAGGAGGCAGTATTGGAATAGCAATTAATTCATGAAAAACTATACCGGGTTGTCTGTTTGTTTTTGTATACGTATTATGATGCAAAAAAATGATGAAGATGGACCTTGAAATGATGACCAGCGCTTTCACTCTGGCCAAGCACTAAAGGATTCGGTCTTTGTGTTACATATAGATGACTCACAGACAAACAATATGATACACTTATAGATAATAAAAATATGTTTTTGACTTAATACGTCGTTCTGACTTAATAATAAGATTGTTTTTAATCAAGTTTAGTCTTAATTGCGTTTATAAAATTTCATTATGTTTGAGCTATATAATATGCATAATCAGGAATTTCTCTAATATATTTAATTTATTGATGGATTTACTTGCTTATTTGTGGATAGATATATTTATGTATAGGTTTATTTATTTACCTATTTATATAATTACTATTTGGTTACTTAGTCAGTCATTTGAATAAATCCATTTAGTTTTTACGAATGAATGAGCGACCTGAATGAACGAAAGAAAAACAAGTTAATATATTAAAAGGAATAAAAAACGCGACTGCCCTTAGAATAAGAGAACTACTGTATTTATAATTATTTTTCACAGTTTTTTTACGAAATATTTGTAGTTTATGTATTTATCCATAGAGATACATGTATGTTTCCGAAATGTACTCAATCAGACCTTTCATTTAACATTAAACACCATATATTTATGTTAATTTATAGACATTTGGAGATTTGGACATTAAGTCATCTATTTGCTAGATATTTTGACACTGTCATTACACTCGGGATGACATAACGGTTCTAACAATAATACATACCATACTGCTAAATCAGTTCTACCGTTAAGAAGTTATTGTGGAATAAAGAAACGGAAAACATACATAGATGAACCCGGAACACATTACACTCCTTTTTTAATAGGCAGTTGTGTAAAAAATACAAAATTGACAAGTCACTATGTTTTAAATACTGTCACCCCAGAACAGACGTAATATTTAGTAGGGTGATAAAAAACACACAAATCTCATATAAACTTCTTCGTGAAAAAATGTTGTAAAAATAATATAGGTACCCTTTTTTGTCAAAAACTGTTAATTAAACTGGACAATATATCCAAATAAAAATCTATAAAAAAAGTTTATATAGTTAATTTGTATATTTAAGATTTCTACCTGCGGAAGCATGGACGTCCACGCGTAATGATAAGCAGTCTTAAGAGGCCGCTACATAAAACTTCTTGGGGCTTACTCCAGCAATACGTTCAAAACTATCGAAACTAATACTAACGGGGTTGTCCCCACTGCACCGCACCACATTAATTCCGAGTTAAAATCAGTAATTTTAATCCCAAAATGTATCCGTTCATTAGTGTAAAATAACATTACAAACAAGTGCAGCCACGTGGCTCGATTGTGGCAGCTGTTTTGGCCAATCGGCCATAGCCTCATCCGATTTCTGAGTGATACAATTTAAAGATTGGCTTATATTATAGATTCTGAGTAGATTTGACATTCATCCGGGCTGCTCTACCGTCTTCGGTGATCAGTCTTTATTATCCAGATTGCGGTGTAAGTGAAAAGTTACGATCAAAGTTGAGGGATGCGTTCGAGCAGGCGTGCAATTAAAGGCGGCCACAGTTGACTTAGGTAACGCGATTAAGCGTCCCGCCCATCACATCGAACGGTTATTAACAGATGACATCCGTCCGACGCCCCCGGCTTCCGCCCCAGCCGGCGGTCGCTGACTCATCGCTTCCGGCCGCCCCGAGACGAAGCGAACCGGAAGCGACGACGGTGCGCCACGCTACGATTACGGTGACGCTGACGCGACGATCGCACTGTGCCACTATTTATCACGACGCTTTTTCATGAATGCGCTATAACTGATAAATCTTAAATCTGAGACGTTAAATCGAGTCGAGTCACCGCCTTTGCTTTTGCACTAACTTCCTGACACATTGGGTTCCATGTTAGGCGAAAATGTAACGCCGCGGCGCCGTCAATGTGATTTAATGTAACGTTATCTAATACGAAATCGAAGTCTATCGCGGTTGTTTGACATTTTAAATAGGATGAAAACGAAGTCACCGCGTGAAATTTTTAGCACCCGACGTTTCGGCGGTAATTTATACAAATAATACAAATTTCAAGCGGTAAATTCGTTTTTATCTTATTTATAACTTTATTTAATAACTTGCATAGCACGCGGGACAAACAAGGCTTGAGTATTTACAAAGTACGACTAAGTAAGGTTATAAATAGTTGGATGTATCAGTCCAACCTTTTTTACACCAAGATTCCACTATGTTGTGTGTTGTGTTGATTCCAATATTCGCGGTAGACTTAGTTTTCACCATGAACATTTACATCTTTAGTTCGTGACTTATTTTGGTCATTGTGTTTATCGAATTATTATGTGAAATAGTTAATTGTTACCAATGTTGGACAACAAGAAAGGTTTATGATAAGATAAGGGAAGTAAATAAAGTAAGCAACCATTTTATGTTTTACAAGAAAAATAACCAAGAAATAGCATTAACGAAGATCATGTTAAAAAAAAACCATGTCGCAGAGTTAATTTCAGACAGCGAAATATTTTTTTTCGAAAATGTTAACTCTGACGTAGAAATGAAATATATCTGTGATCGATTACTTGTGGAGTCCAAGAGTTTCATGGAAAACGGCGATAAAATCTCAATGAGAAAGGAAATAAATCTAGTTCCATCACTAAAGTTAATTCTAGATGATTGATAAAGTCTCCGATGCCCTCTCTGTGTTTGATCGTCCACTTTTACGAGAAAAACAATAAAAACTTTGTCTGCAAAGACGTGACTCTCAACAGCTTCATGGCTGTTTACTGATATGGAATCCAAGTAAGTAATACTGGCCACTAATATTGAGTTCCTACATTTATTTATTTTGATTCTGATTTGATAAAGAAGAATCCACAATGATTGTCGATTCAGGGCTTTATTTCGACGTGTCGCTCTTTAATCATGTTTTTGCTTCTATTAATACTGTTGGTGTGATCTCTTCCGCTCTCCTGCGTAATGAGGAAATTTCGATTAAGGTATTAAATTGATATTTTCCGGTAATATTGCGTAAAATCTCGTTAGCTCGCAGAGGGGCCAACAGCACCAGGTGCATCGACCTATGAGTATACAATTTTCGTGAAAGCGCCATCAATTAAATTGGTAAACTAATTATAAGAGTCTGATTACTGTCTCGTATTAGGATTAGCGTTGATGTTGCTTTTGTATTTGTTAGCTAGTATTAGCTACGATGTTAGTGTATCAGCTATAACTTATAACACATCTATAATATATATTTACCTAAGTTGATTATTTAACCAAGTTAAACAGGATAGGAAACGTTTAATAATATTTTGTTCTATCCTTTATAGTAATATTGAGTCCTTACCCAATATTACTATAAAATTTAAGGCAAGAAATTTTGTATGAAAAATATATATTATATTTCATTAATAGAAATATTGACCGCTATTATCTATGCAGATTTGTTATCTTATTATGGGTTGCTTAATTCCTCTGTTGTAGAACTCTCGTGGACAGGAACTAATGAATGCTTTGAAGGCGTTTTCACCGACTCTTCAAAGTAGATTTTTTCCCTTGTAAAAAGTTATGTAAATTCAGAAAAAAAAACTATTGAAGCAAGGTCTGGTAAGTATGGTGGGTACCGATAGTCTCCAGCTGCAAATCCTGCAACTTTGCGACTGTTTGCAGTGAAATATGTGGTTATACGTTGTCATGCAGAAGCAGTACTATTTAATCACGAGCTTCTCTATCATTGTTTGCAGTTCTTATTAGTACATATTTACGGATACTGTATAGCCAGCCTGCAAGAAGTTGTAATAGAAAACACCGGCACAGGATCTCATATTTGAAAATAATGCAAATTTTCAACTTTACCATGGTTGCACAAACGAATATATTTAAGCAAAAATAAACGTTGGAAAGACAAATAAACAGATAATTCTTAAAAAATAATTACATGGCTTTGAATTAAAATTTATTTGAATTTGAAATTCCAACTCAAACATAAGTTACCCCAGTTCAAAGTGGCCAGTGTGAAAAAACATTTCGAAATTTTCTTTAGTAAGTTGCAAAAACCTATGCATACTTTCCTACGATAAAATGGCATGCTTCGATCCATGGTCTCTCGTTGGAAAGGGGAGGAGTCGCGATATACAACAGTGCTACTAACTTCCGGAAAATAAATGAAGAATTTATTGTGAAGTATCGAAGGACAAAGACATACTGGAGGTTGTTACATTTAACCATTTTAATTTCTTTCTGTTTTTATTAAACTGGGTTTTCAAGGAAATACCATAAATATAAATTATTAACTGCATTACTTAAAAATTTATTTGAAATTTATAACAATTTAGGGATTTATTTTTATAAGAATTGAATAACAAATAAATGGGGTTTGTCAGTTGAATTGACGTATAATAAATTTAGTATTACCAAAACATTCTAACCCTGATTCGGTTTGTTTGCATACAGATTCACTAGAGTTTTAATTAGACACTAATTGCCGAATTCACCGAGGTTCGCTTTCACATTCGATTTAATTAGTGTCTGTTCCTAATGGGAATGAGCTTTGCAAAATATTTGAAATTTCAGCGGCATTCGCTTCCATTACTGCGTTATAGCTTTCGAACGCTGTGAATAATTGTGATTAATACCGAGTGTAGTGGACCATCTCATTAATTAAATATTTAACTGATTGGATATTTGACCAGCGATGAATCTAATTATTGTTTGCAATCTTTGAAAGATTAGCTACAGAAACTCGGTTAGTGTATTTTACTTACATAGCCTTGATATTTCATATAGCACCTGCACAGTAGTGAAGTTATGAAGGTTTAATATCGGTAGGTAAAATATGGGGGTATTAAATAACGTACGATGACAGGCCGATGATGGTAAACCTCAGGAATTATTAAACGCAGCATTTTAAATCAATGCAGTTTTAAATGTTATGCTTATAGTAATGACATGATGCAGGTGGCGAAAGTAGAAGGCGTTGGCATTACGAAAGACTTATCGTAAAGTCATTTTACCTTTACCACCCGTTGTGGTAAGGTAGATACCATCTTAGATCTCATATCGTACATTCAACATAAAAAGTATAATTACAAATATTGTAAGAAAAACATAGAGGTCTAAAGTTTTGTATGACTAAAGTTTTTTAAATTAATTTATGCCTATTATGAGACGCAGATAAATACCGCTTAAAACGAGCCAATATGACTGATAATTTTCACAATATCAATTTTTACATACTGACTTAAAAATTGTCATCTCAGTGCCAATTTTTAAGTCAATAAGTTAATGAATCCCATAAAAGGGTCGGCAATGTATCAAAATTCATTAGTTTTCAGTTAAATTCAGCAATTTCTTAAAAGTAAAATAAGAACTCTGCAAAAAATCCAACACCTGGTTTTTAACAGCATTTTGGAAAATACCAGTATATTTCACAAGATTTCTAATTTATTTAGAGTGTTATTTGACTATTTGACTAAAAAACTACATTTTCATGCATTTTATATCTCTATAGTGATAAAGAAACTAGCGAAGAGGAATAGACAAATCGATCACCAATATAAGGAACCTTTAAACAAAAGGCAACATAAAAAGATCCTGGTTATAAAAAAAGATTATGGATAAGGAAGTCTGAAATACAGACTCAAAGACCATCTATTTACCGTCTTCAAAATCCTAAATCGTCGACCTTCTACTTACCTACCTTGCCTCTTAGCAGGCGCTCCTCATACTAAGAAATGTGAAGCCCTGGCGTATTAGGTTTACCATATCAGGAGCAGTCCTGATTGGGATGTCAAAATATATTCATTGATTTATTCATTCGCAGAAGAACGAAGGATTAGTGATTATATTTTATTTATCTAACTGTGGATTTTAGTATGTAGGATATACTGAAATTCTAATGGTTCCTCTTTCTGTCATCTGTGGCCTGCCCAACTCACTGTTCAACTCCTATATAGTAGCCTTCTCAAAGACGGGCTTACCCTGTCAGGGCCGCTCTGACCTTCCTGTTGGAACACTATCTGCACTTGCGGAACAACGGACAAAGCCCCAGCCGGCGAATAACCCGGGGGGGGGGTCTGGAGATGTATGTTTCGTATGACAGCGTAGGGTAGTTGTCGACCTGATGTCTTCAATCCTTGAATCGATCCGTCGGCCACCTGATCCCGAGTGACCATGACGTTCAAAAGGCGTCACGGTCCGCAAAATATTCAAACTGAAAAACCGCTGACGTCAGGTAGAGGCCGCGTAAGCGACCTCGAACTCGTGACCAGACTGGAGGACGGTAGTGAATCTGGTAGTAAGGGCGTGAGGTTGGCCCGCTGTTTCACTTTCCAGTGCCTCGCGGTAAGGCGTCGGCTTATTACGGGCATGTTGGCAGAGCTAGACTGTGGACTGTGTTGTCCCTCAGTGTCTGTGTAATCATCTCACGGCTGAAAGAACGGTCTATGTATTGTTATAACAGCGTGAGGTATCAGCTTCAAAGTACGTAGGACAATGTGTTCATTTAAAATAAATAAATTAGTATCACACGCCATATTAATATGTGGGACTGAAACGAGTGGGATCATACATCAGAGACCCATAATCACTCTACGCCCCACGTAAACCAAAAGAGAAGTCCTCTCACAGATCTACAAGCAAATATCGTGATGTGTTTGGTTTAAGCCCTCGTTCTGTCGTCCGCCTTTTGACATTTCACTCTTCGCTTCCTAATTGCAATGAAGCATTGTAATTGTTTTCTCTAATAGAATTTCCTCCCTGGAGAGTCTCAGCTCGAGCACGCCACGCAATCATTATCAGTCCAGACAGAAGTTTCTGCCCCCTTAATGAAATGGACTTAAGAGCTATGATTGTTTGTGCCGTAGTACTCGTGCAAAACTTCTTCTTCGGGCATATAATGGAAAATCATCGCGAATTATGTAGGAAGGAAAGCGAAAGTAGAGATGAAAAACATAAACACTGGCGCAATTCATTTAATAAACATAAATAAAACGAGAATTGCATAGAGTTACGTCGACAACAATACCGGGCATCAATACTCGTATGCTGTGATATCTGTGCTGAAAAGTGTGAAGAAAATATTGAAAAAAGCTTATTCTGATACGGATTTGAGAATACACAAATTCTTCTCACAATGAAAATCTTTGTTCAACATTGTAGGAACGTAATTTTTACGTGATTTATTAATTACGACTAATAATCGCGACAGAGACTGAATATTCTGGAATTCTAGAATATTCAAATTATTGATAGCTTAAACGAAATTGAGGATTTGATACTATTAGTGAATATAAATATGTCATAATTTAACAGGGTCATTATATTTTGCGTTTTATCGCTATGAAAAATATTTTCTGAAAGATTTTAAGAAGCAGCTATATACTCGAAATTCAATATTTAGTAATTTTGTTTACAAGGAATTTTGTTGAAATTCCATTACTCGATTATATGTTTCGCCATGCTTCCTGAAGGTAATACGAAAATAACGATATAATGTAGCTTTGGCATGATTCATGTATCTGACTATAACCTTGCGTATGTAATGACATGCTGTATGTAAAACAAGAGCTACCACGCCCGTGACATAGTAACTACACGGTTACGCGTCATGTTGATTCATACGTACGCACCACAGTCCATGCGATATACGTAATTTATTTTTAAACATGCGTATTTCCGTGTATTCTAGTGTTATATTTTTCTCAGTGTACGATTATGTATTATCAGAATACTATCACATAGTACCATATATCAAACTTCCCGGCAGCGTTTTTCCCATGGCGGCAGACGAAAATGGGGAAAATGCACGAGGGAGTAGACGTCTCGTCAAATAAAGATAAACCATTCCAAACGGCAGTTGTGTCGGCATCAGTACGTGTCCGGCGCTTGGACTGCGACATGGCCGCTCGTAAAAAGTGCCCGATAAATGATATTGCGGGGCGCATCATCTGATTAGAGGTCCTATGCCCGTTGGGTACTTACAAAGCCTACCGTAGCAGCCGAAATTTGATGCATAGTATAACAGCAAGCGTGCTTAGATATTACATCCCACTGTTATTCGGTCTTCCAGATTTCAGCGGTTTCTCGTGGTTTTTAAATAATTTTGGATCCAAATTCAAGATCAGGGTGAAACGCAAAGGGTGCCTGTCATAACGTATATTATACCAAAGTACAATAGGAAGTTTTGTATAAAATATGTACCCAGAGTAGTAGTAGTAGTAAACGGAGTAAGAGGCTTGCTCCAGCCCTTGATATCACATGGACTTCCCACTTTTGTAACAACCCTTTTCGTGGTTAGGTCGGTGGTTTGCTAGAAGCCCGGTACTGCTTACCAGTTCATACAGATCACTGACTTTCAAGTTGGGCAGATCGCTGTAAACTGGCTCTTCCTAGTAAACTGTGTCTTTTTGCGGCGAGGCCTGGGCAGTGACGAACGATGTGTATGCTGTTTTCAGGTTCTTTCTCTGTCCACTATGCGGCAGTCCTTTCTCTCGGTCAAGCCAAGGTTGAATAGATGTGCTGTAAGGGTCGTGTATCCAGACCGATAGTGGTTCTAAGGTTCTTCTTGTTCATGTCAATTAGGGCCTTGATTTTATTAAGAAGTGGTTGCTCCATCATGGCCTTTGTGTAACAACATTTTGTGTAACAACTAGGGACTTGTAACAATTAATTGTGCTTGTCAGAAGTAGTAATAATATCAATGGTAAACGCTTTAATCCATGTCGTATTGGAATTATAAACATCTGAAGTCTTGTGTATCTGGATGATTTTGTAAAATAAACTAATTATTAAATCTTATTAAATAGCGTTTATTATGTAAATAGGGTTTTTGAAAATTCGTTATTTAAATCTAAAAGTTTAACTAAAATTCAACCGTAAACCAAAAATCAATCAAGACCAGTATCACATGAAATCACATGAAAACAGAAAACACTCAGAACATCCCAACGTAACACGGTAAAACCCAGGCGCAAAATCTCACCTGCTACCCATACACTACCTATTTCTGTCTTGCTAATCTAATGTGTCTCTTTCATCAATAAACTTGTTTAGACTAACCCAACGTAAAACAAAATAATGTCGTCGGCCTAGGCGCAAAATCTTACCTGACACCCGCAAACTGATCATCTGTCTTTATCTTACTTAATGAATGTCGCTGTTATATTTATAAAATTATTTATTGTTCAAGCTTTCGGGATAAGATAAAAGACTGACTAATTACTATCAAGTTATTTTAATTATTAATAATTGATATTGATATGGGTTCGTAGTTTGTGATATTTTCTATATATATAAAATATAATGAACTACGTGTATTTAATCGTGAACTCGCCAATTGCCGCAGTCGACTGATTTCGATCAACATTTAATTAATAATATTGCTCTATTTGAAGGTTGGTCATGATGCTCGTCTTTGTGATGTTTATCCTTATTCTTTCGGGATTTTCCCTTTAGTTAATTAATCATGGCCATCATGTCTTCAATGTTAACGGAGAGCAGAACCAAGTCGTCGGTGAATCTAAGGGTTGACAATTTATCTCAGTCAAAATTGATACTTTTCTATTCCAGATTACTACCTGCAAATATTTTCTAAGGTGCCAGTGAATAATTTTAGAGATATTGTACCACCTTGTCGTACTACTCTAGCCAGTTGAAATGCATCGGTCTTTTCGTACAGACTCACGCTTGATATGGTATTCTCTTGCAACTGCTTGATCAACGAATGTACCGCTCGACAACCCGACAATTCGCGAAAGCTTCCTCAATCACTTAAGTTTTCACGGAGTCGAATGCCTTTTCATAATCTAGTTTTCACCCTCTGCGAACACTCAGAAGATTTCTTCCTATGGACGCAGAAAAATCTCTTGCACAGTCTTTCCTCTTACCTTTCCTTGACTATTCAGATATGGCTTATCTCGATTTATCAGAGGAACTGCTCAACAAACTTGAACGTTTGCAAAATGTATGCATACGATTCATCTTCGGTCTACGTAAGTATGATCACGTGTCCGACTATAGGGCACAGTTTAAGTGGTTGCCAGTACGCCAAAGAAGAAATGTTCATATACTTGCTCTCCTATATCGTGTACTCTCCCAATTAACACCATCCTAGCTCCACGAGCTTTTTGAACCACTAAGTTCCCACGGTCTCGTACATCGGTCAGCCTCTGACAGTTTATTAAAAATTCCGAGTCATAATAGTGATTTCTATTCCTATTCTTTCTGTGTCCATGGTGCAAGACTCTGGAACGATCTCCCAGCAAATATACGTAACTCGCCTTCTTTACCATCGTTTAAGACTCACCTTAAGGATTACTACCTTTCTAAGAAGTAACCAGTTCTTCCCTTTCTCTCCTCTTCCTCTCCCAATTTCCTCTCCTCGGGCATTATTAGTTTTAAATTCTTCTACTTGTCTGTATGCTATGTAATAATCTTTATTTTCACAATGCGCGCATGTACCACTGTGTTTAGGTTAGTTGTAAGACATTTCCATGTGGCAATAAACTCGCCTTTTTGTATACTAATTAAGTGCAAATAAAGAGTTTCTTATTATTATTATAATCAATGAAAGTCGGTATAATCGGAGTTTTATACTCATTGCATTCTCTACCAGTGTCTGTAGTGTCTGTAGGTGTCTGAAAGTGCTAGATTCTGACTGAAAATCAGCCATGTAATTAAATGTATGGATCATTTTCTTACCTACGAACGATATATTTTTTTAAAATATGTTAACATGATGTAGGGTTTGAAAACGCGCTTGCGGTCATTCAACTTTTGATCTCATTGCGAAATTGCCACATTACTGGAGAAACGCCTTCATCACAAACGCTCCCTTCGATAGGCAATGATAATGTTGCCATGACGCATCATAAAACTTTAGACGTTAAAATGAAAACGACCGACTATTAAACTAAATTAGAAATGCACATTTTATGGGAACAACGGTATAGTGTTTATACAAAGAAAATTATAATATGTAGGAGGTGATATGATAATGCAATGTCACTTCAAAGATTGCCTTTTTTAAAGTGACGAGACATAGAATTCGCTAGATGCATTTAGGTTTTGGGTCGAATCAGTAATATCAAGGATTGGGATAGAGGGTTATTAAATCATAATGTTGTTTGTGCCTCCCGTTTATTTAAAATAAGGCAATCGTTGACGCGTTCATATAATATGTAAAATCATAGACGTATAAGAATAGACCGCGGGAGTGCGAAGATGGACTGTGAGAGAGAATGTGTTAGCAGAATAGAAAGAGATGGCTGCATATGACACTCAATATATTCAGATTATTACTGCATATGTATGTATGCAAATACATACATACATATGCATTAAAAATATAACCCTTCTTTTGGCAGTTAGGAAATAAATCATAGCACACAGAACTAACCGAACCACACTCATAATTTCATCACAAGTAAAAATGTTTACCGCCCAACGAAGTGGGCACGGGTCAGCTAGTCGATAACAAAGCTTTCTATTAGTGAAAGAATTTTTGAAATCGTATGAGTAGTTTCGAAGATTACCCCCTACATACTTACAAACTTACAAACATAACTTCTTTATAATATTAGTATAGATTGGTGTGTTAGTTATGTATCTATGAGCTTGCTAAAACTTACCCGGCGTTGCCTAACCGATGGGATAGCGCAGGCGGCACGGCATCTGACGACAAAGCACCGCGATCCAAGATTAAGCACACTTCCCTTGGGTGTTTTATCAGATTATTTCATTGCAGGGCGGCAGACGTGATCAGACGCCAAGGGGGTTAATATTGCCTCCGATGAATTTTCTATGGAAACTATTGTGTTGGCACAGCATCAACATAATCAGTCTGTTTGCTTTCGGATCAATGTGTACCTATGCAGTGCGATAATAACAAAATGTACTAAGCGATTTTCGCCTTCATCACCAGGCCGAAATGATAATACTGTGTAGAATGTATATCACGTTTTCTTCTACTCCGATCGATGTGGCCACCACCGCGTCGATCAGGCTGATTCGTCCCCGGACTGTAAAAAGAGGAACTGCCGCCGATCGCAGTCTAGGCTGGCACTTCGCTTTGGATATGGTTCTATTGCAGTTGGGCCACTAAGCCCGCTCGTTTTAGGGTCGTCCCAACTCACGGTTCAGCGCCCGTCCGGTAGCCCCCACGTGGAAGTTCGAGCCATTTTTCTCAGTGCATGGCGTCTTCTTTGGAGATAGCCTGCTGTGCGGCGATACCTGCGTTGAAGATCTAGCATTTTACATGGGTACGGTTTCAGGAGTTCGGCCAGCTGTGCAACGAAACAAGTTCAGGGATATGCTCGTGAGGCTAGATTTTAGCCTATATCACTCTACGGACTCTGTCTAGATTCCTGTTTTGGTTGTACCATGGGACTCCCGAAACTACCCTAAGCCCAACGTTCAGCACCCGTTGATTGAAGAACTGCCGCCGAGGTGTCTCTTTTTATTCTACGGCTCGCAGTAGCGTCGCCGCTTTCTCCTCGAGTTCGCGGCGGGCTCGTCGCTTTGGAGGCTGCCGACCAATCACGTCGCTCTTTCGCTCGCTGGGCCGCTTGGTCGAGGGTCACTTGTTTTTCAATAGTCTCCGTCTCAGTAGCCAACATATCCGGTAACCTACTCGAAGAAGTACTAATCTGGAAAGGAATCTGTGAACCCTGCCACGGCAGTGTCATGGAGAGGCGATCGGTTGTTCCAATCTGGGGAACACCTCGGGCGATACTGGTCGATTTGCGCATCGTGCGGTATAACCGGGAATCTGGAAACGTACGTTTCCTAAGCAGCTGGGGTGGTTCTTGACCTGATGTCAGCTACCTTTGAAACAACTCTTTGGCCACGCGATCCCGTATGATATTTACGGGCAAAAGGCGCCATGATCCGCGATAAATTCGAACGGAATTACCGCTGACATCATTTAGAAGCCACGCAAGCGACTTCAAATCTGTGACTAGACTGGAGGACGGAAAAATCTGACCAAATCAGGTAGTTACCGCGTGAGGTGTTCGCTTTTATAACACTTTGCCTGAGGAACTAACCCTTTTACCAGACACTAAATTTAGAAAAATTGGTAAAGATACTTTGTGCTCTAAAGGCTATTATAAAATTGAAGATTTTTTAAGCGATACATTGGTCTGGTCAAGTCATTTTTATGTAACATAGCTATGAAAACCATTTGTAAAGTGTTATTATTATTATTACTATTACGTAAAGCCATTGATTATATAGTGTAGCAATCAATGGTAAAGCCTACAAGCAAGGCATACATGTCTAGAAACATAAGACGTTCGGAAAGTACTGTAAGTCTACTTCGAATAAAAATCTATCTATCTATCTATCTATCTATCTAGGTGACCCCGCTATGTTCACCGCAGTGCCTCGCGGTAAGACGTTCGGCTCCACGGGCTTGTTGGCGTAGTTAAAAGGTATAGTTTGTAACGTAGACAAGGTCTCTCTTGAAGTCTCTCAAGACCTAAGTCTCTCCTTTTATTCGTGAGAGATACAATGATCGAATGTATACGTTCCTGGGGTGACGGGTTCGCCCGTTATAGTCGACAACTGCAAATGTCCACGTCTGTCCCGTTTTGCTTTCTCAGATACGTTGCGGTGTCACTTGTTTAGTGTTGTCTCTTTCTAGCCCGCCTATACTCATCGCACCTCGGCTGTATCGAAGCGATCGTCTCTTGCTCGCCGATGTCAATCCCGGTCAATTTCGAACTTTTTCTCAAAATGTGTTCCAACCATCCGCCCGTAAAAATAACTCGAGAACAGAGAAACGGTTCGGCGTATTGTCGCCCATTTTCTCTCGAAAGAACCTGTTTTTCCATTCGCCTGGGACGCCCAGCTTCGTTGGTGGCAAGGATTTACGTTCATTACAATTGTAGATACAAGCCGTGAAGTAATTACTTGCTGCACCATTGGTATTATAACGATGTTAGTGATATTATGGGTCTTAGGAGACACCACACCAAATTTTAGACTGAACTTAATAAACCGTAGACTATCTCAACTTTAGAATCCTCATAAGCGTTAGAAAATCATTACCTCATACTTAGTTCCATGAAACGCTAGATTGTAAATTAACTATTCGTAAAATATTTATTTAACTATTCGCAATTATTTTACCTTGTATTTGAATTATGCGACATAATGTTTTAGGGTAGTACCATCATCATCATCATCATCATTATCATTTATTCATTCCATAAAAGCATTTCACAATACTGAGGAACATGTCAAATTTTACAATCATAATTTACCGGATGATAAAACCGCCTTGATTAATTAAAAGAAAAATAAATAATTGTAATCAGAGGTGATTACTTAAAAATAGTCAAATTTACAAAATAATCAATAATCAAACAAATAATAATCATTACCATAAAAGTAAAAATTCTGAAACATGCGTAGTTAAAAACAATGTCAATAAAATCTAAAACTTAGTGCGAAAGTATAGTCATAATATGGTTATTTATAATCAAGCAATTGTGGACGCAATATCATAAAAGTCGTCCAGTACCCCTGCCTAAAAGGATATATATATATATATATATATATATATATATATATATATATATATATATATATATATATATATATATATATATATATATATATATATATATATATATATATATATATATATATATATATATATATATATATATATTTTTAAATTATTTTCAATAATATATAAAATTAGATTCATGAAAAGTTACTTATCTGGGGTCCTGGTGGACCAGAAACATTTAAACGATAGTTAATGTCCTCTTTAAATACTTAGGGCAGCGGCACCTGTTTCCGCAATTGATAACCTATGATGTTCTTAGTTATTGCAGCCGAATTACTGTATGCCCTTGGATGTAATACGTATAGGAGGATGGTTTCTGTAACAGAAATGGATGTTAGTAACTTATTTTAGAAGAAATTATATGATTGAGAATATTTCGACACTAGTCGTATTCATCTCTATGACATTTCTGATAGAACAATTTTTTCAAAATTTAAATTTAAAAAAAACTGAACATAGAGAAATGGGTTAATAATATTTTGCAATATCGTTATAAATGCACTATAACCGACCTTGAAAAACATTATTAATAATGATTTTTAAATGAAAAATATTAATAAGCTTTTAATGAATATGTCTGAACAAATATAATTACTGTATTAATTTTGCCTATTCAGACCGGGACCCTTGCAAGCGCCTAAAATATTTATAAAAGCCAACTCCCAAGATTTAACGTCTCTTTCTTTAGCGTTATCGCCAAGGCACTTAATAATTTTTACTTTAAAACAATTATCAAAAGTTAAATTGTGTGCCTTAGCATGCAATGCTATTGGAAGTTGACTTTCATTGCCTACGCTGGCCCTGTGATTATTTAACCTAATGCTAAGAGGTGTAGTTGTTTCCCCAATATAAAATGCATTGCAGGTCTGGCAAAGTAATTGATATACAATATTTTTTGAAATGCAACTACTATTAAAAGGAACTCTGTAACTGTTGGGAGTGTTAGGACTAGTAAAATAAATGCTTCGATCTAATAAAGGACATGTTTTACAACGTGATCGACCGCAAGGCTGTAGGCCCAAATTTTTGTTAGTACTAAGATAATTTCGATTATTTTTATTAAGTATTGATTTTAAATTAGGAGGTTTTCGAAATGATAAAATTGGTGGTATATCTAATAAACCTTTGGTTGATGGGTCGTTAGCTATAATAGGGAATAAATCTGCTAAAATTGGTCGCAGTTTCTCAGTGCCAGGAAAATAAGTAGTACTTAGAAATATTTTATTTTGATTTAAATTTGACACCAATTTAGGTTTAGGTGAAAATTTTGTTTCGGAATTTATTATATTTTTATCTAACAAAGAGGCAGGATAATTTCTTTCTATTAGTGATTTTTTAAGATTAGAAAGGTACTTATCTAGATTTTCTTTATTATTAATTAAACGGTGACCGCGAATGGACATTGAATATGGAATTGACTTTTTGGTATGAAACGGATGACAGCTATCGAAATGTAGGTATTGCTCTTTGTTTGTAGGTTTTATATGAATTGCAGTTTTAATGGTGCCTTCGGATAGAGTTAGATCAACGTCTAAGAATGTAATTTGATTTTCTGATATAGTATATGTAAAATCTAAGGGTCCGAAATTATTTAAATCTGTAAGGAAGTCAGTGAGTGTGTCATGTCCATGTGGCCAAAACAATATAATATCATCAATAAACCTATACCACATTAGTGGTTGTAAATTTTGAGTAAGAAGAAATTTATTTTCTAATAACCCCATGAAAAGATTCGCATAAGAAGGAGCCATTCTTGTTCCCATTGCTGTACCTTTAATTTGGAGATAAAATTCATCCTCAAAAGAAAAAGCATTCTTAGTGAGGACGAATTCAGCCAACTTACAAAGAAAATTTGTAGAAGGAATTTGGGGGCTGGGCCTTTGATTAAGGTAATGGGAAATCGCTTCTAAGCCTAAATCATGGGGAATATTAGTATAAAGAGAGACAGCGTCAATTGTAACAAGTAATAAGTTGTCAGTCTTAGGAATTGTGGTATTTTTTAGAATCTCGATGAAATGGTAACTATCTTTAATGTGTGACTTTAGATTTTTTACAAATGGCTGTAGAAAGTAATCGACAAAAGCTGAAATTCTTTCTGTGGGTGAGTTAAAACTAGCTACTATCGGTCTTCCTGGATTATTAGGTTTATGAATTTTTGGCAATAAGTAAAAATTTGGTGTTCTGATAGGGTTAGGAATTAAAGTGTTAACATCTTCATCTGATAATTTTTCAATGGTTTTTTGTTGTTCAATATATTTTTTTATTGTATTAGCAAAATTTTGATTCGGATCACTATATAATTTTTTATAGGAAGTTTCGTCTCTGAGTTGCCTCAAACCTTCAGCTACATAGTCTGTTTTATTAAGGATGACTGTAGTTGAACCTTTATCAGCTGGCAAAATGATGATATTGGTATCTTTGCTTAGATTGTTAAGAGCTGAAAGTTCATCAGATGTTAAGTTAGGTGTAGGTTTGAGGCTGTTTAAAAATGTTGGTTGTGTAACTTTGTTCATTAAAACTGTAATAAATATTTCTACAGGATGATTTTTTGGAAGAGAGGGTGGCTCTTTATTAGAATATTGTCGAAATTTTGCCAGTGCGTCATGTAATTTACTATTATTACCATTTTTGTCCCTTGAATGCCAAAACTCACGCCATCTCAAATTACGACAAAATTTTGCTATATCATTTCCAAAACTGAAATGGTCAACTTTGGGAGTTGGTGTGAAATTTAGCCCTTTAGATAAAACTGAATATTCATTATGGTTTATAATTTTTGAGGACAAGTTTTTTACGACAAGTCTATCGGTATTTATAGGAACCTGTGCAGCATTAGAATTTGTAACTGATGATATCAAATTTTCAATAATTGGGATTTCTAAAGGAACTTGTGTAGGTTCGGGATGCATATCTGCATGAGAATAATTGTTTATAAAATGACGATTAGCTGAGAATTTGTTTTGTGATGAATATAAGGGAATGTTTTCGTTATTGTTATAATTTGAAACAGGATTTGAATTATATCTTGTATAATTTTGTTGTGTAGAGTTGTTGATTTTGTGAAAAATTTGTAAATTATGAAACTTATTTTCGTGTTTTAGCCTAATATTGTTTAAATCAATTACAGAACTGCTAACTATTTCACTAGCATATATATAATGCATTGGAGAATACATTTCTATCAAATCAACATAATATATAAGAGACCTTAAATGTTTATCTACCAAAACTTTGTATTCATTGTGTAAAACAAATGTAATCTCCATTGCATAATTAAACCTTAAAGTGTGGAAATTATATTGGATTTCTGGACTTATAGCTGAGAAAGGAAATTTAGGTATTAACCCTTTGGGACATATATGATTATTTAGACATTTTGACAGATATTCTACATGTCCTGTAAATTGTGATGCTTTACGAGAATGATAATTAACCTGATTTAACCAATAATTATATTCGTTCATAGTGATACATGTGATAGCAAAATAAGTAAGTAAAACGTGTAAAATTGTTTATATTTTGATATTTTAAGTGTGTAAATTTTTTTAAATTATTTTCAATAATATATAAAATTAGATTCATGAAAAGTTACTTATCTGGGGTCCTGGTGGACCAGAAACATTTAAACGATAGTTAATGTCCTCTTTAAATACTTAGGGCAGCGGCACCTGTTTCCGCAATTGATAACCTATGATGTTCTTAGTTATTGCAGCCGAATTACTGTATGCCCTTGGATGTAATACGTATAGGAGGATGGTTTCTGTAACAGAAATGGATGTTAGTAACTTATTTTAGAAGAAATTATATGATTGAGAATATTTCGACACTAGTCGTATTCATCTCTATGACATTTCTGATAGAACAATTTTTTCAAAATTTAAATTTAAAAAAAACTGAACATAGAGAAATGGGTTAATAATATTTTGCAATATCGTTATAAATGCACTATAACCGACCTTGAAAAACATTATTAATAATGATTTTTAAATGAAAAATATTAATAAGCTTTTAATGAATATGTCTGAACAAATATAATTACTGTATTAATTTTGCCTATTCAGACCGGGACCCTTGCAAGCGCCTAAAATATTTATAAAAGCCAACTCCCAAGATTTAACGTCTCTTTCTTTAGCGTTATCGCCAAGGCACTTAATAATTTTTACTTTAAAACAATTATCAAAAGTTAAATTGTGTGCCTTAGCATGCAATGCTATTGGAAGTTGACTTTCATTGCCTACGCTGGCCCTGTGATTATTTAACCTAATGCTAAGAGGTGTAGTTGTTTCCCCAATATAAAATGCATTGCAGGTCTGGCAAAGTAATTGATATACAATATTTTTTGAAATGCAACTACTATTAAAAGGAACTCTGTAACTGTTGGGAGTGTTAGGACTAGTAAAATAAATGCTTCGATCTAATAAAGGACATGTTTTACAACGTGATCGACCGCAAGGCTGTAGGCCCAAATTTTTGTTAGTACTAAGATAATTTCGATTATTTTTATTAAGTATTGATTTTAAATTAGGAGGTTTTCGAAATGATAAAATTGGTGGTATATCTAATAAACCTTTGGTTGATGGGTCGTTAGCTATAATAGGGAATAAATCTGCTAAAATTGGTCGCAGTTTCTCAGTGCCAGGAAAATAAGTAGTACTTAGAAATATTTTATTTTGATTTAAATTTGACACCAATTTAGGTTTAGGTGGAAATTTTGTTTCGGAATTTATTATATTTTTATCTAACAAAGAGGCAGGATAATTTCTTTCTATTAGTGATTTTTTAAGATTAGAAAGGTACTTATCTAGATTTTCTTTATTATTAATTAAACGGTGACCGCGAATGGACATTGAATATGGAATTGACTTTTTGGTATGAAACGGATGACAGCTATCGAAATGTAGGTATTGCTCTTTGTTTGTAGGTTTTATATGAATTGCAGTTTTAATGGTGCCTTCGGATAGAGTTAGATCAACGTCTAAGAATGTAATTTGATTTTCTGATATAGTATATGTAAAATCTAAGGGTCCGAAATTATTTAAATCTGTAAGGAAGTCAGTGAGTGTGTCATGTCCATGTGGCCAAAACAATATAATATCATCAATAAACCTATACCACATTAGTGGTTGTAAATTTTGAGTAAGAAGAAATTTATTTTCTAATAACCCCATGAAAAGATTCGCATAAGAAGGAGCCATTCTTGTTCCCATTGCTGTACCTTTAATTTGGAGATAAAATTCATCCTCAAAAGAAAAAGCATTCTTAGTGAGGACGAATTCAGCCAACTTACAAAGAAAATTTGTAGAAGAAATTTGGGGGCTGGGCCTTTGATTAAGGTAATGGGAAATCGCTTCTAAGCCTAAATCATGGGGAATATTAGTATAAAGAGAGACAGCGTCAATTGTAACAAGTAATAAGTTGTCAGTCTTAGGAATTGTGGTATTTTTTAGAATCTCGATGAAATGGTAACTATCTTTAATGTGTGACTTTAGATTTTTTACAAATGGCTGTAGAAAGTAATCGACAAAAGCTGAAATTCTTTCTGTGGGTGAGTTAAAACTAGCTACTATCGGTCTTCCTGGATTATTAGGTTTATGAATTTTTGGCAATAAGTAAAAATTTGGTGTTCTGATAGGGTTAGGAATTAAAGTGTTAACATCTTCATCTGATAATTTTTCAATGGTTTTTTGTTGTTCAATATATTTTTTTATTGTATTAGCAAAATTTTGATTCGGATCACTATATAATTTTTTATAGGAAGTTTCGTCTCTGAGTTGCCTCAAACCTTCAGCTACATAGTCTGTTTTATTAAGGATGACTGTAGTTGAACCTTTATCAGCTGGCAAAATGATGATATTGGTATCTTTGCTTAGATTGTTAAGAGCTGAAAGTTCATCAGATGTTAAGTTAGGTGTAGGTTTGAGGCTGTTTAAAAATGTTGGTTGTGTAACTTTGTTCATTAAAACTGTAATAAATATTTCTACAGGATGATTTTTTGGAAGAGAGGGTGGCTCTTTATTAGAATATTGTCGAAATTTTGCCAGTGCGTCATGTAATTTACTATTATTACCATTTTTGTCCCTTGAATGCCAAAACTCACGCCATCTCAAATTACGACAAAATTTTGCTATATCATTTCCAAAACTGAAATGGTCAACTTTGGGAGTTGGTGTGAAATTTAGCCCTTTAGATAAAACTGAATATTCATTATGGTTTATAATTTTTGAGGACAAGTTTTTTACGACAAGTCTATCGGTATTTATAGGAACCTGTGCAGCATTAGAATTTGTAACTGATGATATCAAATTTTCAATAATTGGGATTTCTAAAGGAACTTGTGTAGGTTCGGGATGCATATCTGCATGAGAATAATTGTTTATAAAATGACGATTAGCTGAGAATTTGTTTTGTGATGAATATAAGGGAATGTTTTCGTTATTGTTATAATTTGAAACAGGATTTGAATTATATCTTGTATAATTTTGTTGTGTAGAGTTGTTGATTTTGTGAAAAATTTGTAAATTATGAAACTTATTTTCGTGTTTTAGCCTAATATTGTTTAAATCAATTACAGAACTGCTAACTATTTCACTAGCATATATATAATGCATTGGAGAATACATTTCTATCAAATCAACATAATATATAAGAGACCTTAAATGTTTATCTACCAAAACTTTGTATTCATTGTGTAAAACAAATGTAATCTCCATTGCATAATTAAACCTTAAAGTGTGGAAATTATATTGGATTTCTGGACTTATAGCTGAGAAAGGAAATTTAGGTATTAACCCTTTGGGACATATATGATTATTTAGACATTTTGACAGATATTCTACATGTCCTGTAAATTGTGATGCTTTACGAGAATGATAATTAACCTGATTTAACCAATAATTATATTCGTTCATAGTGATACATGTGATAGCAAAATAAGTAAGTAAAAAGTGTAAAATTGTTTATATTTTGATATTTTAAGTGTGTAAATTTTTTTAAATTATTTTCAATAATATATAAAATTAGATTCATGAAAAGTTACTTATCTGGGGTCCTGGTGGACCAGAAACATTTAAACGATAGTTAATGTCCTCTTTAAATACTTAGGGCAGCGGCACCTGTTTCCGCAATTGATAACCTATGATGTTCTTAGTTATTGCAGCCGAATTACTGTATGCCCTTGGATGTAATACGTATAGGAGGATGGTTTCTGTAACAGAAATGGATGTTAGTAACTTATTTTAGAAGAAATTATATGATTGAGAATATTTCGACACTAGTCGTATTCATCTCTATGACATTTCTGATAGAACAATTTTTTCAAAATTTAAATTTAAAAAAAACTGAACATAGAGAAATGGGTTAATAATATTTTGCAATATCGTTATAAATGCACTATAACCGACCTTGAAAAACATTATTAATAATGATTTTTAAATGAAAAATTTTTTAATAAAAAAATATCGAGATTCTAAAAAATACCACAATTCCTAAGACTGACAACTTATTACTTGTTACAATTGACGCTGTCTCTCTTTATACTAATATTCCCCATGATTTAGGCTTAGAAGCGATTTCCCATTACCTTAATCAAAGGCCCAGCCCCCAAATTCCTTCTACAAATTTTCTTTGTAAGTTGGCTGAATTCGTCCTCACTAAGAATGCTTTTTCTTTTGAGGATGAATTTTATCTCCAAATTAAAGGTACAGCAATGGGAACAAGAATGGCTCCTTCTTATGCGAATCTTTTCATGGGGTTATTAGAAAATAAATTTCTTTTTACTCAAAATTTACAACCACTAATGTGGTATAGGTTTATTGATGATATTATATTGTTTTGGCCACATGGACATGACACACTCACTGACTTCCTTACAGATTTAAATAATTTCGGACCCTTAGATTTTACATATACTATATCAGAAAATCAAATTACATTCTTAGACGTTGATCTAACTCTATCCGAAGGCACCATTAAAACTGCAATTCATATAAAACCTACAAACAAAGAGCAATACCTACATTTCGATAGCTGTCATCCGTTTCATACCAAAAAGTCAATTCCATATTCAATGTCCATTCGCGGTCACCGTTTAATTAATAATAAAGAAAATCTAGATAAGTACCTTTCTAATCTTAAAAAATCACTAATAGAAAGAAATTATCCTGCCTCTTTGTTAGATAAAAATATAATAAATTCCGAAACAAAATTTTCACCTAAACCTAAATTGGTGTCAAATTTAAATCAAAATAAAATATTTCTAAGTACTACTTATTTTCCTGGCACTGAGAAACTGCGACCAATTTTAGCAGATTTATTCCCTATTATAGCTAACGACCCATCAACCAAAGGTTTATTAGATATACCACCAATTTTATCATTTCGAAAACCTCCTAATTTAAAATCAATACTTAATAAAAATAATCGAAATTATCTTAGTACTAACAAAAATTTGGGCCTACAGCCTTGCGGTCGATCACGTTGTAAAACATGTCCTTTATTAGATCGAAGCATTTATTTTACTAGTCCTAACACTCCCAACAGTTACAGAGTTCCTTTTAATAGTAGTTGCATTTCAAAAAATATTGTATATCAATTACTTTGCCAGACCTGCAATGCATTTTATATTGGGGAAACAACTACACCTCTTAGCATTAGGTTAAATAATCACAGGGCCAGCGTAGGCAATGAAAGTCAACTTCCAATAGCATTGCATGCTAAGGCACACAATTTAACTTTTGATAATTGTTTTAAAGTAAAAATTATTAAGTGCCTTGGCGATAACGCTAAAGAAAGAGACGTTAAATCTTGGGAGTTGGCTTTTATAAATATTTTAGGCGCTTGCAAGGGTCCCGGTCTGAATAGGCAAAATTAATACAGTAATTATATTTGTTCAGACATATTCATTAAAAGCTTATTAATATTTTTCATTTAAAAATCATTATTAATAATGTTTTTCAAGGTCGGTTATAGTGCATTTATAACGATATTGCAAAATATTATTAACCCATTTCTCTATGTTCAGTTTTTTTTAAATTTAAATTTTGAAAAAATTGTTCTATCAGAAATGTCATAGAGATGAATACGACTAGTGTCGAAATATTCTCAATCATATAATTTCTTCTAAAATAAGTTACTAACATCCATTTCTGTTACAGAAACCATCCTCCTATACGTATTACATCCAAGGGCATACAGTAATTCGGCTGCAATAACTAAGAACATCATAGGTTATCAATTGCGGAAACAGGTGCCGCTGCCCTAAGTATTTAAAGAGGACATTAACTATCGTTTAAATGTTTCTGGTCCACCAGGACCCCAGATAAGTAACTTTTCATGAATCTAATTTTATATATTATTGAAAATAATTTAAAAAAATTTACACACTTAAAATATCAAAATATATATATATATATATATATATATATATATATATATATATATATATATATATATATATATATATATATATATATATATATATATATATATATATATATATATATATATATATATATATATATATATATATATATATATATATATATATATATATATATATATATATATATATATATATATATATATATATATATATATCAATATTGTTTCCAGAATTTCAAAACGCATTTGTATGGGATCATATAAGGTAACGAATTTCAAAATATAGGGAGTTGAATATCTTAAATTAAGATTTCTGCAGCACGGCTCACTATAATGGCGAACTACAGCAAGGGTCACACCTCCCTACCTCCCTCTTTTCATAGATGTTTGTATCGCACTTCGACCTCTGTGTTTGCACTACGGTCTAGACTCGGGATAATCGCAATTTACTGCCGTACATTTGAGCCCGTGCGTTTCCCACGAACGTTTTTTCCGCCGGACATCAGCCGTACGCATTGACCCCACTGCCATGGGATAGGGGGAAGTGGGGGCGCAATACTTGACAATAAATACTGGATTTTATCTACGGCAGCTGGTAATTCAAATTCAGATGTTATTAGTTGTGTACAATGATGATGAGTAGAATAGTAACAAACCTTATGTAAACATCATCTTCATCATGTTCCGTTTCCATTTACTTTGGTACTACTTTTTTTTATAATTTGGAAATCGAGCCAATGGTTTCAGAGTTATTGACGATTAACGGTTTTCAATGATTATTTGATATTAATTTGGATGTAATATTAAATTTGAATTTGATTGTGATATGTTAAATTAAAATGTGCTAATTATAATTAATCAGAAGTTAAAAATATACACCTTACTTTTTAGCCACTAGTTAAATATGCATGTTAAAAATGTAAAACTAAGAAACTTGGCAATAAATTACATAAATAGATAAATAATGGATAATTTTGCAAATGTGAGTCGATGTCGTCACTATCGAGCTTGCTATAAGAGCAGCACTAGCTTATTCGGGGGTTGAGAAATACTGAGCGGATTTCGATGGTGCTTCTTCTTATTCGTAGCTTCATTATTACTGTCTATTATAGGCTGTAATAAATCGATATGAGCTGTTTAGTTTACTAGATTTGCCACAAAATATTACTCCTATCCCAGGAAAAAAGTAAATTCTTAGCTGAAAGCTGAAAGTTAAATATCTTGAAATGGTATCTAGTTGTAATTTACTTTAAAAAACAGCCCTGATTTCGGTCTAAAATAAATTTACTGAAATTATTATTATAGTCTTGGTTATTTTGGATTACTAGACTATCATCGAGCTGCTTCTCATACTCATCTGATAGGTATTATATACTCCTATATCGTTATTTCTTACCAATATTTTAACTTGCGATAAAATGCACAGATTGCGCATATCCTAAATATACTGTAGATACACTACCCCTTCAGTATAATTTTATATTTCATTTAAAGCGATATTGCGGCTGTTAATTTTTTCGCGGGTCTCTCCGGTGGTTTTTATCGGAAAACTCCTCGTCGCCAGATGGCGCCCTGGCTGGAACCCCGACCCTAATGACGTCCCGGCCGATACGTGTCCGGAATCGTACGCGAGATCGTAACGTTCCCATACGAGTTATATGAGATTTTGCCGAAGGCTTTTTTCATATAACGTTTACATGCGAGCGTATACCGTGTAATGTCCCCCCTTTGCGCCTGTTTCAGTGCCTGAAAAGTCCCAATTAACGAACCCCGACCGCTGTGATAATTTCTGAAATAAATGGTGCGTGTATTACGCGATGACATCAGTAAACAGAAAATAATTTTGTATGAGAGTTTTGCTATTAGAATTAAAGATGCGTCAGAGTATCTTACTTTAATTAAAATGATCTCGCTTCAACGTCGTTATTGAATTTCTAACCATATCTTCTTCTTCTTAGGGTGCCTCTCCAACTAGTGAAGGTTTACAGCCAGCTCTGCATACTTCTTTTTGTCCTTCGCTAGGCAAAACAATTCGGCGACACTCGTATTACCGGTCTCTTCTCGAATGTTCCGCAATCAAGATTTCCGTCTACGGCCTGGACTCCTCTTGGTTGCAACTTTTCCCATCATAATGAGTTGCGGGAGTTCGTACCTGTCGTGCCGTAAGTACGTGACCTAGGTATGCAGTTTTGCGTTGTTTGATGGTCTGCCATAGCCTGCGTTTTTGACCGACACGCCGTAGAACTTCCTCATTGGTAACTTACTTGGTGACTAGTCCAAGATATAGATATCATGGACCTGTAAGCCCATATATCGAATGCTACTATACGTTTCCTGAGATCTTCCTTAATAGTCCAGGCTCCACATCCGTATATAATTATGGGCCAGATGTAGAACTGGAGAAGACGTATTCGAAGTGATATTGTCTGGCTTTGATTACAAATTACTGAGTAAATTCAATATACAAAAAACTTAACCTAACTAGGCTGCCGCCTGTTTCAAAGCTAGACAATTACAAAGGACGTTTTTTATTTTTCTAAAGGCACTGCGGGCAATTTCGATGCGAGTCTTGATCTCCACTTCACTGTCCCAGTTTTGTTTGAGCTAGGTGCCAAAATGTATAAGGGGAAATTTATATTATATCAAAATATATATTTCCCCGTAACCATATGTCTAGAATGTTTGAAATAAAAGGTTTTTCGATACTGATCACACTTTTTTGACAAGATTTTTAAGTTGGTAAATCTTATCAATTTTCCATGCTATTGAATAGTTAGATGATGTAGATTTTACTACAGATTTAAAAGTACTTACGTCTACCCGAAACAAAATCTCTATGAGTAGGTACTATTAATAATAATATCACATTCGAGATCAGAATGTATCATATTGTTATAATAAAGGTATTAATTAGGAAACAATTTATGCGTTTATCATTGTGATTTCAGTATTTCTCTATTTACTCAATGATTATTTTAATTACATTCTTAGTATTTTAAAATCTATTTCGTATATTACGATATTTTATTTTATATTTCCGAAGAAGACATTTTTTTAGATTAAATTTTTCCCATTTACTACATTGTAATATTTTACTAACACTTTCTTAAATTAATTATGAAAATATAATTCAGATATTTATCAATTTGAAATATTTTAAACTATTTTGAAGTAATTGTTTAATTTTAATTCTATCTGAAATCTATTTCTCTACATGATATTTCATGAATTTTAAGATATTTATAATTACCTACCTAAATTTTATTCTTTGGTTTTTCTTTAAATAAAAACCAAACTTGTGCACAGGTAAAATAATTTTCTGGTACGCTCGCCTTTGTACAGGTCTAGGCCTAGTTAGGCCTAGACCTGCAGTGCTGCAAGATGCTGCAGTGCAAGATGCAATTTGCAGTGTACCGTCTATTTTGCTACTGGTACAAATACGAATATTTTGAAATGCTGCAGGAATGTGTATCTTCTGCTTTACTTTAAATAAATAAATACATATTTTTCGACCGTATTTTACGACAATTTCTCTATTTAGAAACTACCGTAAGTCAGATCAGCGTACCATATCTTTGAAGGAATTGCATATTTTCTTAAGAAATCATTAAATTACAATCCTATTATATTAGGATGTCGTAAGTACACTGTAGTGTCTATTTTTGAGAATTCTTTTCCTTTTTGTTCCAGGTTTGTCAACTTACAGACTATTACCATACGAGTATAAGGAAGATTGCCTGAAAGTGAGTAAAAGAATAACGATTGCGTATTTAGTTTCCTTTTTTTGTAGCGATCTGTGCTATTTGGTTAGTCCTGGCGATTGCCAATACCCGATAACGAAAGGAAAATGTTATTATTTGGCAGATATTCTCATTTGATCTTTGATCGCATGTCCTCCTTCGATACGTTATCAAATCGAATCCCTATCGCGCGTTTACCCAGCTGAATGCGATTCCTGAAACGGTCGTTCTATTTCCGGCTCCCCGCTGAAAATCTCATTTTTGGACCGCAATCCCGATTTACAGCGCAAGCGATGCGGCCGATGCAACATTGTATTATGTTTTCTACGTGATTTGATTTGGGGTCAAATCGGGTGCTGTATATTTTTACACGACTGCCCAAAAGGAGTGTTAAGTGTTCAGGATTTATCAGTGTATGATTTTCGTTTCTTTATTTCACCATGACAACGCATGAACCGATTTAGAAGTGTGTCGTATTGTTAGAATTGTTATGTTGTGTCATAGGGTACGTGCCGCGACCCCTTGCTCTCATATAAGAAGAATACAGCGTCTATAATATAAATCGCCGTGGTTTGCAGTGCGTGTTGACATTCATCATTTGACAGTTAAGATTTTTTTTCGTTCTTCCTCTTCTTCGCGGCCATCAGGAATAGATCCGGTAAGCCTAGTAACGAAGAGAAATATTTGAGATATTAATTTAGCAAAATAATTTATACAAAGTGTATAGTTATTACACTCCACAATATAATTTTTAAATAAGCGTTTTTGGTTCTTACGAAAGTATTCCAATCCAACATTCTGGAAAATTATAAAACTACGCAATTGACCTCGAAAAAAATCCGGTATGTAATAATGATGAATTCCCGATTTTTATTCCACGTTAACTTCTAGACGCTTGAACCGATTTAAAAGTATGTGATATAGTTAGAATCGTTATGTCATCCCGAGTGTCATAATATGCTTAACTGTCTAAACGTTAAAAAGACTAGTATCATAGGGTACCTAAAGTCTCTAATTGTCCAAATATCAAAAAATTAACATACATATATCGTGTTTAGTGTCAAATGAAAGGTATGATTAGGTAAATTCCGGAAATATACATCTATTTATATGGATAAATAAATAAAACACAAATAATTCTTTAAAAAAGCGCTATAAAAATAATTATAAATACAATAGTTCACTTTATATAACGATAGTCGTGTTTTTCATTCTTTTTAATATATTTACTGGTTGGAGCATTTAAAGGGAATGGTTAAATGAGGATAAATTTCTATTACTAAAAATTAATACTATTATTAAAAAAGTTAGTGTTAAATATTTACCCTTTTTTTTCAATTTAATAAAAAAAAAATACATTGACTTGTAGGTCAATACATTTTGTCATCAAACAATATGATCCCCGTTTATTACCGATTTGTCAGATGTTCGAGATGACCCGATGATCTCGCAAGAGTAACACCGGTAACACCATTTATATATGGTATATGATTATATATGATACTAACTGTACTTGAGATGCGTTGCAATGGCGAAAATATTATCTGTGCTCAAATAGCAATTTTCATGGCGATCGGTTGAACTGTACAGAAGATGATGTGCTGCAGCGATTTACAGTGGCTAGTTACAAAAAAGTTGATACCAATTTTCATGGAAATCGATCAAACTGTATATAAGTTGATGAGGTATACAACAAAGAGGATACCAACAAACCATAAAAACCTTCTCCAAGAAAAAAAATCGTTTGTATCTCCCCAAGACTTTCCCGTGGCCAAGTAGCCAAGGACTGATTTCATCTGAGTAATAATTCCATTAATAAAATTAATGAGCGCCCTCTTTTAGCCAGCGGTCGAACTTGGCTGGGTCCCATTGCTACCTCTCAGGCAGCGCGGTTCGTTTCACAGCTAGCCTCGGGCGACTCGGTGTTATTATTAGATTAAAATATACAGCGAAAAATGTAATATTATTACGGACTGATTGATTATAAAAACCTAATAATTTAACCGAAGATAGCAATAATATTTGATTATCAGCGCCATCTATCGCATTTCTTATGCAGGCTGGTTACATCACAGAAATAATACGAAGATATAGAATGGCAACTATTAGTCTATCTGAACTATAAAGTGCGTAATTATTACGTATTGAAACCTGTATACCAAATTAAAATTTGATATCCTTATGTAAATATTTTTAAAATAAAAAGAACCGTAATTTAAAAAATCGTTTTAATTAGTATATGCGTGTTTAGAGCGCCATCTACAGTGCACCGCTATACTGTTATACAACGTTGTCATATTGAATATAATAATAGCAGATTAATCAATTTTGGGAACTATGAGTGCTGATTGCTAAATTGTAATATTACATTAAGCAATCTAATAATCTATGATTAGAGCAAGTGATTATGATTTTCATTATTAAGCATTAAATTGTGATTTTCGGAGAACTCTTTAAGGAAAACTGAGCTTTTTATTGCTTAACTTGGTTTTGATTGTACTTTCCCGCCTCACCAACCGACCAGGAGGGAAAGTATTGTGAACGCGCCGATTTATTTTTTGAGATGAAGACGGAAATATTAACTTTGAGCCCCCCTGAGACAATTAAGGCTATTTCCTGATTGAGGAGTGGCTGTGTGTCTGTCTGTGTTTAAATTCAACCACATTTGAATGATGGTCGCGTGATGGCGTCGTTTGTCGGTGATATGATTTTTGTTGCGACCGTAGGGTCAGAGCCCGGGAGCCTGTCCAGGCTCGACGGGTGCAGGGGTCGCAGCCGCACCTCGCCGCGCACTTCGCCCACCCTGCCATATTAACGCCATCTGTTGACGTTTATACAGGCTCGGCTATAAGATTATATTACGATTGAAAATAATTTGAACCATTAACCACATTAGTTCTACTTCGCTAACATAGTTTGTAAGTTGTACATATAACGTACTAACGTCTTCTAACGTGGAGTCACCACTCACTAACGGACTAACGTCTTCTCTCGTGGAGTCACCACTCAGAATGCTTGCGCATCTACTGGTGACGTTCGTAGTTAGCTGACACACCCGAGTGCATGCACAAACGTATAAAACAAAATGTATAACACGAAACAGGCAAATAAGTTAATTCTGATTCTGATTCTGATTCTATCGCACCTTGCCGGTATGATCTTGGGGTGACACGTGAATGATTATTCTTTCCGATTGACTATGTCGTCGACTGTCCCTCGTTGTAGGCAGCAAGATCCGTGGGCCTAGGGATGAATGATAACGGGGGGCATATGCACAGTCGGAATCAATATCGTCAGACGTATCTACGAATATTGCGGAAAAATATTGCTGCCATTTTCGCAGCGGGTGTTCGCAGCGGAATACATTCCGTTATTAGACCGCGCATTGCTATTCATGTCGTCGATGTTTTCATGCGAAGCTTTAGTCATTCGTTTTGATTATGGCGTCTTTTGTGAGATGCCGCACTCGGTACTGTTTATTTTTATTTTTTTATGCAGCTGCTCCTTGAGTAACATTTATTTTTATTTGTCCCAGACACTCGCCTTGGCAATGAAGTCGACTGAAGAAATGCTACAGTCTTTAATTTCACTAAAGTAAGCGTTATTTAAATGTCTTTTGATAGAAAATTATTCGCATATACCATTGATATTTAATTGAATCGGTGATTTCGATAATACACAAATTTTTGCAAAAAAACTGACTATCGAATAAAACAACAACAAAAAAAAAGATTTTATAAGTGCAGCAGCCATCTCATGGTGATACTTAAAACGGGCTATCATAATTGAATGCGTATACAAAATTTTGTGTCTGTGCTGTTGACCGTTAAGGAGTTCCATCGTTTAAAGCCAACCCTAAATGCTGCAGTCCTGTCTTGGTGAAACTTACAACGGTCTGTCGTAATTGAATACATATACAAAATTTCGTGTCTGTGCTGTTGACCGTTGAGGAGTTCCCTCGTTTGAAGCCAATACTAAATGCCGCAGTCCTGTCTTGGTGAAACTTACAACGGGCTGTCGTAATTGAATGCATATACAAAATTTCGTGTCTGTGCTGTTGACCGTTGAGGAGTTCCCTCGTTTGTAGCCAACCCTAAATGCCGCAGTCCTGTCTTGGTGAAACTTACAACGGACTGTCGTAATTGAATGCATATACAAAATTTCGTGTCTGTGCTGTTGACCGTTGAGGAGTTCCCTCATTTGAAGCCAACCCTAAATGCCGCAGTCCTGTCTTGGTGAAACTTTCAACGGGCTGTCGTAATTGAATGCATATACAAAATTTCGTGTCTGTGCTGTTGACCGTTGAGGAGTTCCCTCGTTTGTAGCCAACCCTAAATGCCGCAGTCCTGTCTTGGTGAAACTTACAACGGGCTGTCGTAATTGAATGCATATACAAAATTTCGTGTCTATGCTGTTGACCGCTAAGGAGTCCCTTCGTCGGGAGCCAACCCTGGGTGCAGCAGCCATGCCATTGTGAAAATTAGAACGGGCTGTCGTAATTGAATGCATATACAAAATTTCGTGTCTGTGCTGTTGACCGTTCAGGAGTTCCCTCGTTTGTAGCCAACCCTAAATGCCGCAGTCCTGTCTTGGTGAAACTTACAACGGGCTGTCGTAATTGAATGCATATACAAAATTTCGTGTCTGTGCTGTTGACCGTTGAGGAGTTCCCTCGTTTATAGCCAACCCTAAATGCCGCAGTCCTGTCTTGGTGAAACTTACAACGGGCTGTCGTAATTGAATGCATATACAAAATTTCGTGTCTGTGCTGTTGACCGTTGAGGAGTTCCCTCGTTTGTAGCCAACCCTAAATGCCGCAGTCCTGTCTTGGTGAAACTTACAACGGGCTGTCGTAATTGAATGCATATACAAAATTTCGTGTCTGTGCTGTTGACCGTTGAGGAGTTCCCTCGTTTGAAGCCAACCCTAAATGCCGCAGTCCTGTCTTGGTGAAACTTTCAAGGGGCTGTCGTAATTGAATGCATATACAAAATTTCGTGTCTGTGCTGTTGACCGTTGAGGAGTTCCCTCGTTTGTAGCCAACCCTAAATGCCGCAGTCCTGTCTTGGTGAAACTTACAACGGGCTGTCGTAATTGAATGCATATACAAAATTTCGTGTCTGTGCTGTTGACCGTTGAGGAGTTCCCTCGTTTGAAGCCAACCCTAAATGCCGCAGTCCTGTCTTGGTGAAACTTTCAAGGGGCTGTCGTAATTGAATGCATATACAAAATTTCGTGTCTGTGCTGTTGACCGTTGAGGAGTTCCCTCGTTTGTAGCCAACCCTAAATGCCGCAGTCCTGTCTTGGTGAAACTTACAACGGGCTGTCGTAATTGAATGCATATACAAAATTTCGTGTCTGTGCTGTTGACCGTTGAGGAGTTCCCTCGTTTGAAGCCAACCCTAAATGCCGCAGTCCTGTCTTGGTGAAACTTTCAAGGGGCTGTCGTAATTGAATGCATATACAAAATTTCGTGTCTGTGCTGTTGACCGTTGAGGAGTTCCCTCGTTTGTAGCCAACCCTAAATGCCGCAGTCCTGTCTTGGTGAAACTTACAACGGGCTGTCGTAATTGAATGCATATACAAAATTTCGTGTCTATGCTGTTGACCGCTAAGGAGTCCCTTCGTCGGGAGCCAACCCTGGGTGCAGCAGCCATGCCATTGTGAAAATTGGAACGGGCTGTCGTAATTGAATGCATATACAAAATTTCGTGTCTGTGCTGTTGACCGTTGAGGAGTTCCCTCGTTTGTAGCCAACCCTAAATGCCGCAGTCCTGTCTTGGTGAAACTTACAACGGGATGTCGTAATTGAATGCATATACAAAATTTCGTGTCTATGCTGTTGACCGCTAAGGAGTCCCTTCGTCGGGAGCCAACCCTGGGTGCAGCAGCCATGCCATTGTGAAAATTGGAACGGGCTGTCGTAATTGAATGCATATACAAAATTTCGTGTCTGTGCTGTTGACCGTTGAGGAGTTCCCTCGTTTGTAGCCAACCCTAAATGCCGCAGTCCTGTCTTGGTGAAACTTACAACGGGCTGTCGTAATTGAATGCATATACAAAATTTCGTGTCTGTGCTGTTGACCGTTGAGGAGTTCCCTCGTTTGTAGCCAACCCTAAATGCCGCAGTCCTGTCTTGGTGAAACTTACAACGGGCTGTCGTAATTGAATGCATATACAAAATTTCGTGTCTGTGCTGTTGACCGTTGAGGAGTTCCCTCGTTTGTAGCCAACCCTAAATGCCGCAGTCCTGTCTTGGTGAAACTTACAACGGGCTGTCGTAATTGAATGCATATACAAAATTTCGTGTCTATGCTGTTGACCGCTAAGGAGTCCCTTCGTCGGGAGCCAACCCTGGGTGCAGCAGCCATGCCATGGTGAAAATTGGAACGGGCTGTCGTAATTGAATGCATCTACAAAATTTCGTGTCTGTGCTGTTGACCGTTGAGGAGTTCCCTCGTTTGTAGCCAACCCTAAATGCCGCAGTCCTGTCTTGGTGAAACTTACAACGGGCTGTCGTAATTGAATGCATATACAAAATTTCGTGTCTGTGCTGTTGACCGCTAAGAAGTCCCTTCGTCGGGAGCCAACCCTGGGTGCAGCAGCCATGCCATGGTGAAAATTGGAACGGGCTATCATAACTGAATCTGTATACAAAAATTCGTGTCTGTGCTGTTGACCGTTGAGGAGTCCCTTCGTCGGGAGCCAACCAAGGGTGTAGAATCAGGTCATGCTTACCATAAAAAATGCATTGCTATGGGAATTGAATCAATATTTCAGGAGTTGCCTCAATTTTTCATGGATCCCATCATCGAAGTAGGAATTTGATAAAAATGGAACCAATCTGGAAATATATCACGTTAAATAAAAAAATATTTTTCCAAATCGGTTAATAAACAGCAGAGTTCTTTGGTAAAAAAAAATAAAAAAAGGTATAACCGAATTGATAACCACCTCCTTTTTTGAAGTCGGTTAAAAAGCGGCACCTGAGGCAAAAACTAAATTTCTTAGGAGATATAAAAAACCATTTTGAAAAAAGTAACTTGAGATTGGTTAACAAAATGTTTTAAAAAACAAGCTAAATTTGTTTAGTTAAATGTTTGACGTATTATATTTTAATAATGTTTGATTATTAATTAATTATTTATTATTTGAAAAATAGGCTCTTTTTAAAATGAACGATATGTCTCCATACAAAAGTGCCCTTTTTAAAATGACTAAGCTATCTACCTAATATAGCAAAACTGACTTGTGACGTCTACTGGAACGTGAAGTATCAGTAAAGGATTTTAAGTTATGAACAGCCTATATATTTCCCTTTTTAAAAAGTTGCCAAAACATAACTGGCATATAAAAAAGTTCGATAGCAGCATTATAATCAATTAAAGCATATATAAATAAACAACAGTACCAAATAGACTCTCGAATATCTTCGAAACTAAACTAAGTACAGGTTCTATTTTAAATTTTAAACATGCTTTAGGGCGTAAATAATCTATTTTCGTCATAAGTAATTTCCGAAAAAGTGCCCCAAATATCCTTTTTAACATGACTGATTCAATTATAGTTTGATTTTTTTATAAATCACACCTTTCTTTTTTTTATTATTAATTTTTTAATCAAAAATACATAAAAATAAAATATCAGATTACCATAATAACATATTATCAATATATAACTATAGCAAGGCCAACGATGTTTTAAGTTAATTACAATATTTAAAAGGAATACAAAATAAGCTAATAAAAAGAAAACAGAAAAGAGTAATTAATTTATAAGTAGGTACACTTTGTGTGTGTATGTGGGTGTTGGTTTATGGGTTTTAGTGTATGTTTATGTAGTTGGAGAGCGTATGTGTGTATTAGTGTGTATGTGCATGTAGTGAAATTCAATTTGATTTGACCGCAATATATTTATCGGCCTTCTTAACAAAGGAGCTACTGTCGTGTTTAATATGGAAAATCTATGCGAATGATTCGTTTTGTGTGCATTTTATTTCACGATTCAGCGTTGTAAATGATGTAATAATATATTGTATCATAGCACTACATTTATTTATTTATTAATTTTAAAAAAACTACACCCTAAGCACTTAAACATAGATTGTATTGCTCCTAACTAGACAGAGCCTGTTTTAAGGATAACTTCTACATATACATATGTAATGGCTTCTTCATATGTGTAATGATTCAATATTATTAAGTTTAGGTTTGTATATCTATGGCGGCTTTATTAAGTATTTTAAACTATTCATATACCGATGACTCAGAATATCAGAGGAATATTAGCTCAAGATTTAAATGATCTCGCGCTAATGATCCCTCATTATGACAAAAATAGATTAAAACATCTTTTTATAAAATTACGTTTATTATTAAATTAAAATTGGAATAATATAAGATTAAATTATATAAGATTAAAATAATATAAAATTGGTGTCTTTCTTGAAACAGGCGCTGCCCAGTTAGGAGTGAAGCAGAATAATTGTGTTTAAATAATTCCTTTATATTTTATTGAATATATAAATAAATAAATAAAACAAATAAATAAATATGCTTACAGATTTGTTGACCATATGTAGACATATGAAAGAGAAATAGAAATATGACTATCGCGGTTGTTTGACATTTTAAATATGAAAAAACGAATTTACCGCGTAAAGTTTGTAGCACCCGACGTTTCGGCGACGTTGCAGCCGCCGTTGTCCAGTCTACCCTGGACAACGGCAGCTGCAATGTAGCCGAAATGTCGGGTGCTACGAACTTCACGCGGAAAATTCGTTTTATCATATTTGCCATATCTAGAAAGTTAAAGTTTTACAGTGTTTCGGTACTGATCACATTTCCTTGAGATGGTTTTTAAATATGGAAAATTCGAGTAGTCTTATATGCCTTGAATTATTGGATTATGTAGATTTGACTGCAGATTCAAGTATTCTACTCCCCAGTGCGTATTTCCAAATTCCCTATTAATAATATTATTATTATATTTCCCCTTTCCGAATACCGCGTGCCATTTCGCGTGATAAGGTATTACCTATACCGGCGCGTGAGGAGCCCTCCCTCGCCAATTCGCGAACGTAAGACGACCCGCTCCCGCTAGACATTTCGATCACGTCTCATCGAATTTGTCAATGTGGATTTTGCACCGCTCGCCAAACGAACGACACGACACGGCGGGAAATCTTCGGCGACAGAAAAACCGGCGAATGCCACCGCGCCGTGGCATCCAAGCAGAGCCTGGGGTGGCGCATCGGTAATGTAATGTTACCGCTAGAAGTAACTTGTCGTAGATTATTACCGATAGTTCTCATCCCTAGGGTAATCTGTTATTAGTTCTCAGGCGGAATTACATAATGATATTTAACATTTATATTAACAAAAGTTCTTAAATATTTAATGCTATATATTATTTGGACAAGCATTCTATTTATTTTGACTAAGTACTATTACCATAGATTTTACATTATTAAATTACATTTTTGTCATGTTTTTTGCTTTTAATTTTTCTCTTTATCTGAACTTGCTTCTTCTCTTTTTTAAATTATAACCCTATTCTATTTGTCTCACTCCTTTATTAACGAAATTTTATGTTAACTTATAATGTCGATTTTATAATAGAATTGCGATTTATTTTTATGAGAACTACATTTTATGGCAATTTAGTATTATACTGGCAAACAAAAAAAAACACTGGCGAGCAAAAAAAACGGGCCACCTGAGAAATTCTAACTGGAAAGTGTTTAATTAAAACAAGTATATTTATGATGATGCTATTATATGTAAAAGAGCTTAAGCGAAGAAAAAATACCAAGGGTTACCATTTTTTCCACGGTATTCCCGAAAGACGCAAAAAAAAAAAACGGTTTTAACAAAATCGAAAACTTAAATGTATTGCGTAAATTAATGAAATAAAAAGAAAAGACGCAATACAATATAATTTATTTTCTAATTAGTTGGGGTCTAGTGAAGAATGGGATGGTATTCCCCAAGAAAACTAAAAAAAACTCCTAAAGTCTTTGAAACATCGTTGTCAAGCAATGATAAAGGGGGAAATGCTCCTTACTAATTAAAAATTAAAATAAATTGTTTTGTGCTTTTTATTTCATTTTTTCATTAAATTACGCGATCCATTTAAGTTTTCGACTTTATAAAAAAATAGTTTTTTTTGCGTCTTTCAGGAATACCTTGTAAAAACTGGTAACTCTTGGTATTTTTCCTTTACTGAAGCTCTTTTACAATTAATGGAATCATCAGACAATTAGTTTTGATTAAACTCTTTCCAATTAGAATTTTTCAGGTTGCCGTTTTTTGCTCGCCAGTGTAGTTTATTGTATTATTAGAGCCCCTTCTAGTATCCACCCTAGAACGGGTTAGTCACAGGGGTAAGACAATCGAATAAGCAAGAGGTAAAGGTTGTAGCATTTGGTTCCTGTTATTTTTATAGTCAAAATCAATGTTTTATAGAAATTAATTATTAAGTAAATAAATAAGAATTGATAACCGATTACTTTAGCAATAGGAAACTGCTGTAGACTGTAAGTTTAATTGAAATGCTGTCCTTCGATGGAAGATACTGTCATTCTAGTCTCCTAGACTTCGAGACAAAATATTTAAAACTATATTTAAGAATTCTTGGACGTCGTTTCTAGCTTTCGTTTTAGTAATTAACCGCTGCTGTATTTTAAATAGTTAACTAATCTTCTATCACGCCAAGCCTTGTAATGGCTTACCCAGACTATTTTGCAATTATATACTGATGCGTCTTCGTTACCGTGACTCAAAACTTTGGTAATTTCGAACATCCTCAGTCATACTTCAGTCATACTTTCAACAATAGTTAGACAAATTTTACCCTTAAAACTTTTTGGACATGGTTATAAATGTGTAGAACCAATTGTTTCCCCCTTAACGGTAGGTGATACATTTTTTGGAGCTTTTGATTTTATTTTGGATATAAGGTTACATTTACATTACAACAGGCTAGCCTTGTTAGGTGACATTAAAATTGTATAACTGGCAACAGTTTTGGCATAGGTACCATGTTATCAGTTTTTTGTTACCGGTTTTTTTCTAAGACATTTTAGATATAAATATTGTCCATTTTACTGTAGATTACTGGGAGCTAATGGGCGCTGTTGTAGTTTGGCCACTAAGACCCATGTGTGTAAGGTTGGCCAAACGCACGGGACAACACCCATCCGGCGGCCTCCACTCAGAAACGCGACCCCGGGTAGGACTCTGGCCTGCGAGCCAGTTTCCACCAAGAGCCAATATTCCGGCTATCCTGGACGGGCTGCGCACCGTACGGCGCAGCCAATCGATCGCGCATTTCGACTGACAGCCGGGGAAATCTGGAAACAGTATTGTTTCCTATATAGCGGGGGTAGCTGTTAACCTTACGGCGACTGCTGTTGATTCCGGATGCAGATCCGGGTAAAGGAGTCCGTGGTCCGGGATAGATTCGGTAGATACCGTATCACCGCTACGTGAGGGAGAGGATCGCGCAAGCTACCTCGAACCTGTAACCAGTCGGGAGAAAGGAGGTATCCTGATGGTTAATTCCAGACGGCGATATCTTTCCAAACTGGTAGTAACGGAGCAAAGCTGCCCGGTGGGTGCCTTTCCCGGTGCCTCGCCGTAAGGCGTTGGCCTCTGTCGGGTTCGTGGCTTTGCTGTACGGTAGGTTTATACCGTCCTAAAGTCTTCTACTATCATCCCACGGCTGAAAAAACGATCACATATCGTCATACCAGCCTGGGGTGATGGGTTAACCCATTGTAGTCGACACCACTCAACTGCGTCACCCGTAAGGCGTTGGTCTCTTACGGGTATGTTAGCATAGCTAGACAGTGGATTTGTATTGTCTCTAAGTCTTCTACGCTCATCCCACGGTTGAAAGAACGATCATATATCGTTATACCAACCTGGGGTAACGGGTTCGTCTATTGTAGTCGATACCGCCCTACTTAAAAACATGTTAACCCATTAGATTAAATAAAAATAATTTTATGTTCACACAAAATATTCGGAATTATTTTTACCAAACAGCGTTAGCTCAATGTGACTAACAAACTGGGTGATTTAACGAACTTACCATTCAAAGTAGCCATACGAAAAGAGCGCTATAAAATTAAACGCTGTTCTGCGGAAAAAGCCAGAGTTCGCAGTTGCGTGAAGGGGAAGTGCATTCCAACGGAGCATGTACCACCGCTCGAGTTGCAATATTACAACGCAGCAGGGGGCGGGGTGTGTGTTACCCTCTGGCTACCGAGGACCCGGGGTGCTCTTCTCTTCTCCTGTGTCCTAGCACAGAATATTCAAACTTACACTAATATACCAGATTAGACTATTCTTTAACCCGAAGAATGTAACAAAGAAAGCATTTTTTTTTAAATAACTAAATATATTTAAAAAATAAAAAACATGACTGCCATTACAGATAGTGAATTTTGGTCTTGATAATTATTTTTATTACGGTTTTTAAAGAAATATATGTGGTTTATGTATTTATCCATATAGAGAAATGCATATTTCCGGAATGTAATCAGACCTTTCATTTGACACTAAACACGATATATTTATGTTAATTTAATGACCTTTGGACATTTTATTTAATTATTTATTTATTTATTTAGGTACATAGGATTAGGTATACAGTTCATTCATAGGTCATGTAATCTTATAATAATTATATAAATTATTAAATAATTAATATAGGGAGGTTTAACACATCTTACATGACCTTTACTGCCAATAGCACATCTAACTAGGCGATAATTTGGCCCGTCTCTAGATGTGCATATTTTTATGCAATTTTAAGAAATGAAGTGTTTTTTTTAAAATAAATTATTTGGACCCACCACCTGTATATACACATAAATATACCAATTTTATAAAAAATATAGCTATGTAATAAATATATACATTTATAGTTGTAATTTAGTCAAGTATTTATTGACATTTGGACAGTTTAGGTACTCTAACCCACTCGGGCTGACATAGCGATTCTAACATTATCACACACTTCTAAATCGGTTCAAGCGATTAGAAATTATGGTGGAATTAAAAATCAGGGTGTTACCATTAATACGTACCGGTTTGTTTTCGAGTACAATTGCGTAGTTTTATAATTTTCCAAAATGTTGGATTGGAATCAATTCGTATGAACCAAAAATGGTTATTTAAAAATCGGTAATATTTTGTGGAGTGTAGTGATTACACACACACCTTGTTTAATTGGTTTTGCTAAATTAATATTCCAAATATTTCTCTTCGTTACTAGGCCTACCGATTTTATTCCTGATGGCCGCGAAGAGGAAGAACGAAAGAACTAAACTGTCAAATTATGAATACTAACACGCACCGCGCAACATGGCGATTTACATTATAGACGCTGCTTTTTCCTTATATGAGAACAAGAGGTCGCGGCAGGACAAAACGATTTTACCGATCAGACGCACTTCTAAATCGGTTCAAGCGTTCAGAAGTAATGGTGGAATAAAGAATATGGAAAATATACATTGATTAATCTTGAACACATTACACTCCTTTGGCCAGTCGTGTAATAATGCATAATCGCCATATCTGACGATTTTCTTCACGCACTGTAATACAGTACAGATTATAATCGGTCGATGGGCAAAACTTTTTGTCGATGGCGTTAGTGGCGGCCGGAGAAAAGAGATGTGATGTGACTGATGCACCACGCGAAAGAGTGGTGCATGAGTCACATCACATCTCTTTGGCCGACGTGTGTGCGATGTTACAATCGCCGTTGTACAGAGTAGAGTGACAGTTTATTTTCCGCAAATGTACCGCGAAGCACTACTCAACAGTCCTCGTAAAGCAGTCTAAACTCCGAGTACACCGTTGCAATCTTGACAATAGGGTTGGATCAGCAGCACTCCTTATACTTGCCACAGTTTCGTCGAGAAATGAACTACAATTTGCTTCTTGATTCCTTTGAGTGTCGCTCTGCGCTGTTCCTGACCGAATAAAACGCAGGTTTGATGAAGTGTCCTTTATCTTCCCTTGACCCACGCAATCTGGTCAACGCGCACATCGAGCCGCTCTTCGTTACACACTAAATTCAAAAATATATAATAGCTGCATCCTGCCTGTTCACCTAATTAGGGATAACGCCTTCCCAATCTTCTCATATCGTACGTTAAACTTATTTATTTATATTATTTTCCTGTTGCTGAGGGCATATCTTAAATACATGTATAAACAACAAACTTTTTGCTAAATGGATGTAAGGTCTCTTCCTACTTATCATTACACTATACTTAATTAATATAACAAGTTGTTACATACTATGAACGTTGTTTATTATCATCTAAAACACGTACGGTGAGTCGACCTTAGCCCATATTCGCTCTCCCGTCGTCATTTCGACCGTTCATGTAATTCGACACTCCCTCGCTTGCCAGAGATGACCTTCGTTTTACGAATTGAGACATTTAACATTCCTCGCCCCCTGTATTAGATGATATTTTGCGGCACAGCAGGGTATCGTCAAATTAACTATCAGTACTGATAGAACACAATAAAATAAGAGAAAAGTACTTTGGATATTGGTTAATAATACTTTAAAATACGAAAATAAAGACACCATGAGAGTCACGCGGAGAACGCTCATAAGTCTCGCCGTCCTTAACGTATAGGTCATCAGAGCGGGACAATCTGCACTAAATTCGTTCATGTCATATCTGTTGTGATTGCGTACAGTTTTCCGGATAATCTGTGGTGCAGAAGGGACCTTGCTCTCGTGCCACCGCGGGGGGCCGTAGGGCGGACGGGTGCGACTACGCAATCCGCAGAATCGCTTTTAAAAGGTATTCAATACTACGCTGTAGGGCAGGGGTGGAAAAGGGTGGCTAGCTGCCAGGGCGAAAGCTCGCCAAACCTAGTTGGCAGCCTCTTTATAGGCGACGTACATAGAAATGAGACTTCGGCGTAATTTAAAAAAGGTTATTGATTGGAATTCAATATGTTGTTTTGAAGCCAGGTTCCACTTTTTAATTACAAGATGTCAATGCAATTAGCAAAGAAGTAAAAAATGTAAAAAATAAAAAACTACAACAAGGATACCGTTAAGTTAAGAATTATTAGACAAAAATTTTTGGCGCCGAAAATAATAATAAAAACTTCTTATTGACCACAACGGGTACAAATGGCCGGCTTATTGCTATAAACGGCAATATCCTCCAGCCAACCAGCAGGTAGTAATTACGTTTGTTCGTGGCAGTTTTTTTTTAAAATTTAAAATTTTTAATTGATTCAAATTTCAAGAAAATCACGTTTTGGTAAGTGAAGAAAGGGTATGTTCATCTCTACACCCTGCAGCAGCCCAGCAGGTATCTTGAAACAATCGCGCTGCGCTGCGCCGCCGCCGCACTTTAGTAGGTTGCCCTTGTTGCTCAAGTAAAAAAAGGTTTGTTATGTAAAATTTGTGGTTCGTGTATTTATCCATATATGTAGATACATATATATTTCCGAAATGTACTCCATCAGTTAGGTTCTGTACGGCGTTTCATCTGTTACCCTTAGCCAAGAAAAGAACTGCGCCGCCCGAGGCGGTAATATTTGATTACAATCGAAATATAAATAATATTAGTGTAACTCGTATATGAGAGATATCATCCAAAATCTCGACCTAACAATGTATATGTGTAGTGAATTTCAAGTCTCTAAGTTCAATATTATTTCTAGATTGAAATATGACTAGTGCGCCATCTGGTGGACCGATTTCAACCACAACAGTTATAACTTTTGCTACCAAATGATGCCTGAATGCCAAGTTTTTGCTCATTCGGACTAAACGTTTGGGCGCTATCGTGGAGGATTACACACACAGATATAGACACACAGACAAACACACAGACCGACACATAGACAGAATTTAACCTGGAAATGGTCTTAATCGTCTAAGGGGGCTCAAAATGAGTATTTCCGTCTTCATCTTCATCTTTTCATCTTCATCTTGATCTTCATCTTCATTTAGGAATAAAATGATTGACGCGTTCACAATACTTTCCCTTATCGTCAATTGGTGGGTCGGGAAAGTAAAAAATATCTTCAAAACTCAAGATCTGGCGGTCGCTCTGTGTAAAACATTAGTGACACTCAAAAGTAAACCCTACAAGAATAAGCGTTATACGGCCCATGGTCCCAGTCCGCTTCATAGAGGACCCGCTACTGGAGGACGGAGTTCGAAGGTACGATGAACTACACTTGTACCGAATATCCGGTTCGGCTATCGCCAATATCCTCGAGGCTTTCTGTGTTGACTTAGGGTAGTTCGTAGTTTGTATCGTAGTGAGTTTGGGGATTTTAAATTGTTAAGGCTTGTCTATGAGCGCGACGTGATCTGTATTTCTGTTTAATATATTATTTACGAATGAACGATCCTAGTTAATAAAATTACGAAAGATCTTGATTGGTAAGATCAGATAAGATATTCAATGGTAAAATAATGTAAAATAAATACTGAAATTTTTAGTATTGCATCAAATAACGGTTTTTGTTCAAAAGTTGTGCACCGCCGGCAGCCCACGCAGACAACGGAATATTTTAGTCCAAGAGGAAATTAGAGCTGTCAACTAAAACGCGCGAACCCGTCACCTTAGGAAGTTTTAACGATATCAGATCGTTCGGTCTCCCGTGAGGTGAGATAACCAGGTTAATTAACTAGCGGGACGACACTTGCGCCCTTACTTCCAGTTGCAACCAGATTACTCCGGTCTCCCGACTGGTTACTGGTTCGAGGTCGCTTGCGCTGTCCTCTCCCTTACGTAGCGATGATACGGTGTCTACCGAATCTATCGCGGACCACGACATCCTTTGTCCGGCTTTTCACCCGGTATCGGATAGCCGATTGGTCATTTCAAGAGCAGTTACCGTAAAGTGAACAACCACCCTCGCTCTATAGGAGACTCCACCGACTGTAGGTCAGAATGCACAGTCGATTGGCCGGCGCCGCACGGTGCGCAAACCGTCCAGGAGCGCCCGAAGGTTGACTCCTAGGGGAAACTGGCTCGCCGCCGGAGTAGGCTTGTGAGTTTGACCGACCCTGAACAGATGGGTCTTAGTGGCCAAACTGCAACAGAGCCCATTAGTCAAGAGGCAGCGACAAAGAAATGAAAGAGTTGTGTAAAAGCTGATACTTTTAGATCAAACAGTATTTTGGTCATAGAATGCTGGGGTACAGTCAGCAGGCCAGACTCCGGGACACCTTTCGCTGGATTACTAAGAAAGGTGTAATTTTAATTAGTACCTTCAAAGGGTTGTCAATCAGTAGACAGTGGATGCAATACAGAACTCAAAAAAATGGCCAGACTGATAAACAATAAAATGCGTGGCGTCAGCACAACTCTATAGATGTCACAAAAATGAAGTCCATTATATTGCGCGGCACATTAACCTTCAGGCCTCGGCCCCTCAGCCGATTGACAAGTTGATGTTCCAAAAAAAATTAGTAAAAATTACTAAAAAAATTGAATTATGACACTGTCTCACCAAAACCTTAATTACTGCCAATCCACTGTACCCATAATTAAAATAAAACATATTAACATAATAAAACATAATAGAATAAAACAAATTAAATTAAAATAAAATTAAAACGGGGCCGTCACACTGAATCGTTTTGTGGCCGATATCGGCCAATCGGGGCCTGAGGGGTTAAATCGATGCGTAATAGTAACCGACAAATACGTATCGGCCTATTTGCAGGGACTTCATTTTTGTGATATGTATGGAGTAATACTGACGCGACGCGCTCTATTGTTAAGCAGTCTGACCATTTGTTTCGAATTCTTTATTGCATCCATTGTCTACTGATGAATTTTCACCTTTTCCAAAACACTTTCTGGGTACTAACTAAAATTACACCTTTCCTAGTACGCCAGCGCCAGGTGTCCCGGAATCTGGCCTGCTGACTCTACCCCGGTATTCTAAGGTCAAAATCCTTTCCGATCTGAAAGTATCAGCTTTTACAAAACTCTTGCACTATTTTGTCGCTGGCTATTGTCGCTGAACTATTTGTTATTGGTGTAATGTTGACCTGCCTTAATGAAATCCGCGTTGGACGGCGGAAACCCACTTGGCGGCGAAAACGGTAATCGATCAAACCAGCTAAGATATTAATTGGTAAGATAACATGTGAATTTCCATAAAATTCCGCCCCCACAGGCGAAAACCCTCGCCAATCACCGAATAAAAGCGCGAAATATGAATGTGAAATTGCCGCACGGATGAAAATCATTTCCCATTTCACGCATAATTGAACGCGTTTCGAGTATTCTTCTCATTCCGCGCCTAAAGTTGACATTCACGTGCGCTTGGCTGGGAAAATCTTTCAGACGAACGGTTCCGTCATTTCTGACTGCGAGGGACAATTTAGAGTATATTTCAAGATTGAGAGGATTCTATCGCCTTTATACGTCATGATTATCCTGAGCAACCTGTTTATGTAATTCGAGCCTTTGACGCGAATTTTATCCATAATTACGGTTACAACTTAAAGAAAATATCTGCAAGTTTCACTGATAAAAATATAACGCTATAATACACGGAAATACGCATGTTTCAAAGAGAATTACGTATGTAACATGTACTGTGGTCCGTACGTATGTATCAACATGACGCGTAACTGTGTAGTTACCATGTTGCGGGCATAGTAACAACATCGCACATTCATCACGGCACACAGCGAGATCTTGCTTTTACCATGACAGCATGTTATTACATACGTACGGTTATAGTCAGTTGAAAGAATCATGTTGTAGCTACATTATACCATAATTTTCGTATTAACCGTACGGAGCATGGTGAAACATATAATCGAGTAATGGAGTTTCAACAAAATCCTTACAATTTAGCAAATTTACGTTTAAAACACAGTTATTCTATATAAAACCGTAACAACAAAACGACGTTGTAAGAAGAAATCCAATATTGTTCTCAGTGTACTTCTTCTTTTTTTCGTATATCATCTATTTCTGCAAGGTATTTTTACAAACGACATTTTTCTATTTTTAGACCATATAAACTTCTTGTTAGTAGACGTTACAAAACACAGAATTTTATAGATGACAGATGCAAACAATATAAAAAACAGAAAGAACAATAAATTTAAATATTAAAAATTAGAAAAAAGTCGTAATAACATAAATTTCATTAAATGGTTAATTTAATTTACGAATACACCTGATAGGTAGGTACGCACAATACTTAACAAGCATCTAAATACAGGAAAAATGCAGATCAAGAAGAAGAAGCGCCGGAGGACTCGTCGCCAAAGAACGTTGCTGATTAAAGTTTGTCTTCATTATCCAGCACTGCGGTTATTACGAGTTACTGGCGCCATTGATTACATTGGGTATCACGTTGCTCAATGCCGTACTACATTTTGGCAATACGCAACTTCTACCGCTGTAATACAACAGGTAGAGGTTGCGTAAGCGACTTTGGACCCGTAACCAATCGGGAGGACGGAGGTATCCTGAAGGTTCATTTCAGACGGAGATATCCTGCCAAAACTGGTAGTTAGGGAGTGAGGCTGCCCGCGCGGTACCAATCCCGGTGCCCCACCATAAGGCGTCGGTCTCTAACGGGTTTCTAGTGAGCTAGACAGTAGATTGTCCTGTCCTGGCCTTCTACGCTCATCCCACGGCTTAAAGAAGGATCTGTATCGTTATGCCAGCCTGGGGTGACGGGTTCGCCCGTTGTAGTCGACACTGTATTGACGGGTTCGACCGTTGTATTGAACATTCTAATACGCTGTATAAACAATGCTGGCGCGAAAGGTTATTTTAATATAATACTATGGAAATATATCTTCACAGAGTAAAAGAATAATTATGAACTCTAAGTAAAGAGTTCTTTCCTTATGCCAACTTTTACTAATCTAATACAATATACCTAAATATAATGTGTAAGTCAGCGCAGTTTTGTTTGTGTCCTTTGCGTCTCGTTTTACATGCGTATTGGTGGGAAATCCCAATTTGATTTGCGATAATATGCGGTGTGAATTTTGGCCTGTTAATGTTTCGCTCGTTTATCTTCATTATTAATCTGTGGTAAGCTGTTAGCCGAATATTTGATGGTATGTTATGTGCTATAAATTCGCTTGGTTATAAGTAACCGGTGTATGGGTTGAATGCGTCTATAATTTATAGCAAATATGCGAATATTTAGCAGTTTATATTTTAGCCGTAAATTTGCGGTCTTTGAAGTGTTAAGGCGGCATTAGCGGTCTTTGAAGTGTTAAGCGACTACCTGAGAAAAATATCTGAAATAGGTGTACCCGCGAAGAATTAGGCGAGGTCACTCCTGTAAGGTTTGACCAATAAAAATCCAGAGTTGATGAAGCGTCAGGCACAGATTCCACGTGTGTATGCGCTGGCGAGCGGGCGGACACTAAACGTTCGATCGCAGCGTTGTCACAGTAAAACTATCTTCGCAGTGGTGGTATAGGCATGTTAATTGTAAGGCATATTTAGCGTAACGCTCAGAGCACACACACGTTTTAATTAATTATAATTAATTTAGCTCCTAAATAAAAAATGTGTCTTAGCGCGACGCTAGAGAATTAACCAGACAATATAATTAAATTTAAATAAAACACACTCACCGCCTATAATGTAAGAGTAATCACGCCTGAAAGTTTTTGAAACTAGTTTAAAGCCTAAATCTCAACTTTTTTTAATCTAAATTATAAATTGGTTTCTTATTGAGGGATTCGCACTTAAACTTACTTTTAATTAGAGCTTATATTAATAAAAACATGAAATTAAATTTCTTCAGATATGGCTGATCCCAGGTATCATATAAACTTAAAATTTGTTTATTGGTAAAGCGGAAAGCGGTGATTACCTATATCTTATCCGTACATTTGACAGGCTCAGGAGGGAAAAATGATTAATGTATTATTTTTAAGGCGAGGTAATTTTGTTTTGATGTATATATTTAATTAAAATGTATTTGGAAACTCAAATGTTTACGGACAAAATACGCTTTATTCCAACTCAAACAAACGCTGGCTAAAAGGTAAAAATCGCTGGGACATAAGGACAGTAAAATTTACTGGGACATAAGGAAGGATTGATGGTTTTTGCACAGTCTGGCTTACGTGTTGTCTACACTGGTTGTATGTATTATTTATTAATGTCACACTTAGGAACAAGTTATTAGCAAATAATAAAGAGTGAAAATTTATTTGAAGGTTCTTATTCTCCCGTTCACAATAACCCAACCAGGATGTTTATTTGTGAATATTATAAAAAGCTAGATGGGAGGGGCGCCAAGTTTTTTCCCGTCAAATTTTTGCCCAGGCTTAAAAAAATCGTAGATCCGGGGATATGTTATCACAAAAATTAATAAAATTTTCGAAACTAAAATTGAAAAATAATAAGAATGGCTTGTTTGCTTGTTTGCGGTGCAAACCCTGATTACCCCAAATTTGTCTTACGCTAGTGTCAAACATCCTGAAAAGCATCGTATGTATGTACTAAAGTATATCGGACGTCCCATTGGCGGGGTCGTAAATCTATTGAAATTTTCATTTGCCATGCCCTCGTGTTCCATTGTCGAGCCCCACGTTGGGCGCCAAATGCTTCCGAGAGGTTCGCCAGCGTGATAAACGCTCATCCCCTGGTATTATTTCCCATTATTAAGGGGGGAGGGTGCATTGATTAAGTCCTCGCAACCACGAGTAATATTCGGAAAGTTACCGCTATGTACATTTGTTACAGTCATCTGTGATGCGTGTTATTTTTAATTAGCTAAAACAAAGTATTAACCATTTTTTTCGCTAGGGCGGTGTCAACTACAGCGGCGGAACCCGTCATCCCAGGCTTGTATAACGAAATGTGATCGTTCTTCCAGCCGTGGGATCAACGTAGAAGACTTAGAGGCAATATAATCTACTGTCTAGCTCCACCACCAAGCCCGTCAGAGGCCAACGCCTTACGGCGAGGCACCGGGAAAGGTACCCTGCGGGCAGCCTCGCCCCCTGACTACCAGTTTGGAAGGATATCTCCGTCTGGAATTAGCCTTTAGGATACCTCCTACCTTCTGACTGGTTACAGGATCGAGGTCGCTTGCGCGGTCCTCTTCCTTATGAAGCGGTGATTCGGTGACAACCGAATCTAGCGCGGACCTCGGCATCCTTTGCCCGGCTTATTCACCCGGGATTGGGTGGCCGAATGGTCGTTTTAATAACAGTTGCTATAAGTTTAACAATCACCCCCGCTCTATAGGAAACATTACTTTTCCCAGACTTCCCCGGCTATTAGTCGGAGTGCACAATCGATTGGCTGACGCTGCACTGAAATGAGCAATGTTATTAGTGATTATTGATTATATATATGTTGACATATTTTAAAAGAACACCTTCCCTAGAATTTTGTTATTTTAAAAAGAAATATCCTAAATTTAAAACTAGGCCCGTGTCTCTTTTAATTTTGAAATCTAATAGTTTTAATAATTATTTGATTTAAAACTTGTATAAAAAGACTTCTTAATCATTTATTTCAATTTCCTCATTTGGTATTCATTAAAAAAATAAAAATATATATGGCTTATCTGAGCGAAATATAATATTAGATTTACCCACAATTGTGGACAAAAACCAATTTAAACATTAACACTTAAGAATAATCAAAATAACAATGGAATTGAAATTTTCAGAATTGACACAAGAATCCATGAATAATCATAGAGAATACAACGTAATATTGAAGATTAATATAGAGAAGGACTTCAGGGAGTGTACTGCATCGTCGGAGACAAAATGCCTCTATCAGCAGTCGCACTCGCTCAGGTTGTGAATGGCCTAAGCTGAGGATTGTGAATGGCATTGTGTCTTTTTCGGTTCGTATCACAGAGCAGGGTAATTTCTTCACAATTCGCTGACCTGTGGCTTGCTGTCGTGTCCTATTGTTTTTTTGTCTTTTCGATACGTCTTTGAAGAGCCTGCCTAGTTTAAATGCATCGTTGGCTAGTCGCCAACGTCAGATCAGGTACACCACACTCAAATAACCCCCCCCCCCTCCTATCCCTTCCGCCCCTACTAGACGCGGAAATGAGTACCGTATTAGCCAAGAAAACCTCATTTGGACGGCCTCCGCGCGGGCTATTTGCACGCTTGATCAACTACCCGTCTAAAACTCACTTTTCCCGTATTCTAGCATCGACTTATTTCCAAAAGCACGTTTAAAACCGGCGACGTATATTCAAGTATTAAATTAGGAGAAACGCAATAAAGGCGTCTTTCGACACACTTGAATCTAGGAGTGAAAGTGGTCCGCGGATAAAAAAGTCGAATTGAATGAAAGGCTCGCCCTTAATGCAGAGTAAACGCCTGCGTCTCGGCAATATTGAGAGAGTAAGGAAAGTTAAGGAGGGAGAGCACCCTTAATTGGTATCGAAGAGGGTCCTCGAGCATCGGCTGCACAGGGAAAAGAGGGAAGCGGCAACAATAGGCACAGTCGCCGTCCGGTGGAAGTTGCCTCAAAATTCGCCCCCTAATTGACAAGTTTCGCTCACCTTCGACAACTGAAAAAGTCATATATATTTATAATATTTTTAACATCTTCTATAGAAATAATAAGTCAGTAGCATTCTTTTGGTTCTTAATCTTTACTGATTTTGGATATTTCCATATCTCTGTTACAAGAAGTCTTTCCTGGTTATGAGCGTATGCTTTGCCACTATTGTTGTCAGTTGACGTTATCCGGTTTTTCATTATCTCTATTTTAACAACAACAAAATTCATTATAAATAGGATAGAAAACGAATTTGCCGCGTGAAATTTGTAGCACCCGACGTTGCAGCCGCCGTTGTCCAGGGTAGACTGAAGAGCTGTCAATCCGTTGTTTTGCGGGTTGGCCGCATACCGCTTCCGCCACTGCGTAGGTTATAACGGTGGTGGGGGGCCGGGCTCGGACCGCGGGAATTTTGAAAATCCGTCTTGCACACAACAATCACTGTATCCTGTTTTACGTCTTTGCGTTCGGCGTTCATTTAAGAAGAGGGTTCCACGTAGAAGAGAGTTTGTAACCGTCGTCTCTTGAAGTTCGGGGTTCTTCTTATTTCAATGGCTTCCCGGATCTTGCGAGGAAAGTAGAATTGTTCTTTGGATAGCACAATGGGATTTTGAAACTTATCATTTAATATACTACAATATACTTTGCCGCTTTAAATATTTTTGTTTTTATTGTAATGGATATTTAATTAAAAAAAATATAAAGGTTAGTTTTGGGGGTGCTTAGATTGCGATCCAGCTTTACATTTTCACTCCTTTTTAAATCGATCTTCTAATTGCTTTTTCAAGCGTGTAAAAAGATAAAACTTGTTTGACGATAGTGTTTGTGCAACAGACGTCTATCAACTGTAGCGACTATATATATTTACATAATATCAAAGTTGCTATTTCGTTATTACCCACTTCTCATTATTAAATTATGGAGAACGCCCTACCGAGGCGAAGAGCGAGACTGTAACGGACACGAAAGGCCTCTAACGGCTGTTGCATACAAAGTAAACCCCTTTATATCGGGGATTATAGGCTTACGGTAACGGGCTCTTTAAAGGCCTTATTTGTTTTATTTTTATTACCTCTTCGGCTGCCTTTAATGCTAACTGTGTCATGAACAAATAATAATATAACCATGGTGGCCTGTGTTTTAATACGAGTGCAACACTGAACGATTCTGGAGTGAATAAGAAATAGTAGACAAAATTGTAACAAAATAAAACCGACTCCATTTTTTTAATAAGTGCAGCAGCCATGTCAGCCGTGCATGGCATATCATAATTGAATTCGTATACAAAATTTCGTGTCTGTGCTATTGGCCGTTGAGGAGTTCCTTCGTTGGAAGCAACCCTGGGTGCCGTAGTCCTGCCTTGGTTAAACTTTGAACAGGCTGTCGTAATTGAATGCACATACAAAATTTCGTGTCTGTGCTATTAACCGTTGAGGAGTCCCCTCGTTGGGAGTCAACCCTGGGCGCAGTAGCCATGTCATGTTGAAACTTAGAAGAGGCTTTCATAACTGAAGGCGTATACAAAATTTCGGGTCTGTGCTGTTGACTGTTGAGGAGTCCCCTCGTTGGAAGCCAACTCTGGCTGTAGTATCAGGTCATACCAACAATAAAAATGCATTGTCATTGGAACTGAACCAACATGTAATTTTTTAAGTTCATATGGTAATATTTGAGGAGTTCCCTTCATTCCTAATGGATCTTATCATCAGAGCAGGATTTTGATAAAAATATGACCAATCTGGAAGTACATCATTCCAAATACAAAAATAATTTCATATCGGTTCATCAATGACGGGGTTCTGAGGTAACAAACATTAAAAAAAATACAACCGAATTGATAAACTCCTCGTTTCTTTGATGTCGGTTAAAAATACAAAGAATGGTCAGAAATCAATTTATTGTTTGTCAAAATATTCTACGTATGTGACAGTAAATACACTTTTCCATACATATAAACCACTTTACATGTTTTTCATATTTTTGGACAGCCTCTTCTGGCCATGAAAATCGTTGACTGCGTAGTTGGCTTTTATTTTTTTTGGAAACAAAAAGAAGTCACACGGAGCTAAGTCGGGACTATATGGCGGATGTCTCATGATTTTTACGTTTTTCGCCTTCAAAAATTCACTTGTCTGCTGTGTGAGAGCTAGCGTTGTCATGGTGAATGATGATGCAGCGTTTACGGCTGTTTTTATGGATCAATAACTTCTATAAATGTAATGGTCGTGTACACCAAGCAGCATTCAGGGCAGAGGGGTGTCGACTACAACGAGCGAACCTGGCACCCCAGGCTGGCATACCGATATGAGATCGATCTTTCAGTCGTGGGATAATTGTAAAAGACTTCAATGACTTCGAAGACTACAAATCTACTGTCCAGCTAAGCCAACACGCCCGTCAAAGACCAACGGGAAAGCTACCCAGCGGGCAGCCTCGATCCCTGGAATTAACCATCAGGATAATTATTTACATCCGAATGGTTGCAGATTTGAAGAATCTTTTGCCCGGCTCTTCACCCGGAATCGAATAGCCGAATATTCGTTTCAAGAGAAGTTGCCGTAAGGTTGTCAAATACCCCCGCTCAATACTGTTTCCAGACTCCCTCGTCTGTCAGTCAGAATGCACAATCGATTGGCTGACGCGGCACAGTGCGCAAACCGCCCAGGAGCGCCTGAAGGTTGACTTCTAGGGGAGACTGGCCCTCAGGCCAGAGTCCTACCCGGGCTCGCGTGGAGGCCGCCGGATGGGTGTTGACCCGTGCGTTTGGCCGACCGTACGCATTGGTCTTAGTGGCGTAACTACAACAGGGCCCATTAGCTCCCAACATTAAGTGCACGAAGATTATCCAAAGCAACAGTAGCCACGTGTCCGTTTTTCCTAAACAAGAAGCGATCATCCGCTTCGTTGCACTTTTCATACTCTCTCTCTCTTTGGTTGGTTTCGGCTAATCTTGAAAGACCCAATCGGTTGATTGATGCCTTGTTTCGGGTTCGTAGCTGTAAATCCATGTTTTATCTTCTGTTAATATGTCCACAGCAAATGTGACGCCCCTTCGTTGAATCTGCTAAACATAGCGTTGCACCAAATGACGCGACCCGGTTTTTGAGCATTGTTGCAATGTGGTGGGGAAAACTCTTCAGATTGATGAATTCTTTCATTCCTCGATAGATTTTACAAGAGTACACTGGTTGATTACTTGACGTACGTTTAGATGTATTTCGAATGATACAATTTTGCTGTCCAGACCGTCTTTTATACTAGTTGATCTGTTGATTTAGTGATTTATCTCGGACCTCTCGACGAGCAACATGTGTGTTGACATATTTATCTTATTACATAAAACAATTCAATATACTGAGGTGCTTAAAAAAGATATATCACGGGCAAGTTCCGTCGTAAAAAAAACTTGTTATTGCGTTGATAATATGAATCGTGTTTATTGTAACTTCAGTACGAGATTGTACGAACCTCTGCGAGCATCGTCTTTTGTCGCATGCTGCGGTCCGCAATAAATATAATGTCGGCTACTATATTAGGATGAAAATTATATTGTTCTAAGAGGGATCTTCGATCTATAACAGCATCAGTCAAATTGTGGATACCTATACCCAAGGATGCCTGAATGTCATGGTAGGACACATGCTTGTAGATTTCGATCATTATACAACATATTATGGATGTTGGCAGCGGTAGACGGGCGAATTCCACGAAATTCGTCACTGAATTGACACGACCGCGTTTGAGTTATGCAAACCAGCTATAAATTGTCGTTTTGCTTGGCGTTTGATAAGCAACAGCAATTTGAAGCCAAGCGAGGCTCTGCTGAGCTGTCAAATTACACTTAAAATCGTAGAAGATAATGGAGCAAACATTTTCACGTAATAAATCCATCTTAATACAGGCACGCAACTTTTAAAATGATGCCCCAACGAATAACAGATGATACAAATGATGATAAAAGAACCTTTTTCTACAGCCCAATAATTATTATACAATTCTAAATTTTGTAAATATTATTTAAAATAGTTTACGTAGGAGGCCAGTTTCGGAGACTTTCCGTATGTCCTTCCAATGTCCTTCCAAAACCTCATAGGTCGGAACCTATATTTAGTTATGAGATGAACCTATATTTAGTCCTGTTTCTGTTTATGTGTTGTGATTTTATATGTTTTTTTTATTTATTGCCATCTGTTTAATACTTTTTTTGTCAACTTTCACAATAGGCATGTGGTGCTCTCTCACCGCATTTACCTGTAATGTAATGTTACAGATTCGAGCATTACATCAGTGATGGAGGAGATCCGAGCATTACAGTGCCCAACCTGTAATGATACAATCTGTCTACATGCGAATCTATCTTACATTTCAGGCGAGTGCTCGTCAGTAAGGGAGGCGGTATTGTAACTCGAATCTAAAATGTTACATTATTGGCGAATGCTCCCGGTGAGGGAGCACATTTACAGCAATTTATCACAATCGACCCTAATATGAGATTTAAGTATATGCGTGTAAGTGCAAATCTTATTAATGCATTCAATCAACATGTTTCGAATGCAATTGTGTTATTTTTATCCTAACGGAAAACGATTATCCAGCCAGAATTCAAACCCGTAACGTAAGATCAGGCGACTAAACCACTATGCCAACATGTTAATACCGTAATACTATATTACATGTTAATACCATAAACATTTGTCGCATACTATGAATAGAGAATTCTTTACGAATAAAAAAACATTCTTCAATGTGACCATGTCTTATGCTATTTTAATGAAGTAGACCATACTGCCAGAGACTCCAGGGGTGGATCCAGGGGGATTGTGATTTAGGACTATGAATATCTTATTCGCTTAAATACAGGGTTAGTTATTTCTGCCGATCCATCCTCCATTGGATTTCAAAATACTGGTTTTTTAGTTAGATTTCGTCACTTAATTAGCAGCAGTTCAAATAAGCATTAAAACAGATGTACAAAGGTGCCGCAAAGCTACTGCAACAAAATAATCTGTTAAATCGCGAGGATCCTATTTGAAAAGCACCCCAAAAGAAAATTAAATGCTCACCAGAAAAGTCACGCATACTTCACATAAAAACAAAAAAAAAACAACAAAATATGCGGTTTTTGTTACAAACTATGTCTAGGGTTGACTTTTTTTGTGACGTAATGGTTTACCACCTCACTAGGAATTAACCTGTATTGAGAGTATTGCTTTGAGATTTTTATTCTTCCGTGTATATCAATCTAGTCGCAGACAAAATTCATAATATATCATTCTTTTAAAATCTTTCCCAGCCTGTGGAGCGGACGAAATCCGAAATTAGATCCCGCTTTGAATAAAGTTTCCCTTTGACATTTTTTCGGAGTTGCTCGACTAATCCCACAATCATTTTAATGACATCGAGGGGGGACAAAGGTAATTTTTCGTTCCCGAGGACTTGAGTAGTAAATAAATAATGGACCTTAATTTTATGGCGGATAAGTCTTTAGTAAAAGCTGGAGTTTTGATATAATATTAAATTTCGTATTTTAATGCGATACATGTGTTAAAATATATGTTTAAATCGCCTAACATAACATTTTATTAAATTGTATACAGTAAGATACATAGCATTCAGAGAGACTTACAAGTATCATGTGTTGATATTATTATGTAGAAATCTCGTATCTGAAATTATACTTCTAAATAATTATATGTATAATAAACTGCTTAACACAAATCTACTATAGTAAAATATAGTAAGAAGAAGGCTAATTCAGGTATATACGTACAGTGGATGTCATATCAGAAACCGGCAGGCGATTATCGAGTCTTCACTTGATAATTGCTTCAAAAAGGAGCAAAATTGCTACAAGTTTGGGCCTTGATAAGGCTGAATTTTTATGCAATATGTCCTTGTACAGAAAGAAATACTACGACAACAACATTGCTATATTTTTTAGCTACACGTAGGAGAAAAAAGTAAAGCTATCTCTTGCCCAATAGTTGCACTACATGGAATCGTTCTTTATTAATTCATAGTGATTTTGATTTCTTAATTTATTTTCTGGTTTATGTTTTGCCTTATATAAATATTTATTTTAGTTTTTTTTTCTGTTTCTCTACCAACGTCTTATGGGTAGAAAATAGAGAGTGCTTTTTCGTGGAGTCCACCTTGTCGCCTAGTGGCAACATCTTCTTGGGTTTATATCGTAACACGGTTTTAGAGTTATTAGATTTTAATAATATTTTAGAGATACGAAGTTAATATTAGTTTTATGCGATGTAGTTTAATTTCCATGGCTTGGTGTTTTGAATTAGTTTAAATAATAATAATAATAATAATAATAAACCTCTTTATTCTTAAGGAAAGGCGAGCTTATTGCCTGCAGGCAATATTTTAGAGCTAACCTATACTATTGTATGACATTATTTGCGAGTAGACTACATAAATTAACCTATATAAAGAGTATGACAAATAAAATAAAAGAGGTTAGAAAGAAATATATACTTTACTCTTTGTGGGCACAGGTTTGCCAAATCAAAATAACCTAATACCTATAAGGACGCTAAAGTTTTAAAAGGAGGGAAATGGGAGGGGAAAGGGAATTTATCTGGAAGATTTTAATTGCTCTCTGAGTCTGTTTTTAAAAGTTGTTGTGCTTGGCGCGGTTCTCCCAATTTTTGGCAAAGCATTCCAAAGACGCGCTCCATGCACGGTGAAAGAGAATGAGAAGAAGTCACCGCTGTGACTAGGGACAGAGAGTATCAGGTTGTTTTTTGATCTTAGAGGGCGTCCATGGGCCGATAGTGCAAAAAATCTGCCGGTAAGATAATTGGGAGCGACGCCATCCAAGATCTTGAAAAGCATACAGAGAACTCTCTCATCTCTCTACATGTCTCTTTTCTCCCGGGTCGACAGCCAGTGAAGCTTCTCTCTGTACTCCGTACAGAGCGTTGAATAGTGTTTTGAGATAGATAAATTCACAGATGGTTTAGTTTTTTAAATATATTATTTTCAAATATTTAATTAAAGGGCATAACTTGGTACTATAAGTGATAACTACCAATTTATGATTATATTACCTATACTTCGATATACTCGTACCTCTTATAGTTGTACACGGCTTTTTTTCAGTCCCGGTTTTATTTCGGATTACGTGGAAAAGTCTTTAGCCTTGATCAGTATTTTCCATCAGATTTCCTCCTCAGCCTCAACCGGAGGGTCATCGCGGTAATCAATATTTGGACCTGATTGGAAAGACTGTTCTATGTCCATCGTCACCGCTTTGACATTTATCATTCTTATATGTTTTCCGTTTCTCTATTCCACCACAACTTCTAAGCGCGTGAGCCGATTTAGAAGTATGTAGTATTGTTAGAATCATTATGTCATATTTAGTGTCATAGGGCAACTTAATTGTTTAAATTTCCAAATGTCCAAATGTTAATAAATTAACATAAATATATCGTGTTTGGTGTCAAATTAAAGGTCTGATTAAGTATATTCCATAATAATTAAATATCTATCTATGTGGATAAATATACAAACTATAAAACTTGCATAAAATACAATATAGTTGACTTTCTGTAACGGCAGTGGTGTTTTTTATTCATTTAAATGTATTTATTTATTAGTCCCTTCAATTAAGGGCACACTATGATCTTTCTTTCCCAAATGGATTAATGTTTTGATTCGTTTGGGAACAAGCCACAAGATGGCATTAGTATCTCACTTTAACAAAAAAAATACATTGATCGTTACTCCACGCAACTTCATATTTAGTTCGTTCATATTTCTCTAGAATGTATTCCAGTTAATGCGACATATAGTTCATAAAGATTACTAGCTTAGCGGAATCTTAGATCACAGCGCGGATAAAGAAGAGCCCTTGGTTGCGGAGGACATAACTCTTGGCCTGCTTGGGAGCGAGTAAATATCCCGGCCAGCCAGCGCCCGACTGCATAATGAAAACAAGGGATTTGCATATCTGCAAGATGCCCCTACGTGATACGAATGTGAAAAGGATATTATTCCCGTGGATCTTGATGCTAGAAGATTGAGTGCTGACGGTATTAGACGGTTCTAAGTGCTTATACGAATACACCTACATAAGAGCATTCCATGATAATAATTGCGGACAATTTCGAACTATTTGTTTAGCCTCCTAGTTTACAGAAGCGATACAATCTAATACCAGGCATATTAAAAATACCATATAAGACATATAGGCATATAAAACAATACCAAGCATATTAAAAATAAAAGCTATATTTGCAAATATTTTTACCGCAAAGGTTATACGCCACAGAGCTGAAAAAATGGCTCGTCAAAAAAAGCTGCTAGGCATTAATTAATATTTAAAAAATAGTTTTTCAATTTTTAATATTGGTTATATCATTGTGTTGAAGCTAATTTATAATGTCAATGACCATTTAAATATTACAAAACTTTTTGTTATGATCAGTTAAATTAAAATGTTTAACATTAGGAAATTTAGAACGAAAATTATGAAATATAAATTACATCTTATATGCGATTTTTTGGAAAATAGTTTGATGTCATTAGTAATTTAAAAAAAAAAAAATTAATTTAAAATTATATAGATTTTTGTTTTTTATGTTACCATAACAGGAAATTATAAGAAACGTAGTGTCATAAATCAACACCATAAATGTTACACCATAATTCAGGCAATAAATTTATTTCTATTTCAATTTCTATACGACTATTTATATACATAAATGTCAAAAAAAATCATAAACGTACATATTGAACATCTAAGTGCAGTTTTTAGGTTACAGATAGAAGTTAAAAACAGTAAATAAAAAAAAATATTTTGTATCGAAATTCTTGCATAATTTCGTAGAATTTTCATATGGACTAATAATCCATAATATGAAACATTCGTACTAATAATTTCACAAATTATCATACGGGAAAATATTTTAAAGAAAAAATACAAATACAAAGAAATAAGTAATAACAATAACAGTCAATAGACAAAAGTCAGAAGAAACACTATACTATAATAGTCAATAACAGAAAGAATAAAGAATAAAAATAGTGAAGAAAGTCAATAGAGCTGCGAAAAATCGATATTGTTGAAATCCCTAATGCTATAAATGGTGTTTTTAATCAAAATACTCTGTACCTATTTCATAAAGTGAACCTCTCCAAGGCCCCTGATCTATAATGGATGTTTATTGTAGAATAAGTAAGATCGAAAAAGAAAGCTATTTCGAACCTTACTCAGTCGCACCTTAAAATGACGCAGGTCCTCTTTCTTTCGCGTACTATGCGAATGAATATTTGAGTTAGTTGAAGTAGTCTCGATATTTTTAGTGGATATGATAAGAATACGTCGACCTAAGGAAAAACAATATCTAGGTAAATAGTTACTTAATTAATGATTGGAAAGTTTGAACATCGTTTCTTATGGCGAATATCATTTTTAGAATATTAAATAATCCATCGCTTCTGTCTTTTGTATATCCTCGGTGGCAACAGGAATCTGATTAAATGATTTAACCAGGTATATTTTGGAAACCACCCAGGTTGTTGTGTACTATATTAAATCAGCATACATGCATTACTTTTTCAAAGTAGTTTAATCATTATCTTGAAGCGAATAATTCTAAAGAGCCTCGCGAGATAACCTTTGAAGAGATTCCCTTTCGTAAGCTTCTTGTTAGGCAGCCCCTAATGAGAGTAGGTGGGTGGAAGTGAATGAGTGAGCCGTTCAGCATTCAGAATGAGTGAGAGAGAGAGCGAGGGTTAAATGCGGAGATGTCTGCTAATATTATGATTTATCGCTTGAGTGGACGCCAAAGCTCTGAGTCATTAATATTTTGGCCGTAGCGTTCAGAGAAGCCATTCTGCAAACGCTAATGGCTGGTCGACGTATAATCTGCCAGGATCAAAAAGTAATCGCATTTTCCTACTTTTATCAACGACATTACATCTCTGGATTCGATATTTAAAACTGAAGGACTTGAAACGGCAGTTCCGAGTTTACCAAACGGCATTGTAATACATGAAAGAGAATATATTTCTACCTCGAATAATCGGGTAGTTTTATTAGGTGGCGATACAATCCACTAAACGCAGGCTCGCTTCAAAAGAGATGATTTTATGCTTGCTATATTTTGACAGTCCTTGTCGCTAAGTTGGCCTTACTTTAAACGGATAACGAGCACGATACTACAGCGAGATACGATACATTATATGTCAGAAAATGTATGTTTAAATGATGCAGTCACAAGAATTTATGAATGTATATAATACTGAATATACATTATTCAATACTAAGAAAAGTTAGAAAAAAACCTTATATTTCTGTTTGTTAAAAAAAAAGGGTTTTTAAAAAATGTTGCACATATCTATAATGCTGCGGACAGACTGATGAAAGGTAACATGCATTGTAACGTGAAAGAAGCATTTCATCAGTGTGGACGCAGCGCGTGCACGAACCGAACATGTACCTACTCGCATCTGTTTCCGACGTGCGCGCGTATGTCGTCAGTCTGTTGAGAACACGCTGTGTCTATATCTGGTTCATTTCGTGTTCGCGCGCGTTTCAACACAACCCGTTCACACTGGCGCTTTAAGCACACTGCGCGCCACTTTGTATTCGTTCGAAAAACCGACAAATCACGGATCTCTCCGCGCGCGACTTGAAATGCTCGTAGCTTGCGTATGAAATGCACAGTTGCGAGCGCAAGGCATCCAGACTATGACAATTTGTTACAAAGTGTGGTACATTGCATGATACATTGCACTAATGTGGACGGCAAATTCTTTCATTTCATGTTACTTTGCGTTTGGTCCGTACGCAGCATAATTGATTTCAGAGCTTATTGAAGCTAAATAAATTCAACTAAATATACAACTAAGTACAATAATAAATACAAATAAATATACCTAAATACAAAAAACTATATGAAATGGTTAGATGCATGCAGATAGGTAGTATGCAAACAGATAGGTAAAAAGAGAAGAACACGATCGATGTTAAACTGCTAAAAAATCTTTTATTATACAGGAGAATTTTTGAACGTCGGTTACTTTTAAAATGGGTACTTTAAATAGATTCCTATTAAGACGTTTTGGATGATGAATTTTTCCGAATATTACCAAAAGAATAATAAACTTAAAACATAAATAAACTTTATTTAATTAATTGACATAGAGGCAAAATATTGGTTTTTGGTCTTCGCCGTGAGCTATTTATTAAAAAAAATGTATTTTAAAATTACGAAAAATCTGGTCGACATCGCTTAAGGAAAGGAACTTATGCTTCTAAATTACACGCTCTAAAATATTTCCTATTTTTATGGAAGTTTAACTCAACAGGAATCCGAATTTTCTTGGAAACAAAATAATCAAAAGGCTTTAGAGAGATTGAGAAACTCAATCTAGAAACTATTTATGAGAAATACGTTTGTGACGTATACTCGAATTCAGGTTAAAAATATAAAAAAAAGGATATTAAGAACAGGTCTCGAAGTATAATCGATAAATATATATAAATGATTGAGTTTGTAAGTGAACTAAACTATGGTCTAAATTTCTGAAATTATTTTGTCAAAATTAAGAAGTAAAAAATCAAAAATGGCGTTGCGTTGCGTTGACGTTCATTTTTATTTAGTATTTTAGAAAGGAACTTATGCTTCTAAATTACACGCTCTAAAATATTTCGTATTTTTATGGAAGTTTAACTCAACAGGAATCCGAATTTTCTTGGAAGCAAAATAATCAAAAGGCTTTAGAGAGATTGAGAAACTCAATCTAGAAACTATTTATGAGAAATACGTTTGTGACGTATACTCGAATTCAGGTTAAAAATATAAAAAAAAGGATATTAAGAACAGGTCTCGAAGTATAATCGATAAATATATATAAATGATTGAGTTTGTAAGTGAACTAAACTATGGTCTAAATTTCTGAAATTATTTTGACAAAATTAAGTAGTAAAAAATCAAAAATGGCGTTGCGTTGCGTTGACGTTCATTTTTATTTAGTATTTTTACTTTCCCAGGCAACTAATGGTTAGGTTGTGAACGCGCAAAAAAAAATGTTTGAGATGAAAACGGAAAATTTTATTTTGATCCCACCTGAGACGATTAGGACCATTTACAGATTAAAGTATATCTGTGTGTCTGTGTGTATGTGTGTATTTTTTTGAAATTTGGCAGGAGGGCATCATTTGCCAATGGCAATAGTTCAAAAAATTGTGATTGATTTCGGTCTATCAGGGGGCAACTAGTCATATTTCAATCTCGAAATATTTGACTAAAAGACTTGAAATTTAGTGGACAGATGCCTTGTTGGGCTGAAGTCTCGTATCTGAAATATCTCATGTACAAACTACACTAATAATTTAATTAAATATTAATTTTAAATAAATATTAACGCCATATGTTGGCACATGGCCATAAAATGAACTCCGCTCTTAGTTGAACGAACCATACTGCAGTCGCAATGGAACCCAACCGGGTTCATCCGTCGACCGAGAGAGGGCGCTAATCGATTTTATTAATGAAATTAATATTCAGATGAAATAAGTCACTGGATACTTGCCGGGAATGTCTTGGGGTGGCGCAAGCGATGTTTTATATTCTTGTTGCAAATTACCACTCTTTTTATGATAAAAACTATCAACAATTAATTGTGTTCGCTATGTATTCGCAAACAGGAGCAATAATAGATATGAATAAGAAAAAAGACAGTGTCAAATGTTCTATATACTCGGCGTCATAATAATATAGTATTATTAGAATTTCCTATGGAATCACTAAACGGCATAAAAGGAGTGCGTTACAAACGCCAACTAAGAAAATTGCTTCTGGTAATTTTTAATTTATTCCTGGCGAGAGTAGAGTTTTATCTAATGTGATTGACGCTTAAAGGGGTGGCTGGGGATTATTGCCTGTCTCCCCTTCTGAATTTCATTCGGGAAGATTTCGTCTCCTGTTGATCCGCGAAATCTTCCAATTACAAATTCAAACTTGACGGTGACGTAGCCTGATCTTTTACCCTTTTAAAGAATGATTATATAAGCCTTGAGCTCAGTTAATTATACAAATTAAAGTAAAGTAACGTAAATAAACTAAGAGTCAAGTGATAAACAGTTTATTTCGATACATACATTAATTCAGGCTTTCTATAGAATAACTTAGCATTCTATAGAATGTCGCTCGATTTAAGGTTAGGCTTGTAATATTTATTTTCTATAGTATCTCGCATCTTATCTTCTGTTATATCTCGTATTCTATTATAAACTTTAGCTAGGTATTTTATAGAATACTTATATATACTACAGAATGCCCATAGAATATTAGGTAGACATATATTAGACAAAATTTTAACAAACTAAAACCGACTCCAATTTTTTTAATAAGTGAGGCAGCCATGGTATGGTGATAGAGCGGGCTATAATAATTGAATGCGTATACAAAATTTTGTGTCTGTGCTGTTGACAGTTTTTTCTACAGAACCAAATTACTGTACTTGAATGGCCCGGAAACTCCCCCGATCTCAACCCGATCGAAAACCTCTGTGACATTAGCAAAAAACGGCTCTCCATGATGGATTATATGTACAACGAAAACCATGATGATCAGTGCAGTAATTCAAGTCTGGTCCATGATGATGAACTGAAAGGTGTTATCATCGCAAAAGGAGGACACATTCTATATTAAAACTAACAATCTATAACTACCAGTACTGTTTTCCTATTTTCATGTCCAATAAAGAACTTTTCGAAGAAAAATACTCTTTATTCCAATTAATTCGCACGGTGCTGTTGTATGAATTCTACGATTCTCATAACAACTGCATTTGTCAAACTTTTAGTGTGTTCTCGTACATAGATGCAAGTGTGTAGTGTGTGTGTTTAGCCTCTATACTTAACCAGATAAGCCACGATACATTCAAGATGACAGAGGATTGCAAACAGCTATTTTTTTAAACATTATATGTGCAAAAATATTGAAGACCATTTTTAGTAATGTGTTCAATTTGTCTTTACTTGGCCAGCTGAAAAGATTAGAGTTTCGAAAAGAGCAATGAAATAAATCATACAAGGAAACTGTAGAAAATTCATCTAAAGTACCACCAGAGTGAAAACCATTGCACGTTGCAATTGACCTTGGACTGGACACTTTATGAAGAATAGATCAAAGTCGGTCGGGCCGGAAAATTCCTCAATGAAAACCATGTCTGAATATGAGATGGTGAGGTTGTCGATATTTTACTGGTTGGATGATATCAGAGGACGTAGAAGTAAAAAGGTAAAATATGCTGATTCTAGATCGTCGACTTCATTAAAATTATTAAGAATATACTGGTGGTATTGATTTTATTAAAAAGGAAAATACGGGTGTATTTGTTACTAATATTTTTCGCTACTTTTATAGGTTGTTCAATTTTGTTCGCATTTGCATGTCCAATTGTAGCCTCTTTCAGCTGAAAATTATACCTTTCGTCCATAAATATTGAGTTTACAATTAGAAAGTCGCTAAGAAAGGCATAGAATTGGAGGTGATAAGGAAGGAGTTGTACGAAGGTATATATATAAAGATCAATAACACAGATACATCGTTTTGTAAATTTATAGATGAAGATATTTAAAGTGGGTCTTATTGTGTTGGATAAATAAGTAAATGAGTCACATTTAAGAATATGTTTATTGTTAGACGCTTGTGTATTTGTTACATAGTATTTTACCTGTGTTGATTATATTATGTTTGTACGTTATTGAAATTTAGGCACTAGGAAGCTCATTAGGTTGAATTAATTTAAATAGTTCCTTGACGAACGTCGGTTGACTAATATAAAAACAATTGTTACAATATAGACGCAGTATTTTACAGAATAAACGACAGCTCCTAGCTCTTTTCGAACCAAGAATAACCTAAGCCTCGTAAAGTTCTATTAAGAAAATCATCGTCAACCATTTAAGCTCATTCACTCATTCGCTTCATTCACTCAGTCCGCAGATTTACGACAGCGTAAAAGCGTCTTCTTAGCTTTTCCGAGTGCATCCGTTGAGGAGGCCAGACGGCGTTTATTGGGGGCTGGTTCGTGAGCTGCAACGTTTTTGCCCATTCTGCTGGCTGCCGATAAATATAAAACGGCGGATTTGCGTGGCAATATATTTAAGGGCTTATTGCCGCCGACTCATAGCGTGCTCTTGAGCAATGCACAAAAAGGGAACCGGGGTTATTATGTAGAGCAATCGATACGAATTTATGCGGACTAACATGTGGTATAAACTTTAAATACTAATAGAGATGAAACTTTAAATACTAAAATAAGATATTTATATATTAAATATCTCAATCCCTAAAACGTCTTGGAAGTAGATTTGGTTAAACTAGCATTAAGGGTATACTTATACTACCAAAATTCAGGTGATTCTTTCTCTGCCTCCTAAAACAAAGGAAAGCCTGCAACGCGCAATTGATTGTCCAAACTGGTCTCTGTTTTCAGTTTGCAACTTCGGATTGTTATAATGTATTCATACAATGTATACCGATTTATAATAAGCTTTCTTGTCGAGTTTTTTAGAAACTTTAGGTATATTAAACTGAAAATGTGAAAAATGAAATGAAATTAAATGATCACGTCGGGGTCACCGCTTCGATATTGTTGGTTAGCACTTGACGACGGACGAGTGGTCCGAGTAGAGAATCGATGACCACATTTGCGGTGTGTGGTGTAAGTGCCGAAGGCGGTTCCAACCGGAGGCACGCGGAAGACGAAAACACAGAGTAGCTGTTTGGCGAATGATTTATAGGAGACTGGTGAGCAGGCGGGCTTGTTTAGACCCGCTCGCGTATACATCGGTGTGTGTAGGTAAAAGTAATATGATGAATGTATCTGACCCCATTACTACGCGCCGATGGCAATACCGCACGCGGTAAATTTGAATTGCTTTCTGGCGGGGCAAACTAATTATATAATGTGACGTTGTCTTTACACGCATAACTCTACTTCCGGTTATATTGCTTTAAACTATTATTTGCACCACATTGTAAATTTCGGGATGATGCATAACATGACCGAATTAGGTAAGTATTCGACTTCGTGGATCTTTTCTGTATCATGCCTTTTTATCCAAGAGCCTGAAAGTCTTAATTCTCGAAGGTAAGACCCTGTCAACCCAGTTAATGGATAGTATCCTTCCCATAAACCCACATTGCGAAGGCTTTCAGCTTCCTTAACAGCTTGTCTTTAAGTGTCCAGAAAGCCTGGTCTACCTTTATTAGAACATTGCCTGACTTCCTACTGCTTTCCAGCTATTCAAAGAACATTTTTTTCCGCCCCGGGAAGCCATTGCAATAAAAAAGAAGCTCGAACTTCAACAGAGAACTTCAACTTGAATTAGAAGTAAAAAATGCAGGTTAGGCCATACTATTAAAATTCAAGCTAGAACTACTCCATCTCTTGATGGAGATAACTACTGTTTTACCATTAACATAAATAAAAGTGTATTGTTCGATTTCTTTTGCTTTCCCGGCATTAAGGAAAGTATTGTAAAAGCGTTAAAAAAATCTGGATGAAGACGAAAACATTTATTTTGACACTCCCTGAGATGATTAGGACCATTTCCAGACTGAAGTCTGTCTTTGAGGGTGTGTGTCTCTGTGTGTCTCTCTCTGTGTGTGTGTCTGTGTATTCTTCCAAGATAGCGCCTAAACGATTCATCCAATTGAACTGAAATTTGGCATGCAGGCATTATTCGGTCATGGCAAGAGATGATAAGATTGTAGTTGAAATCGGTCAACCAGCGGGCGCGCTAGTCATACTTAAATCTCGAAATATTGCAGTTAGAGACTTGAAATTCGGGAAATAGGGAAAAATACCATTTTAAAGCACGAAAATACTACAAAATACTAAAATGTGCAAGAGCAAATAGCAAAAGTATTTGTTATCATAGTCACTTGACACAATCACTATCTGGTGTGTGGGGGTGGGGGGGGGGGGGGTTGGAGAGAATTGGCGCATTGGAGAGTGGGGGTTTAGGGGTTTGGCGCGCGGGGTGGTGGTGGGGGGGGGGGGTTGACTGTTTATCGCGAAAGTCTTGGGGTGACAATCAAATTTTTTATAATAATTTTATTTAGATTGACAGTTTCCATCCTATATTACCTTCTAAGTAATCCAATGTTTACTGTGACTATAGTAAGGGGAGTCCTCGAAATATCACTTTTTCGACTCGAATTCGTATAATTCGTCTAATTTATTAATTACACCTGTTGGGCGCCAGACGCCCACTGCAAGCCTCTAGCTAGCAATTACCGAAAGAGCGTCAGAAGATGGAGAGAGGCGCCCCTGAAGCGTCCGCGTCGGCCGTTTCGCACCACTCTGCTGATTTTCGTGTACACATTAGGACTTGCTATTTGCACTTCGAACTGATGAACTCCGGAAAAGAAGAATATTCGTAGACTTTCCATATCCGATTGCCAATGGCAGCTTCCGTATAACCGTACAAGTAAATTGGATTAGATCAGAGGTTTTTAATCAACACAGCGATAAAAAATAAATGAAAGGAAATCAAATCTGATTCATTTGTGAACATAGTCAGTGTGAGGTAATGTACAATATCAGCTTTAGGAAATATTTTAGGAAAGAAGTGTGCTCGAACTATATTTGCAGTTTGAGAGTTAGTTGCATATTTAAAAAAGGTATATAAGTTAAATATTACAATAATGTTTAGGGAATTGGAACTTTGTAGTTTAAGAACAGGTATTCTGATATACAACATAGTAAATGTGAGGAGATTCAATTTGAGATATAGGAAATATTTCAGGAAAGTAATGTGCTCGAGCTATATTTCCAATCTGAGAGTGAGTTGCGTATTTCAAAAAGGTGTATTTTCGTAAATATTACCATAGTATTTAGGGATTTGAAAGTGTTGTAATTTAAGTACCTACAGGTATTCCGATTTCGAAATCTTTTTTCGAAAATATTTTTTTGAGGACATAACTACTGTTTTACCATAAACATAAATAAAAGTGTGTTATTCGATTTTTTTTGCTTTCCCGGCACTAAGGAAGGTATTGTAAAAGCGTTAAAAAAATCGGGATGAAGACGAAAACATCCATGTTGACACTCCCTGAGACGATTAGTCTGTGAGTCTGTCTGTGAGGGTGTGTGTCTCTGTGTGTCTCTGTGTGTCTCTGTGTGTCTCTGTTTGTCTCTCTGTGTGTGTGTGTGTGTGTGTGTGTGCGCGCGCGCGAGCGCGCGCGTGTGTGTGTCTGTATTCCTCCACGATAGTGCCTAAATGATAGTACATGATAGTACCTAACATACTATCGTATAGTAACACCCCTGACATAGTCTTCTTGTATGTTAGTTATCGGATTTAGTTTATATATGAAACCACATAAATTTCAACAGCTCGTCCCATTGGCAAATAAAACGCGTAAAATAAGTTTTTTTTAATCGAGCAACGCGTTATTGAGATTTCGTGGCCTCAGACAGACAGAGAGATACAAATACAGCATTTTTGTATTAATTTTTCGGGTCTATGTTATACAACGTATCAAAAAAAGTGGTTTGAAGAAAATCACGATTTCAATTAAATAAATGATATATTTTTGGGTGCATTCATTACAATACCGCTGCACTTAGCTTTGTGGCTAGTGGTGCGCCTGTGTTATAAAGAAATTAAGGTTTTACCTAATCAAAAAAGCACCTTAAGCTACAGCATCTAGTCCGGTAATTAGATTTTATTCATTTCATTTATTCATCCACATTTACTACTCGATCAGTAAATCGTAAAGTTAATTCTGGGAAGTCAATAAAATATTCTAATATATGCCTGGTAATTATATGTAAATCTAAATCTCAAACAACGCAAGAAGTGCTAAAATTATGTAGTAAAGCGTGTTAAATAAATTCTGGTCGCAATTGGAAGTAAGGGCGTGAGTGTAAGCCCGCTGGGTAACATACCTGGTTATCTCGCGGATAAGGCGTTGGCCTCTTACGAACATGTGGCGGAGATTGACGGTGGACTGTTTTGTCCAAGTCGTCTGCGCTCACTTTACGGGAGATAGAACGACCAGTCGTTAAAACTTCATGAGGTGACGGGTTCGCCCGTTCTAGTTGACAACTCTATTTGTAGTAAAGGGTAGGTAAACTTTATAATAATGAAGTTTCGTGATACGATTATTCTCAATACTTCACATTACTTACTGCTTTTTTACGAAGCCACCGTCTCGCCAAACCCTTTAATCTAAAGTCCTGAACATATTGCAAATTTTTGTTACTGTAATTATGTAATATCGCTTTCCGTAAATCGGGTTTGGCCACTGTTTATTGGTTGTGCTGTCTTAAGTCGTGGTAATAATTGCTGGATCCACTATTTTCTAATTAGGTATTCCCATAGCAGTGTATTAATTAGGTATTCCCATAATTAGGTATTCCCATAGCAGTGTACGTATATATAATTGTTCGATGTCTAGTATTTGGAAGTCCGTAATGAGACGATCAGATGGGAAACGGTATAGTGTCTTGTCAATCATTATGATAAGGCCCTTTTGAACTTTTATCAGTAGATTAAGATTAATTTTCGCCACACTGCCCCGCTTGATCTGTCCGTAGCTGACAGCAGACTGAGCAAGTGCGTAGTATGCCGATTTTAGCGTGACGGTGCTCAATTTGTCATTTATATTCTTACACAAATATGTAAATTTCCTTAGTCTGGTTGCATCAAAGTCGATTCCTTTCGTAAATCGTAAATTGTGTCTATTTGAATTCCTGAATAGTTTAGGCGTGGATTTTGTTCTATTGGCTGATATTATTAGTTTATTCCGACGCACTCATTCGTTGCGTTCTTCTTTGCGTAGAGTTTCGGCTGTATTCACGCACCTATGTTAAAAGTCATGAGTGTGGCGGTTAGGGCGACAAATATATCTGAAATGGGCGCACCCCCTAAGAACTAGGCCCCCTAGGGTTTGACCAATAAAAATCCAGCGTTGATATAGCGTTAGACACAGACTACATGTGTGTACGCGCCGGCGAGCGAGCGGTGACTAAACGTTTGATTGCATTGCTTACACTGTAAAACTGTCTTTGCGCATTAGCAATATAGGAGGGTTTTTAGCATAACTCACAGAGCGCTGTCACGTTTTAATACATTGTAACTAATTAAGGGCCTTAATATAAAAATCTGGCTAAACGAGACGATAGAGTATTAATCAGTCAATACATTGTAGGAGTTATCGCGCTTGAAAGTTTCTGAAATCTATATCTTTAATGTCCAAGGCAATGAGCAATTTTTTTGAGTCTAAATTATAAATTGCTTCCTAATCGAGGGATTTGTTTAGAAACTTTTAAAAATTATTTACTTTTCTTTTTTTGAGTTCATGAAATGCAATTTTTTAGGTATGGTCGTTTCCAGGAATCATGTAACATTTAACTTATTTTTTTTTAGAGATAACGCTGGAAACAAGGGATGGTTCAAAGTCTAACCTATTATCTCATTTTGTTGCTGTGACGGTACCTTCTAAAATGCTATTGAAAATTGAACGATTTCGGGTTAGCGTCATATTTCTTCGTGTTGTAAACTTGTTTCGAAACAACTAAAGAATGTTTGCGGAACGTACTGTTTTTCTTGTTTATCAAATGAAAAACGCGAGTGAACGCCCGTCGTGTACTTGTGGAAACTTACGGCGACAATGTTCTAACGCAACACTCGAAGAGTGCGTTATTTTAGACGATTAAACAGTAGTAATTTTGACTTGAAAGACAAATAACGCTCAGTTAACTAATTATTTTCTACAAAATATAACCATCATACATAGCGACAGCGGTCAAAGATACAATTTCTATGTTGCAACACACAAAGTACTTACCAAACTTCGCCCCTTCCGACTACCATTTGTTTTTGACGATGTCTTACGCACTCTCCATGAAACACTTCAATAATTACGGAGATATTGAAAAATGCCTTCATGATTGCACCACCTTTAAAGATGTACGATTTTTCTGAGAGGGGGGCATCCACAAATTGCCAGATGCGGAAGTAGGATCCGAAAGATGTGGAACTAGGAATGGCGTATACTTTTAAATATTCGTTTAAACATTTGTACGTTTGTCTATGTTCAGCTATTGCTTTTTTAATGTTTTTACGAGAACTCTTTTAAAAGACTGAATAAAAGTATTGCAGAAGATGTCACATGATATGTCTTGTCTACATAATTCGTCAATATGAGGAACAGTATTGGAACTAATGTACATACCGCCCCGGGGTACCTCATTAATAAATGACCAGCCAATCACTGGTTTCATCATTGATTTTTAGGCAATGTTTACGTTAAATAGTCGTATAAAATAGTCGAGTTCTGTATTGTTGACACCAATTTTGTTTTTGTTTCTCGAGCAACTGGAGCTGTCAACTACAACGGGTGAACCCGTCACCTCAGTAAGTTTTATCGGTATTTGATCGTTCTGTCTTCCGTGTGGTGAGCGTAGAAGACTTAGGACCAAAAAAGTTCACTACGTCAGCGTAAGAAGCCACCGCCTTACTGCGAGAAACCGGGTTTTCACCATGTGAGCCGACACTTGCGCCCTTACTTTTAGTAACAGCCAGATATCTCCGACCTCCCGACTGGTTACGAGTTCGAGGTCGCTTGCGCGATCCTCTCCCTTGTGTAGCGGTATTTCAGTGTCTACCGAATCTATCGCGGACCATATTCCTTTGCACCTATTCCTTTGCCCGGCTCTTCACCCGGTATCGGGTAGCCAAATGGGCCTTTCAAGAGCGGCTGCCACAAGGTAAACAACCGCCCCTGCTCTACATGAAACAAAGCCATTTCCAGACTACCTCGGCTATCTGTCTCGATACACAGTCCCTTGGCTAACAACGCACGGTACGCCAACCGCCCAGGAGCGCCCGAATTACGATTCCCAGGGGAACTAGCCTGTAGGCACAGAGTCCTTTTATTCATCCAAAATTGCAAATACAGTTGAAGAATGGATGTGTCATAATCCTAATTGTTTAAAACACAATAATCAAAATACAAATGCAACAAATAATTCCTTTTTTTTAAATCAGTAAAAATAATACTACAACTAACCAAAAGTCAGACAAGATAAAAGGTAAATGCTCAATCATGTCATACGTAAAACGACATTAATCATAATGAATAATCGAATATTATCAACTTATTACTACGTATGTTTTAACATAAGAATAATAGATGTATCTTAGAGATATGATATTATTTTTCATAAGAAATATGTCTATATTAAAGGTACTGCAAAATTTCCTCGAGGTCGTCTATCTTATAAATGGCATATGTGATGAGACTGTGTTTTTTTTTGGTATTAGTCTTTATTCATAAAAAAGATACAAATTACAAGTCACAGTTCCCCACTAGTGCCTTTCAGTTTAATTCTATATTCGAATATTTTTGGTTCTAAATCACGCATTGTCCTTGGCAAGTTACTCCTAGAATGTGTAACGTCCCTTCCGGGATGCAAAACGTACGGCCGAGTTTTTACCTCACAAGTTTAGGAGAGTTTAAATGCCGAATAGACAAATGACATTTGGATAATTCAAGCATTATATGTCAAGCATACATATATGGCATGCATACAAGTGTTATATAAGGTAAAAATGGGATAGTTGCCACAGGAGGATAGACGCTCTATACTTCAAAATTAAGACTCGCAAACATGATCGCAGCTAATACTTATAAGCAAAGTACAGCCCCTTTAGTGTTTGAGCGGCAACCGCGAAGTGTCGCCTGTGTAAAAATAAAGTTTGAGGACGGGTCCTGGCGCAACTATTCCACTTTTACTATAATGTCAAGCAGTCAGTATTTTTGCTTCTCAAGCATTTTCCCATATTGTCCTTGAGATAATAGCTCCATTCGCAGTCAGCTCTGTGTATTTGGCTGTCAATCTGCCACATATATAAACTGCTTAGGGGTTCGTGGATAATCCGACCATCCTTAGAAGAATCGGTCTATTTATACCCGCCAATTACTACCGTGCTAGGACTCACGTATTGTTCGCGTTACCGCGAGCTAGAACTAACATCGTTCAACACTGCTTTACAGTGCGGACGCTTCGTACACTAAATGCACTATGTTCGACTGAGCCAGAATTGGATATTTGGACGGTGAACTTAGCACAACTGCAAAGTACGGTAATGGCATTTCTTAGCTAGTAATTAGATAAATATGTAGTATGTAGTATTAACCCCTCAAATGAATGGCGATTAGCTCGGGTTGCCTACGGCAAAATGTATATAAATTTATATTTACATTTACATTTACATTTACATAGAGCGGGGTTTACTATAGAGATATAGCATTACTATAGAGCGAATTACTATAAAGCGCACATTTACATTTATATTTACATTTATATAAATTTATATACAAAATGTATACATTTTGCCAAGGCATCCCTTAAGGGACGCCTCACATTTGAGGGGTTAAAATAGTTAAAAAGGAGTAACTAGTATAATAAGAAAGGTTAGATAAACATTAGATATACATATGTAAGTATAATCGTTTAATATTACGCTCTAACGGATGTCTCCGTCTCGTTTGCTATAGTCTAGAACAATAATTTATATATTAGAATAATAATGATAGTAATAGTAATGAAGTAGAGTAATAATAATATTATTAACAGTAGAATTATAATAATAGTCTATAGTAGAATAATAGTTTTAATCTAGAATAATAGCCTAGAAAAATAATTAACGATTTGGAATGATCTCTAAGGTTAATTATGTTTTGGGAAATAAATAAATATCCCTTAGCCGTTTTCTTTTTCAATTTGTCCTTTTATTATTGAACACGACGTCACGATTAAAAATAGAAACTTCATCTAGTAAAAGCCTCCACCCCCCTTTTTTTCTACGATTCGAAATGATGACTTGGCGGTGGGTGTCGAGTGACGTCATTCCGCAATTAGTCTAGGCGCCGCGCCACGATGCTCCTCATTTTCCAGTGGTGGCGCCTGGCGGCGCCTAGGCACCGCGACGACGACGACAACTCTGATGCGACACGTGGATTAAAAGGCACGCACCGCCTCGCCCAAAGCCGGCTATCATCCCAGGCCATGCTACACGCAAATTCAAAACGGACTTGCAAAGTCAACAACGAACTTTTTATTGAGGTATACAGGTCTCTGGTGGAACGCCGTTCGGATACAGGCTTGTAAGGCAGGAGCTACAAAACCAATCTCAATAAAATTTTAAGGCAGCAGCATCGCATTTTGAAACTATTTTAAGCAATTAAAAAAAAACATTATACGGGAAAACAAAATATTCCAAGAATAAGGTTTCACCGAGTTTTCCAAAATCTGCCACTTCGGTTTCAAGAGTGCCAAGTAGCCGAGGGTCGTCATTAAGAAAACATTATTTTTATTTAAAAAAAAATGAAATTTAAATTTCATACGCTTCGTAGTTTTAAAAAAATATCTTATTCAAACCGCCAACACTCTTTTGATCCATCCTTTAAAACGATTCCTTTAAGCATGCGGTGAACGTAGAGACTTAGTGTCTACCGTTTAACTACGTCATCTTGGGATGTCGACTACAACGGGCGAGCCCGTCACCACAGGGAGTTTTAACGATTAGTCGTTCTATCTCCCTGGAGTGAGCGTAGAAGACTTTTGGACAGAAGACAATCCGCCGTCCAGCTTCGCCACAACCCGTAAGAGACCAACGCCTTACCGCGAGATAGCCAGGAATGCTACCTGGCGGGCGACACTCGCACCCTTACTACCAATTGTGACCAGATTTCTCCGGTCTCTCGATTGGTTCCGAGTTCGAGGTCGCTTGCGCGGTCCTCTCCTATACGAAGCGGTGAAACGGTGAATACAGAATCTATCGCGGACCAGGGCGTCCTTTGCCCGCCTCTAACCCGGGATCGGATGGCCAATGGTCATTTCAAGAGCAGTCGCCGTAAGGTACGCAACCACCCCCGCTCTATAGGAAACAATACAGCTTCCAGACTCCCCCGACTGTTAGTCGGAGTGCACAATCGATTGGCTTGCGCCGCACGGTGCGCAGACCGTCCAGGAGCGCCAGAGGTTTGATTCCCAGGGGAAACTGACCAGGGCCAGAGTCCTACCCAGGTTCGCACCCCGTGCGTGGAGGCCGTCGGATGGGTGTTGACCCGTGAGTGTGACCGACCCTGAACACATGGGTCTTCGTGGCCAACCCATCATGGGCCCGTTAGCCCCCTAAACTACGTCAATAAGCCAGTGATAATCTATCGCCTTAATGCGTGGTACTGGGAAGGGAACTAAACGGGCAGCCTCGTGCCCTCACTACCAGATTCGGTCGGATTTCTCCATCCTACCATCTGGTCACGGGTCGGAAGTCGCTGGCGCGATCTCTATGTCATGTCAGCGGTAATTCCGTTCGAATTTATCGCGGAACAGGAATATGGAAAAAAGAGTGCTCAATCATCTGGAGACTCGTGATCTATACTAATATTATAAAGAGGTAAAGTTTGTGACGTTGTAGGAAGTAATCTCTGGATCTACTAAATCGATTTTGAAAATTTACCAATAGAAAGCCATGCTATTTGTGAGTGTCATAGGCTATATATTAATCCAAAAAATGCAAAGACTTTTTCGTGGTAGTCGGATTTGCAAAGTAAGTCGGAGAATAAGCGGTCGAACGAAAACGTTTTTAACTAACGCTGCCTTAACGATGACAGATATATGATTAAGTTTTAGAGAAAAGTTGTAGAGCTTGATTATGCCTACAAAAAAGTCAGCGACAACATATGTCTAACTTTTATATTTAAGTCACAAAAAGTAGTATTTTATATAAAAAAAATAATTTAAATCGTTTTAATATCGTTAAAATAATTAAAATTAATAATCGATAAAATAATTAAAAAATAATAATTATTAAAAAAATAATTTAAATCGTTAGGTCATGTTTATTGGTCATATTATCAACAATTATCATTTCTTATCAAAATAAGTAAATTTATCGTCTGAAGTGTTTAAAAAAACAAAACACTTTTCCCTTTTACTGCATATAACTTCCCTTTTACTGCATAAATAGTTAAAGAGATAATACGCTCACAAATAAGACACTCACAAATAACAGTAATATACTCAAATTAGCATGCAAATACATACATACTGTTAGATAGGAAATAAACACTGTTTCAATGCACAAAACGAATTTAATCGTATTGATATCGAGGAGCGAGTTACAACGCCGTCAACCATGTTTTATGTCCAATCCGCTAGTCCCGTCATCGTCGTCCGGGCTATCGTATCGACCGGTAATCAGCAATCGACACGACTATCGTACATCATCCTTGTTCATCCTTCAGTTCGTCCTTCAATACATATGCAGTAAAAATATAACCCTTCTTTTGGCAGTCAGGAAATTAATCATAGTAGGTACTAACCGAACCACACTCATAATTTCATCACAAGTAAACAGTTTTATCGCCCAACGAAGTGGGCGGTAAAACTTAAAAACTTTCTTCAACAGTGTGAGAGTATCCTCGAGAATAACATGCAACCCCATAATTATACTCCATGTTTCAAGGCATGAGAAAGTGAAGTGTTCTCCTTCAGTCGTTGAATTTGTAGTATTTTTCATATAACTCGTGAATCACTGAAGTTACGGTTAGGAATGATGTAACAAGAGCTATAGGTATATAATAAAAATGTTTTTATCCCTAGATACGACTAGTAAACTTTGTTGTTTTGGTAAAATTGAATTTTCACTTCGCTTGTCTAACTTATTCACGCGAACCGTCCAGGTCTAGGATATAATTATTAAGAACCCAATTTATTATAATAAGGATTTCAACAGTATTGAATTTCCTAATTTTTCATAATTATTTTGATTACTTTTTTTTGATATATTAACTATTTACCTTACTAAATCCAATCATTCTGATAATCGGAAATGGAATATTACCTATATCAAAATTTATCTATTTGTATTGAGCCATTTTTATTGTTGTAAATTTTTAGTTTGTTTGTAACAATTTTACACTTATGGTATACCCCATAATCATGTAAAATTAATTTGACTCTACTAAGAGTAAGAATTCCTACCAAATGACTTAATTTAAAAAGAATAAATAAGATAAGAAAAATACTTGACCGGACTGATACATAAGTATAAGAATAAGAGTAAATTTATTTTCGTAAGTAATTTTCCAAAAACATTATTTGCAAAGTCTGCCTAACTAGGCCGAAGCCCGTACCAAGGTAGACTCGACTAGGTCACTTGTACGTTTTATATTGTATGCACACTTATTTAAGTACTATTACTGAGAAAAAGAAAAAGTTTAAAAAAATATAAAGTAAATCTAATTAACTCTAATAAATGCGTAGTATAAATTTCAAGAGTCATTTTAATGATATCTAATACCTAATTCATAATCATATTGAAAAATAAAAACGTAATAAAAAATCAAAATATTCCAGTTAAAATATACATGGCTTGCGAGTGCTCAATAGTAGTGGTTATATTTTCTTCCTGGGAAAGAGATTCGCGATAATGAAAAGGCGCGTCGGAGCGCTGAAAGACACACCAATCCACATTATTACAAGTTGCCACAGACGAAATGATTATGATGGCGTCGACTGTATGTAGTATACCATTGTGGAATATTTTTTTATCCCGATGATCATTTTGGCTCTTGAGAGAGAGGCGTTGCTTGTGGCTTCGCTCTATTTGATGTCAGACGTCGTTATACTCGTATACAGTTTTAAATGCTGAATCAGCCATTAAAAATTTATTTCGAAACAAATGTATTTAAAAAATCAAAAACATTCCATTATATTCAATATTATTCTGTATATTTCAGTTTGATTATTTAACTTTTTATTGCAATGGTTTTTTCTGTCTATAATAACTATTTATCCTTTATGACATAGATGCGCCCTTCTAGCGGCAGGTAAAATATCACTAATATTGTTTATTTGCGATATTTTATTTACCGATAGATGGCGCAGCGAGCTCAAATTTTGTTTAACTGTTCAATACTTCAAATAAAAAATTTTTTTTTAAAAAATGCCATTTTTTTAAAACAAAAGTTGCTTGATTGCTTGTACTGATTTAGCCCCTTGAAGAATGTCGGTTGATTAAAACTCACCCTGTATAGGTATTACGTAGTTTGTAGATTGATGATTAAATTGTTTATTATTATTTTTCCTATAAAATAAATATTATTAGTTGTAATTATTATTAACTTTGATTATAATTAGTATTAGTTGATTTTTTATATATTCGATTTAAAAATGATATCGATCTACATATGTACAAGCCATTGCTTATGTGGTATGCTTTATTCAGTACTCATCTAGTCCTAGTTTTGCAGCGTTGATTTAATGAATATACTCGGCTGCGGTGCTCTCTTTTTTGGTACTGTTTAGAATGAAGCCTCTAATAGTGCTATTGTACTGTAGATAGTAGTGCTGGGAGCTAATGGGCCCTTGCTGAGTTGGCCACGAAGACCCATTTTGTCCACGCATGAAGAGCGAGCCCGGGCAGGACTCTGGGCTTAGGGCTAGTTTCTCCTAGGAGTCAACCTTCTGGCGCTCCTGGACGGTCTGCACATCGTGCAGCGTAAGCCAATCGATTGTGCATTCTGTTTAACAGTCGGGGGAGTCTGGAAGCAGCACTTAGCATTTTCTTATAGAAACAGTGCTGCTTGTAAACATTTTGAAGTTTAAATAAACGGTTTACGGGGTGCCGGCGGGGTCTGAAGCCCGGAGAATTCTTCCTAAGGTCTCCGTTCGCTCACCCCTCACGCGCTACCCTTCCGGCACGCGTGAGGTTGTCGTTGCATGACATCCTGGGCAGATAAAAAGACCCACGTCGTTAGAACTGCCCGGGTGATGGGCGGGGTTTTCAACACTCGCCTGTCGCCGCGTAAATATAAACATAAAAAAATGTTTCTTATAGAGCGCGGGTGGTTGCAGACCTTACGGCGACTGCTCTTGAAACGACCATCGGCTACCCGATCCTGGGTGAAGAACCGGACAAAGGAAGCCGTGGTCCGCGATAGATTCAGTTTACACCGTTTCACCGCTTCGTAAGGGAGAGGACCGCGCAAGCGACCTCGAACTCTTACAACCAGTTGAGAGACCGGAGTAATCTGATCACAATTGGAAGTAGGTAACGTACCTGGTTATCTCGCGGATAAGGCGTTGGCCTCTTACGGGCATGTGGGGGAGCTTGACGGTGGACTGTTTTGTCCAAGTCTTCTGCGTTCTCTTCACGGGAGATAAAACGACCAATCGTTAAAACTTCTTGAGGTGACTGGTTCGCCTGTTGTAGTTGAGAACTCTATTTGTAGATAGTAATAATGTGCTTTCTTTAAATAAATATATACAATACTCAAATTATAGTATTTGTCTGGTCCATTCCTGACATAGGCCTTCTCCAGTATCTGCCATGCTCGCCGATCTTGAACCCTCCTCATTTATTCGTATCCTCTGTGTCGCCTACCATCATCCATCCAGCATAGAGATGGAGCCACTTGCTGTCTCGTATTCCCGCGTGGTCTCCATACGAGTATTTTCCTGATCCCAGCTATAATCCTTTCTGGAAATTTATCCGGCCTATCTCCTTTTGCAGCGTGCAATAGTGCACCTCGTCTTTATTGCTCGAATAATTTAGTATTCAGTTTTATTGGAAGTTATGCGCGAATTATGCTTTTATTGGCGCTAAAAGCTGCCCAGGCTAGCGAAATCTGCATCTCCATCTCTGAAGTATTGTTTCCGTCGCCCAAATTTATATTGAGTCTTGGACTTAAAAATATATTTTTTTAAATAATAGGGACACAAACAATACCCTAACACAGTGTTTTTCAACCTTTTTAAAACCGCGACCCCCTTTTTGGTAAAAAAAAAAAACTTTTACGCGACCCCCCTTAGGCTGTTACTTATGTAGTTCTCTCAACCCCCTTAGTCTCTTCCACAGCTGTAACTGTAAGCATTCAAAAAAAAAACAATGCGAAAACCACAATAATTTTAACTGTTTTTCACTTGTTAAGCTGTACTTACCTGTTTCTATCTTAGATCAACAAAATGTTTTGTAAAGGAAATAGGAAAGAAACATATAATATACATGTTTCTCTTCCGAAGCTGCAAATGTTTGGATATTATGTAATAAAGATTTTGTAATATTTTCTATTTATATTTATAGTTGCCTTGCGACCCCCCGGGAGTCTCTTCGCGACCCCCCAGGGGGTCGCGACCCACTGGTCGAAAAACACTGGAGTCTAACACATACATTAATTATTGCCAATATTTTCATATGATTCCTTATTAGAGCATAATATTCTATGTCTACTCCGCATGACAAATTAATTATTGTGTATGTGCCGTTTAACTGATGATTCTTTGAAAGTACTGATATAAAAGTATTGTTATTAAAATTATTCTGATCCATAAACATAAATAAAATAATATATATTTTATAAATATAGGGAAAGAAATAAAAACTAAAAATAATCATAACGATTTAATAGACCATATATTGCAGCAAAAAGCCAAAAAACCTTCAAATTTATCATAGAAAATAAGGATTAAAAACAAATTTAAAATGAATTCAGAATAGCAATTAACATTATAAAATATAAAAAAATGTATGTAGTGATATAAAATTAACTATATAAGTAATAATAATGACTCAGTAGACATTTCATTACAGCAAAAAGGCATTAAAGAAACCCCTAAAAATCACATAAAAGATAAAGTTTTAAAAACTAATTTAAAACGTGATTACAATAATAAAAAATGGAGATATTTAATATTGTCTATAACAATAATTAAAAAATATATATGAAAACATACGGCATATAAATCTAAAATATCAATGTATGTGTATCGTAATTTAGTCACTAAAATGAATATAATTGTTAGGGGTTCCAGGTTTGAAAAAAACAATTTTATCATAACTATTGGTTGTGGTGTCGAATAGAATAATATAATTACTTAAGATTTAGAAAGATTTTGAATGGTACTACTCTATTTGACGGTTAGTCGTGATAATCGTTTTTAAGATGTTTTTCATATATTTTTGTGGGATTCCTCCTTTAGTTTTTCAATTATTGACATGTGTCTTCATTGTTATCGAAGAGTATAATCAAGTCGTCGGTGTATCTAAGGTTTGCCACTTTATTTCCATCAATGTTGATGCCCTTTACCATTCTAGTTTAATTGCCTGAAAACGTTTTCTAAGACCGCAGTAAACATCTTTGGAGGTATCGTGTCGCCTTGTCGCACTCCTCTAGCCAGTTGAATTATATCAGTCTTTTCCTGCAGACTCACACAAGCTATGGCATTCTAATGCAAATGCTTAACCGGTCGAAAGTCAGCCTTCTCGTGGAAAAAAGTGGGCCTCAAATTTTTGGTCGATTTTGTAAAAAATGCTAACCATATCGTATAAATATATAATCCGGCCGAAACGGTTACGCGCGGATCTGTCTGTTGGCAATCTGAATTGTTGGCGTCCGACGGGTTAATCAAGCGAATTTACCTTCGCCAACCAGATAATTTGATATGGCTTCTTCATCGCCTAAGCTGCTACGGAGCCGAATGCGTTTTCATAATCAATGAAAATCAGTATAATCGGTATTTTATTATATAACTCATAATTATATATAAGATCGTCCCTTAAGAGTCAGTCTAGTTCTGCTCTTTCATAGAGTGCGGTTTCTAACAAAATGATTTATTTATGAAAATTACGGTAAAGCTATATATGGTGAAAGAGAAACTTCCTATTTATGTTATTTTGATGTACCTTCTGAATTTTCGAAACAATGCCTCGTTAAGTCGGAGATTCAACGTCCGACCAAAGTAGTAAGAGAGCTCACTACAAAAACCGATTTCTTATTTCGCATAAGATAGCGGTTGTTTTCCGATACAAACACACAAACAAATCATAAGAAATCAAAGACTATCGCGTGGCGCTAATAGCATTGTCCGGTGATTTAAAAGCAATATATTTGGCCATCTATAATAAAATTGATGATGAATGTTTTTTGTATAAGATACTTATTGATTATAAAACCCCATTATTTAACCAATGATAACGATAATAACATTTAATTATTAGTGCTATCGATCGCTTTTTATATACTCTGATTACATGCCATAAATAATACGGAGATATTAAGAGGACGATTATTATTCTAACATTAAAACTCGTAATTAAAACTATTACCTATTTTAACCTGTATAATAAATAAAAAATTGACATCTGTATGTAAATAATATTAAAATTAGTAAGAGGTATGATTTTAAAATAATTTGTTATTATATTATTATTTTATTTTGAGTAACGTCGTCTTTTGAACGCCAAATATAGGGCTACTGAACATAAGAGAATATGTATCAATGCTTAGGATTATGAGTGTCATCTACACGTTGCGTTTAAGAGTAAAATCCTAACTACCAAACGTAGTCGATATTGGCCCGTATTCCGTTTCTCGCGGTCTTAAACTAAACTGGTGCTAAAACTTAAGAACTTCTTATTTTTCGTTATTTTGTTGGTATTCCGTTTTATTAAAATTAAGAACCGGTCTTAAATCTTAAAATTTCCGTTTTGTCTATGGCCGTTCTAAAGCGGGGTCTTAATTTTGACAGCTCACCGGCCCCGGTCAATCGCCCTATCGCTCGCCGCGCGCCGCGCCGTTTCGTGTTTGTGTGTCGATTCGCATTTTCGTTTGTTTTGAAGTAAAATGGCAATAAAATGAAACAATAATAAGGAGTATGTGCCTAAACAAGAATATATACAGGGCGATTTATCATAACCTACAAAAAAAAATACACAGGATTTTCAGGGCAAGATATAGATATCAATAAACGATTACTTACGATAATCTGCGCTCCACATCACTTCTTCGATTTAAAAGCCAATGCCAAGCAAACATCTTGGAAAATTGCAACACGTAAAGTCTTCGGAATCACAAGCAAAAACAAGTTACACGGCTGTCAGACGAAGACTGATCGATTTTAGACCGTTCTTAGATAAGACCCCGAACAAGACCCATCTGCCATGACAGTTGTAGAAACGGAAATCCAAAAAGGGTTTCGACGGTGCTTAACGTCAACTTAAGCACCTGATGATCTCTACATAAGCACGCGCCAGTTAGGACCCATGAAAGGGAATACCAAAACATCACTTCAAAATTAAACGTCGTTTTAGCTCCTTTTTAGACCCCAATTTAGGCACCTGCGAGAAACGGAATACGAGCAATCTAATACCATATATATTCAATGCTTGCACCTAGCTCTTGGATTAAAGGTGCTTACGGCTGCCATTCAGAATCAGGAGCCAAGTGAAAACAAAGGTGAAATAAATATGCGCGACAACCCTACCGCCGTACAAACCCCTCTTGATGGATGGCAGGTGTTAGTGAGGGCGCTAGCGACGACTGCGAAAACATCAAAGGGGTGAAAATGTGCTGCCTATGCGTTGGAAGAGAAATGTACCACACTTTACTTGCTTACTCCATGGCAGATAAAAATACGGTAGTTACAAAGTCCCCAGTTTCGTTGAATGTGATATTGTGATTATTCCGACGTATAATGAAACAAGTTTTCAAGGAGGTTTCTCCAATATTTCGGCATTTGTAGGAAATCAGTTGGATGCGACAGTGGCCCGTATTCGGTTTCTTGCAGGCTTCAACTAAGCTGGTGTTAAAAATTAGGAACTTCAGCACTTTTGTTATTTTGTTGGTATTCCGTTTCATAAAAATTAAGAACCGGTCTTAAATCTTATAATTTTCCGTTTTGTCTATGGCCATTGTAAAGTGGGTCTTAATTTTGACAGCTCGGTCAATCGTTCGCCAGCCCGCCGTTCGTCTCATCACCGCATGCTTATTGTCGTCACATTTCCGTTTGTTTTGAATTATACAAATATAAAAGTCATTTTATCATACAATATACAGGGACAAGGCTAAAAAAATATACAAAGCTATTTATCAAAAAATATTAACACAGAATTTGAAAATAATTTACAAAAAATATTGACACAGAATTTGCAGGGAAAAATATAGATATTAATTAATAATTACTTACGATAATCAACGATCTCCGTCCATTCTTCACTTTAGAAGCCAATGCTGAGAAAAAATCTTTAAAATCACAATGAAAAATCTTCAAAATCACGAGATAAACGCTACACGGCTGTCAGACGCAGACTGCTCAATTTAGACCGTTCTTAGCTAAGACCCCAAAGAAGATCCATCCGCAATAACAATTGTAGAAACGGAATACGAAAAACAATATAGGCGGCGCTTAACATTAAATTAAGAGCCTGATAGCCTCTACATAAGAACGCTCCAGTTAGGATACATGAAAGGGAATACCAAAACGTCAGTCCAAAGTTTTAGCGAGTTTTTAGACCCCATATCAGGCACCTGCTAGAAACGGAATACGGGCCACTGCGGCCAAAGTATTGAATATATTCAACACTAAATCTGGGGAAAAACATCTTTTGCATTACCGTTTTATATGTTATTTTATTTTGCTACCTTATAATAAACATATTCTATTCTCTGCATTTCAGGAAATACCGGTAATGACATCTATGTGACAAACCACCGGTATGTCCTGAAAACCAATCTTAGATCACGGAGATTATCCCAAATTGCAGCGTTTGTTGTCTCTCTACGTAGTCTTTGTCTAAAATATCTTTGTGCTATTTTATTTTTAAACTTCTATTGTTGTCATTGCTGCAAATGCACAAATAAATCAATAAGTAAATAAATAAATACTGAGATTATGTGAGGCTTCGGCCAAATGATATAATTTACCTCGGTCTTACTGCATCTTGCATTGTGAAATTACCAAAAATCAAGTGGTGGATTCCATTTTCTTCTTCTTCTTCTTATTTATAAAAATGAATCGCCGTGCGTTAGTCTCGCAAGATCTCGAAAATGACTCGACCGATTTGAATTATTATTTTTTTGTTTTGTTTGCCATGATTCAGGGGTGGTTTACAAAAAAAAAAATAAAGAAAAATTAAAAAAAACAACTGAAAATCGAAAAAATCGAAAAAATTGGTCATTTTGGGAAATAAGTCACTTTCAATAGATGGAGTTCGCGGCGATCCTATATTTTGACAGCTGCGCCATCCATCACTGTTATTCGTTCCGTGCGATTGTGCAAAATTTCAAACAGTCGAAGAGTCGAAAAAGTCGAAAAATTCAAGAGTCGAAAAAGTCAAAAAAGTCGAAAAAGTCGAAAACGTCGAAAAAGTCTGAAAAGTCGAAAAAGTCAAAAAAGTCGGAAAAGTCGAAAAAGTAAAAAAGTCGGAAAAGTCGAAAAAGCATTTATATTTCATCATGTAAATTAAATACATTGAATTTATTTTAGTTACAAACGCCTTTCATTTAATCACCAAACGAAACTCAAACCGTACATGATTCGGCCATATTATAGATTTCAATGAATTGGATTTGGAAGGTTGATTAGGATCAATAAACGCTTATGAAGAGTTACAATCAAATCAATTTTAGGTGGTACGAAGTTCACCGAGTCATCTAGTATGCGATAGATTAGATTAGAACAATAACAATATCGTATGCATAGTTAGGTATATAATTTGAATATTTAGGTAGGTGAAGTATGAAAAATTTATAATAAATGAAATATAAAAATGCCCTTGTTAAGATCCCAGGTACGGTTTCAAAAATTTGATAATCCCATTAAAAGAGATAAAAATCTATCTAGATTTATTGCAGTGCAAAATATTGCGAAAGCAATTAAAGAAATTGATCAAAATGTTACTGAAAAACTGCTTTACTATGAAAGCTTTTACCTTTATCAAATCAATTAATGATTGCACAACTTGATTTTTAAATTGCTACCTGCAGACAAAGAACGATTACCTTTTTTTACATTCTTAAAAAAATCGTTTCAAATGAAGTATGTAACTATGTATTTACACCATATGGTAAGTCTTGCTTTCGAGCAAAATTTAGAATTCGAGTTTGCCCAGTATACTCACATTTGGAGATCCTGCGAATCCAAAAAAAATATGATTTGTGAAAACGGATTTTTTTAGATATTGAAATAGCATGTGTTTTCATGATCGCTATAAGAAACTTCACGATGTTATGAAATCGGTAACTTGCCGCATTCACTATTCATAATCTTGGCTTGATCATATACAGGCTGAGTTTTTAATTAGTGGTATCCTTAAAGTGAATGTATCAGTACGAGCAAATAAGCAACTTTTGATAAAAACTTTTGGAAAAAACAAAAAAGAAGTTTTAGTTTTTTTGCGATTCTAGCGACATTGCGATTTAAGATCGGTTAAGATCGGTTTAAGAATTTGGAAGTTACTGTTGAACAAAGAAACCGAAACATACACACTCGTATATAAACCCTAAACACATGATACTCCTATTTTGTGGGCAGTCGTGTAAAGAAGTACTACTTCGGGTACAACTTCGAGTTGGCGTTTGGAAAAACTGTATAAAAAGCAGTTATAATGACGCAAATCTATCAAAAATGTTCCATCTGGGAATGATTTTAAAATAGCTTCTGTTTGTACTACGGAAAGAAGAGCAATTTATAAAAAAGCACATGCCAACAAAATTGACACACTTCCTGTTTACTTTCTGCCTACCTAAAGAGATTTATTTGAGGATATGGCTATAACACTAAAATATGAATAGATATTTTTTTAATTTTGGCGGGTAGCTTTGTTCCAAAGTTCCATATATAAATTTATAAGTTGTGAAATATTCGTCTCGTTATTGTTTGCACGTATTTTACTGCCGTTGGCAATACAAACTAGAGCTGGCTCACTAACAACAAGCGTTCTACTTGTTTGTTCCATCAGAGTCGCATTAGTCATTTTCGATTGCGCAAATAAATTCGCACCCGGACACCGTCGTGCCGCGCTCACGTTGTTGTCACTTTTGTACGTGGCAGTATCGCAAAGGACGTGTCTCCTCCGCCTTTTTGCTACTCCTTTTGCACTGTGATAAATGCTCCGGTGCTGCATACATTTGCGACACGTCTGTCGACGATGGGGAAACTTTTCTTATTATTTTTTATTTATTACGTTTCACGCTGCTTAAGGGGAGGAAGCGGAGCCGCGATGGGAAAGATGTCGTATCATCACATGCGTCATTTAAAACGACGAAGATCGTAATTTAGATTGAATTTTATTGCCCACAGTAATAATGCATAAATATGTACGTAGAGACGTGTAATGTAAAATAAATGCGAAATCACAAAAAACGACCACCAGGCTGCCTCATATAAAACAGTTATAACATATAAAACAGTGACTTATAGTGTAAGTAGTTGGACCTGTACAAAACAGTGATAAAAACATATAAAACAGTGACTTATAGTGTGCGTAGTTGGACCTGTACAAACAGTGATTAAAACATATAAAACAGTGACTTATAGTGTGCATAGTTGGACCTGTACAAAACAGTGGCTAAAACATATAAAACAGTGACTTATAGTGTGCGTAGTTGGACCTGAGATGTGCATTAACGTAAACACGGGTTGATGTTGTACGTATAATTTTGAGGGCTCGATTGAGTTTCTTCGTGAACTAAAATCGGAAATTAGTTCGTGTGAACGAGACAGGCCACTACGCTAGACCGGAATGTGAAATGAACGGTTGTCACCTTTTCGCTTTTATACTACTCACCAAAGATAAAGTATCTGAATCTAAGACCGCACGAAATGTGCTCAAAATTATTCCGACGACTATAATTTCGACAGTTAGTTTTGAAGCGGGAAAATCAACGATCGTTCGTTTCATATTTTGCTCTAACGTATTGCTCTATCTCGTTCACTTGAACTAATTTTAGTTTTAGTTCACAAAGAAATGCAATCGGGCCCACTATATATGTTTGCAATACATACGACACTTAGACGAAGATATAAGACTTCATATGTGATCTGGCTGATGAACTTTGGGTTGGCTCCCGATGAAGGAACTACTCAACGGTCAACAGCAGAGACCCACAATTTTGTATACGAGTTTCGATTTCGTTTTCGATAGTTTTCGATTTTGATTTTGATTTTGATTTCGATTTCGATTTCGTTTTCGATTTCGATTTTGATTTCGATTTCATCATCATCATCGGGGGAGGGGGGGGGGAGGGTTAAAGGGTGGCGCTAGGTTGGGGGGGGGGGGGTAGGATTTATGAAATGAATATTCAGATGAATTAAGCTACTTGACAGGAAAGTCTTGGGGTGATACAACCGATTTTTTATGAAGAATTGTTTTTCGGCTCGTACTTATTCACCCACTTCATGGATGCCACTAATAAAAAACTCACTGTGAATATAAGACAACCGTATGCGCCAAAAAATTGAATTTGCGTTTTTTTTTAAATATTATTGTTAATAATATACTACTCATTATAATAATAATAAAATATAATAATTATAATGATTACTATATTTTAATAATAAAATAGTCACGCTACGAATCGTTCTGTCGATGAACCCAGGGGTTCGAATTGCTTGGTTTTCTTGTAATTGCTCATAATGCTCATTGCAGTGGTATCTCATAGGGATAATGTTTTTATCCGGGGATGCTTCTTTAATTGCTTAGTATTGATTAATTTTTAATTTTTATTGCTTAGTATTGATTCCTCGCAAACAACTTTAAATAACTGTTAAATAATATATTAAACAGTTAATCAGTAAAATAATATATGTCTAAAATTAGTCCCGTTTACACAACTAAAAAGAACATCTCGTGATCGAAGTTATTCAGTTTTTCCATGCTCTGAAAAGTGTGTTTGTTGGCATGTACGAGGTCTCGCATATCAAGCGACGATATTAATTATAACTATATAATTGGCGCTTACTTCTATTTCTTGAGACATTTTCTTGGCAAGCACAAGTCAACGAAGTAAGCAGGCGAATATATAATGGCTTTCATAGCCTTCGGAGGTTGCAGAGATTCCTCCCTGTAAGCACTAAGCAAACCATAATTCAAAGTCTGCTTCTGCCGTTACTAGACTATGCCGATGTCGCATATTTGGATCTCACCGAAAACAGACTGGATAAACTTGAGCGCCTACAGAACGTTTGCATAATGTACATATTCAATCTGAGGAAGTATGACCATGTTTCCGAGTACCGATCAAAATTGCAATGGCTTCGTATACGGGACCGGAGAAATTTGCATATCCTTTCACTTGTATATAATGTCCTACACAACCTTACATCTCCCTCCTACCTCAACGAGGCTTTTACCGGATTAGGAAGTCATGGTCTCCCACTTCGTTCAAGTCAGAATAATATCCTACGTATCCCAAAACACAATACCACTTTTTTTTCCTACTCCTTCTCCGTACATGCAGCTCGACTGTGGAATCAGCTTCCTTTAACTATTCGAGGCGCTAGATCGCTGTTCACCTTTAAGCAATCATTGAAAAAGCACTTCCTTTCACAATAAATTCAATAAAATCATAAGTCATAAATTCTAAATCATAAATTCTAACCTTTCCGTTATCCCCTCCCTTTCCTTACCTTATTTTGGCAGTTTATTTATTTACTTATTTATTTATTTATTTATTTGTTAATATATCAAAATATGTATGTATATACATATACATACATATAATATGTCAAACTCAAAAATTTATTTATATATTTACATTTTACTTTAGATACACACACAATATATATTATATGCTATAATTTCAAATTTAATTTTAGGCTATAATTTGTTGCCTACTCTTCTTTTCACACCAGCATGTTGGTTGACTGGAAGATATTGCTGTAGTGTAGCAATAAGTCCGCCATTGTACCTTATTTTATTGTGCAATAAAGAGATTTTAATTTCATTTTTTTCATTTCATTTCTCTTTCTTGCTACGAGCCTGGTAAACAAGAACTGTGCGACGTATCTGTCTGAAAATTTGTCAGTTTTCCTAAAATAGGTTGCTGTTGCCAACCATTACAACCATTTCGCGGTACGCGCGCCATCTTTTGCCCATTCCCGAAACATTTCAATCAACTCTCGTATAATAGAAACGCTTATTTCTCCCCTTTTTCTTCCGCTACAATTAATTGCCCTCTCACAACAACTAAACTTCATCCCTAAAGAACTTTCATCTGCATGCTTTGATATATATAGACATCAATATACTTTATACGGGCACCGTAATAGGTAGCTTTGAGTGTATATAATAGTATGAGAGCTGGGCGCAAACTGCGCACTTGGCGAAGTACTTTTGACTCGCATAAACAGGCGAACAGCTGTGACACAGCCCTCGCTAAAAGCATTAACAACACTCTTATAATGCGGCGAGTTGGGTTTGCGGAATATTTACGGCAGACATTAAAAATCTCACCTTATATTTTAGCGCATATATCAATTTCCATTACGTAATGGATATTCGTTTTTATAGCTATGTAAAATCTACAATGCATTGGAGATACCGAACATCCTGTATGACGTGTCGTCTGGTTGTCCCCTTCCTCTTTGTAAAAAAATAATGAAAGGAAACAGGTATTTATTGGACGAGGTTGAAATCAGTTCGGCCATGTTTATGAATTTTTCCTTTGACGTTTTTACCGCTTGGAAATTCCTTTAATAATTAAATTCATTCAATTCAATAGAAGGATTTAGGCTCCATCAATTTATATGAAGAATACGCGTCTGGAGATAGATAAAAAAGCGTTGAAATTAGAAATTATACATACAGGGGTGTATCAGCAGTCATTGGTTTCAATATAGGAGGTTGTTTGTTTAGAATACCGTTTTTATATTATTTATTTTTTTATTTATTTATTACTTACACTTACATAAGCATAAAATCAAAGAAATTAACTATCAAGAAACATTGTCATATGCTTTTAAATTTGGGTATACATTTGGCTAAGCCCAAGTTAAATAGCACATAAATCAAATGTAAATGTGTTTCTATTGTGTTTAGTGAAACGCTACCAAGCCCGCCTTACTAGGCACTCCTGTGATAAGGCGAGCTCACTTATTTGAAAGTCGTGTTATAAACTTGGAACTAAACCTGTATATTAAAAGCATTATAAATAGGATAGAAAACGAATTTACCGCGTGAAATTTGTAGGACCCGACGTTTCGGAGACAGACAACGGCGGCTGCAACGTCACCGAAACGTCGGGTCCTACAAATTTCACGCGGTAAATTCGTTTTCTATCCTATTTATAATGTCAAACAACCGCGATAGTCTTCGATTTTATATTAAAAGCATTATTAACAAAATGTTCTAGAGTGCTAAAATTGCACAAAATGTCAATAGATGTAAATGGAATTTGTAGAATATCTTGAGGAAGTGGATGACAAAAATGGAATTTGTAAAAATTAAACATAATAATGAGTTAAATATATATAATAATTATAATATAAATAAGTATAACCTAAAGCTATACCTACCCAATAACTACGCTTTGAAATACCACGCCCACTGGTTAGGGCTAAGCTCTACGCTTGCGTTACCATAACGTGACAAGCCTCTACAATCATGAAAAGAGGCGAAATCACAATAAAGCCAACCTTTTCACCGACTTCCATTTTCAAAGAAACAAAATTGCCACCATGGTCGTATCTATTCAGTAAATTGGCCCCCGTTTGTGTACCAGCTAACACTCTTAAACCGAGCAGAAGAAGCGACTCTACGAAAACATCCATCGTGAAGAAAATATGTAGATGGGCGTTTGTGGGAACGAAGATTCTGTATGTTGTGTAGTGTTTGACAACATTCATTCGCGATAAAGGATTCACATATACCACCATCCGGCTTATGAATGATGACTCTATATTATAATTTATGAACATTTCCGTAAGTCGTGTAGATTGAAATGTGTCTCAATTCAGCAGGATTTTAATGTAGAATTCCGTCAGGGCATATTGACTGTGATCTGTTTCCGGGGGGCTTGACTCCTCGGCGCGTCCCTTCTTCGTCCGTCGTCGTGCAAGGAAAATCGTCATTTTGTTCTGATACATTTGCACATTCCTTGATGAGCTCACTACACTGTGTCCTATGATTTATTTATTTGTTGAAAAATAATATGCTTCATAATACACAGCAGCATAATATCCTGAGTAAGGCGTCATTTTTCACCATATCGAAAGTCTTTTTTTAAATAAGCCTTCCCAGTAAACCTCACCTGCTAGACTTCCCGGCTCACTATCTAACTCATTTGCCACATAATCCATAAAGACGGAAAAGTTAATAGTGATGGACAAACTAATGACATCAGACCTCAGTGTCTGAAACCGCGAGCGCGCGCTCTCTCGAAGGGATGTATATGTAGGTTTTGGTCACTATTTGCTATCTCTTTCCTTCGCCAGGAAAGAAATAATGTGACGCTGGAATTGCTGCAATGTGACACTTCAATTTCCACGTGTCCCTACTTTGGTCGTGTGAATGCATCACACATTCTTTATTAAAATCAGATTAAATGAAATTTTATTATTTATAAACTTTTTAGGGTACAGCAATACAAACATAATTATAATATAAACAATTATAAGGTAACTATTAAAATAAAACAACATAAATAAAATTATTACCCCCAATAAAATTATTTACAATAAACAATAATAGAAAAAAAAGAAATTGAATTGTCCGAATGAATGCAAAAATAAGAGTAGAGTTTAATAAAAATTACAAAAAATAGCAAAAGAGTAACAACTTATCTACTGTATTATCGTTTATATAATAAACATAAAATTTTATTACTCATCCAATTAGGTTACTATACAGTCAAACAAAATAAATAACGCGTTTCACGCGGTGGATTCGTTTTCTATCCTATTTATAATATAACTTATTTGTTTAGTTTGATGTACAGCATCACCACTTACCGAATCGCCAACCTTACCGAACATACTGTATAAGGGCAAGTACAAGTTCAAGTTCAAGTTCTTTATTGTGTGAATTGTTAAAAAAACATACAATGTTTAAGTAACAAACTGCCCAGAGAGCATACAACATTTCGTTTAAAAAAAAAGTAGAATTCTGATTTAATTCGACCAGAATTAAATTAATTGTTACAAAAGAATAAATAGGAAACCGAAATCACATTAAAAATACTAAAAAAAATCTAGAAAAATAACTAAAGTTAATTCGGATTTTAAAAGCTTTTTAGTGGTAAATATTATTCCATGTTTGCTAAACTGTATGGAAATCTTGAACCCCCGTAGCCTTTCAATAAAATTGCCGCTTTCTCATTTGGGTGGTCGCATGAGTAGATGCGTTTACCTACTATTTAGGAACTCTTAAAATAAAGTTTATTTTTAATTTTGCTTTCCAGAACTATCTTTACGTTTCTTAAAACAATGTTAAAAAAAATAATAAAGCCGCTCTAGGGACAAACGAAATGGCAAACTAGAGAATAAAACGAGAGGAGCACAATAACCGGGCTTACGCATGAATAGCGCGCGGGACTACCAGATGCGAGGAAAAATAAGATATTTTCGTTTTACTGGTGGGGCGGGGCGTTTGTATCATTTCACAATGGCGCACGCAATAACCAGAAACCGCATAAAGCCGACCGTCTTGCATCTCTCGAGCCCCGCTTAAATGACATTTGACTTATCCCCCGTTCTACGGAGTTTGAATGGTTCCTGGGATGTGAAACGATGTGCAGTGTAGATGGATGATCCAACAGCAATAATCCGGGATAACGAGAGCGATAATGCTGCAAACTTCAGGGAGAAAATCACCAAGTATGGTTTCAAGTTAAGGCTGACACCCCAGACTTTCAGCTTCATTTAATTACACTACCAATTAGCCTCGTATTTAATCAAACCACTGCTAATAACCCACCCCATTAAGCCTCCACCCCACTGCAGAGCTTGGAAGTTTTTAATTTATAGCGTAGTAATAAGCTGCATTTAAAAAGTTTATTAGAAGTCTCTAAGGAAATTCAGTGGGAAAATGGTTAACCGAGCTGCAATCGGCAGGTGCGATCAACTGACTACCATCCCTAATTCCGTCGGCTTTCGCACGTCCAATATTCTAATTTATTAATGGGGCTACGCTTTCTATTCCATAGAAATCGATTCATGTTTATATTTTATAAATTGTGCTAAATAGATGCGCATTTATATTTTATCGTTGAATAATTGATGAGCTGAATGATTTCTTGGAATTAATATTTAGGTTTTTGGGACGGGTACTCGGAAAAAAAACAGACATAATTTCAAGTATTTAGATTTATAAACAAGTAAATATATTAAAAAATATAAAAACACGACTGCCGTTACAGAAAGTGAACCATTGTATATATAATTATTTTAAGTACTGTTTTTTATGAAATAATTGTGGTTTATGTATTTATTCATATAGATAAATGTATATTTCCGGAATGTACTCAATCAGACCTTTCATTCGAAACTAAATATGATACAATTATGCTGATCTATTCACATTTACACATTTGTATATTTAAACAAATACTTACTTAACATTTCTACAGTTAACCCTTGGAGTAAATGGGTATTTTCATGGATGCATCTGTCTCTTTTGCAGGATTTTCGGCGACATCGACTTAAAGTACTATAACTACGAAACTACTACACCAATCATAAAAAGAACAACTGCTTAATGATTGCATTGAAATTTCGAATATAGAATATTGAAATATCATTTTGTAAAACAATTAGATAATTATGAATAAATATGAGAACGTCAAAGAAGTGAAAAAAACGCGCGACCAGATTTGGTCGACTCGTACTCAACGGATAATTGTTTCGCGACCAGATTTGGTTGACTCATCCTCAACGGGTTAAGGTAACCTATGACACTTAGAAAGCATAACGGTTCTACCAAAACCACACACTTCCAAATCGGTTTGGGCAGTCGTGTAAAAAGAATGAGCAAAGGTATATATGGTCTCTGGCACCCTCGCCCTATCCCTCAACAATAACATACAGCGATGCAGTTAAATTATTTCAAATTCAATTGAATTCTTTATCTTTTTTAGATGTTAACACAAACGAAGAAGATTAATCACTCCTGAAGATTGTTGTGTGAAGAAGACTTTAAGACGGTTTTCGTTATCTTGGAAGTTCCATGCAAGATTGCGAAATTATTTTTTGTGCATTTTTATGTTCTTATAGAAATATAATATTTCTTACACCTTTAAACCTTTAAATGTATGGCTCCTTACCCGAAACAAAGAAAAAGCAAAGTGGATAAGTAACATTAGGAATTGCCTGCCTAATTACACTGTTCATGCTCGCCAAATTATGACGATAAGTTATATATTATTTTAAAGGTTTTTTAGTGTGTATCAGTAATTAATATGGCGATTCAATTTATAACTATGTCCGTTTTTTGTTTCAGGTGAGCAATCATATCTATGAGGTTTCAAACTGGTAAGAAATATTTTACTTGTTATAATAATGCTAATGGAAGATAATAATGTTTGGGAGCTAATGGGCCCTTGCTGAGTTGGCTACGAAGACCCATTCTGTTCAGGGTTGGTCACACTCACGGGTCAACACCCATCCGGCGGCCTCCACGCATGAAGTGCGAGCCCGGGTAGGACTCTGGCCTTAGGGCTAGTTTCCCCTAGGAATCAACCTTCTGGCGCTCCTGGACGGTCTGCGCACCGTGCGGCGTAAGCCAATCGATTGTGCAGTATGACTTACAGTCGGGGGAGTCTGGAAGCAGTACTGTTTCCTATAGAGCGGGGTTGGTTGCGGACCTTACGGCGACTGCTCTCGAAACGACCATCGGCTACCCGATCCTGGGTGAACAGCCGGGAAAAGGATGCCGTGGTCCGCGACAGATTCGGTATACACCGTTTCACCGCTTCGTAAGGGAGAGGACCGCGCAAGCGGCCTCGAACTCGTAACCAATCGAGAGACCGCAGTATCCTGGTCGCAATTGGAAGTAAGGGCGTGAGTGTAAGCCCGCGAGTGTTATCTCGCGGTTAAGGCGTTGGCCTCTTACGGGCATGTGGCGGAGCTTGACGGTGGACTGTTTTGTCTAAGTCTTCTGCGCTCACTTCACTGGAGATAGAACGACTAATCGTTAAAACTTCCTGCGGTGGCGGGTTCGCCCGTTGTAGTTGACAACTCTATTTGTTATAATAATGCATTCCTAACGATTCAGACTTCCCCGGTTAGGTTTTCAATATTATGTATACAAATTTATCAAATTTCCAGGACAAAGCTGGTTACAGGTTTCCACTTGAACATTTCATATAAACAAAAAACAAACACACATTGTGGGATGTGGAAAGGCAGGAGACATAATAAGTAAACAAATTTGATATGAATACACTTTATATAATATACATAGTCACACACACACACATGTCATTTAAAGGTATTGTTGAATAAGTATTATTTTTGCCATAACGGAATTACAATAGCATGTCAACACCGTCGTTAATCATTGCTTTCTTGAGAGCAATAAATTTTGAATACGTCAATATCGCCGAGCTGCGTATTACAAATTTTAATATCTATATAAATGTAACAGTTTAATGAATAATTAGTGCCATTATGATATCGAAGACTATCGCGGTTGTTTGATATTATGAATAAGATAAAAACAAATTGACCGCGTGAATGTTCTAACAACCGAAACTTCGGCGATGTTGCAACCGCCGTTGTCCAAGGTAGACTATTAATCTATCAGGGTAGACTATCAGTCTGAACAAGGGCGGTCGCAACATCGCCGAAATATCAAGTGTTACAAAGTTCACGCAGTAAATTCGTCTTTATCTTATTTATAATTAGTCCTAAACTACGGAAGGTAGAATAACTCTGTGGCAATTAGGCAAAACTACATAAGTCAGAAATACCATTTTCTCAGGGGAGCATTTTGAAATTTATGACTAAAATTGGCACATGGAATAAAAGATGTGTGCTCTCTTAAACTATATGTGTAATTTTAAAATAATATATAATAATAAAAAGATAACTAACTTATGCTACTATGACCACCTATCAATAGTTAAGAAAAAGTACATAAGTTACACATATGTAGTTTTGCTCATCTGAACAATATATAACTAGTGAGAAAGTAGGTGCTGTAACTTCTTTTATATTGTGCTTCGAGTTGTGTAGTTTTCCCAATGAAAGAGTAAAAAAAACGCTGTTAAATGGTCATTATAACTCATTTTGGTCAAAAAACGACTTATGTAGTTTTGCCTAATTGCCACAGAACTGTTTGGGGAGAAAAGAGTCTCGATGGTATGCGGAAAGACGACACTAAACATTGGCTTGAATACAAATATTATCAAATAAAAAAGTTCAGGAGTAGTTCATCATCCTCATTATCGATGACATCTAAGTAAGAAGAGGAAAAACAACAATACTGTTATGTCCAATGGACTTTCAAACTGTACTGTTTATCTCTACTAGACGGTTAAGTCTGCATCTCGTGACTACATCTACGGGCTTACAAACTTGTCGCTGTGCACCCCCTAATCTCGCGTGGGACATATTATGTTGCTGGGCAGAATGAACTACCTAACCGTTTCCTTCGTCACGAAATTTTTCGTGCCCCTAAAGCCGATTATTTTCAGTTTGGGTAATTATTTTCACTTCGTCAACGAATTTCTTCGGTGTACCACTTGCCGGCAGTTAATAATATTGCTGTTAGCCCAAAACGTAGAAGTTGGAATTAAGTTCAGTGATTATTAATAACTTAGTTAGGTGGACCAGAACCTCCTTAAATATGATGTCTCGCCGTCGGCATCTACACATTCGAACTAATAAATTAATAGTTTAAAAAAAACACCAACAACACGCTTTTATAAATGCACGTTAAAACCAAAAAACGATATTCCATCATGGAATGCCAGTGCTTATCTTTCGGCTTCATCATCAGACCTTGAAACCTAATCGTGGTCAAAGTTCATTCCAAGACTTTTCTAACAAGTCCAAACACAGCTATGATACGATGTTCCATCATGAAGTTCCAGTTCATGTCTTCTGACTCCATCATCAGATCAGTTCGACAGTACCATATTATTGCATTGTCAGCAGAACTACATACAGCTGCCAATTTTCATGACGCTACGATCCTTGGAAGATGGTTAAATTAGTTACCTTAGATTCAATTACATAGTTAGTTACATACAGGTCGACCTAATAAAAGCGTGTTAAAATGAGCCCTGTTAAGCCCTTGGCAATCGGGTCAATGAAGATAGAGAAGAGCAGAGGCCATCCTTGTGGGACACCGGCCGTGAGGTTAAATAAGTCTAATGGCACTCGAGTCTGATTAGATTGGATATTTTATCACACTGGTAGCGCCCGCGCAACTGGGAATCAGGCCATCTCACAAGTCTGAAGATACTTAGCGAGCAAATTCGCTCAAGGAAAAGTTTAAAGTCGACAGAATTAAAGGCGCCACTAAAATAAAGCATCGTAAAAACGCTTAGTTTCATATCACTATCACTAGTACGGTGATAGTGCTGTGACCAGTGTGGAAACGAGAGAAGAAGATCGATTAGTTTATTGATATGTAAGAAATGATTGTTGGGTATTATTAATTTCGAACTCCATTTAGCAAAGGCAAGCGTTTCGCAACCTTTTCGCTGCTCGCACCCTTGATTTGGACTGGTGGAATTCCCACAATTTCAGTGGATTTAATTTTACTTACTCCAACGTGGTGGATGGAGACAGAAGCCAATCCATCCACCACCCGACAGTTATAACGACTATAGTCGTCTTTTCTGCCCGAGCTTAATAGTATATCCAAAGATCAGAGGCTTCTATCCCCATCCAGTCCCCCAAGAAGTCATTTATTTGTTCGTTTTATAATAATTTTTTTTGTTTGTTTTTTTTTTTAACATTTTGCATTTACATACACATACATGTATTTACATTACATTTCATTACATAGTTACAATACGTAAAACATAAAAAATATACATTTTTTGACAGGTGGTAGTGCATAGGCCATAAATTAAGCAGCATTCGCAAATAGCATTTGATATTTATCGAGGATTACTTTAAGGTCTACGGGAAGTATCTGCTAAGTGTTAAACCGCACGCTTTAATTACTACTGAGCCGCTTCTTTACGAAGCTCTTTCGAAGGAATTTTCATTGTTATTATTAGCTTCCCCTGCAATACGTCGCGATGTTCTGGCTGATTCAGAACGCTTAAAGGTGACAGATGACCCAACACACCCACTTCACTGACAGGAGTCACAACCACAATCATCTCAAATCGCGAAACTCGTTCATGAGCCGAACACATCGTCTCCTTAGGAGGCAATCATTGAATCGCATTATGCCACGCCAAGTGAAGCCCTCCATGGAGGAGTGCTTCACTTGGCGAGGATGTTAAGGAACAGATAGCACCGAGGTCCCATTTCCCCTACACCACCTGGCGCACTCTCAACAGACTGAGGGTGGGTGTGACAAAATTCCGAGTTAATCTCGTTCGCTGGGGCTACACAGAGAACCCTATATGCATATGTGGAGCGCTGTAGGATGAAGACCACCTCCGATCCTGCCCACAACTGTCATCCTCTATCACACACCAGGATATACAAGAGGAAAACGATAAGGCCATCCAGGCCGCATGTTTTTGGAGAGACATGTCCTAAAAAAGCCCGGACACTTAAAAAAATATGTGAATGCGATGAACTATCGACGCGCAAGATAACGACTTTTAATATTTTAGCCATTTGATTCCATAAATACACTCGGAAGCAATGATTCAGGGTCACCATCATAAACCTTAATATATCAGAAACTAATAATGCTAGCTTATTCAATAATTTCCATATTAATAATAAATATTGGTTATCAGAAACCCTTCTTATATTTTTGTCACAGAAAAGAAACAAAAGCAGAAACAAATGCAGTAACTTATTAGTTTCATTTCCAGAAAATATTTTTTTAGCTTTTTTGATGGCTTTTCAAATCAAATCAAATCATATTTATTTTCTAAAACCCGTTTAGGGTGTAGAAAATGCCGACATGAAATGTAACAATTAAATAAAATAATAAAAATAACACAAATCCCAAAGCTAAAACTCACTCAAATAGTACAAATATTTAGATAACAAATATTGTTTTTTTCGTTTCTAAACTAAACATAATTATTAATATCCTTGAAGGTTTGTGGCAGCTTGTTATAAAAAATACGCTTCTATACATAGTTGTGTGTTGTAACTGAAGTGGCAGCCTGCGATGAATGGATATAAAGTGACTTGTTCCTTGTATCGTTTACTTTACAGAAACCACCATTACTTTACAGAAAACAAGAAGTTTTGTTTTTTGGTTTGGATGGGGAAGTGAATGGGTGGTTAGACGCTCACATGTACCAAGATAATGTCCTAAACCTACCACAGCTGGTCGATTGTCCGGAGACAACGGTTCACCTACAGATGTGTTATAACAGTATTATGATGAGCCCGAATTCCATGTCAGCTTCGTTTGTATTTAAATTTAATATTTGATGAGCATTAAATAGTATATAAAAACTTTTTATTTGAATAAGCTAGTTTTCTTAGTTTCCGATATTTTAAGATTTATGTCGTGACCCGTATTTATTGCTCCCGAGTATATTAATTAGTTCAGACCCCTCAAATGAATGGCGATTAGCTCGGGATTGCCTACGGCAAAATGTATATAAATTTATATTTACATTTACATTTACATAGAGCGGGGTTTACTACAGAGCTATAGCATTACTATAGAGCGGATTACTATAGAGCGGCGCACATTTACATTTATATTTACATTTATATAAATTTATATACATTTTGTATACATTTTGCCATAGGCAACCATTATTGGACGCCTCACATACGAGGGGTCAATAAGCCCTATTAAAAAATCATATATTTTTTTATAATTTCATCAAGCCTCAATTCGGACACTAAAATTAGAAAGTCTGCATTAGGGGGTCCCATCCCCGTGGCTTAATAAAACGCGACCGGGGTCGTACTTAACAAAATTGCCAGCATAAATCAAATCTTATATTAAACGAGCCCTCCATCTCTGCTCTGCGGAGAGGATGCTTGTTTATGGATGTGCCGTCGACGCGGACGCCCGAGACGTATCCCCGACCGTATAGTAGGCCTCGCCGCTACGCTTAAAATATTAAAAGGCTACGTGGGCGGAACGAGTGGCTGGGCTCCGCTTAACCACACCGCTCTTATTCACAGAGTGGCTCGCTACGCTTTACAGCTGTTCTCATCGGGGACTATATGTGGTTTATTAAGTATCACGCCATACATCTAATATGCCGACTAAGGCGTATTTACGTTGCTACGAAATGTTCCCGCAAAGCTAAATGTTCGCACGATGGCGCTGATGCCAATAGAAAAAAATATACAATTCTTTAATATTATTAGATTAAGGAAAAATGGTTTAAATTGTCATCAACGAACATTTATTTTCTGATCATTTCGCATGTCGCCATATTTGATAAATGATGACGATTTTCCGATTGCTTTTAAATACATAACCTATTTTTAAAATTTTGGTATTTGAAATATGCAAAAGCCATTGTTTATGGCGTTAGTAGGCGTAGTGAAATATGCAAAAGCCATTGTTTATATCATTAGTAGGCGTTCATTTAAAGAAATAATCGGCTCCGGTCTCTATTTTGATACTCTTTATAACGAAGAGAGTGAGTTTCTAGTAATAAAGAGTAATAATGTAATAATTTACTGCAGTTAATGATATTGTACCTTTCTTTATATAAAAGCCAAATAAATAAAGTGGAGTAACATCATGAAATTGGTTAGAAATACCGTTATATTCATATGATTATATAATTTATCGCGTGAATTGGCAAGTAGTAGGAAAGTTATTTCAGACAGTTATTAAGATATGCTGTCATACTATGCTAAGGGTGAAATCACAGGTGGCGTGCTTCAGTATATATCACGTCTTCTGAAATATTATTAACGCGATTGTTGTCTTATAAAAGCATCTTAAACTACCAATATATACTCGCAATAGATGAATAATTTGAGAATAAATAATCTTCAATGATTTAGTTTGAATCGTCGAAGCGCTCGTAAATAAGAAATTCTAGTATATCTATGCTGAATACACATCGCCGTGTAGACTAGGGATCAGGAACAGGCGGTCCGTGGGTCATGTCCGGCCAACAATTATATGTGTGTCTTGAATCTGCCCTCCGCAACGGATTAGAAATTTTCGCTTCGCAATAAGCGGACAGCGGTGATATACAATAAGCACGCATGATTAAAAAAATAAAGACAATCAATATGTAATTAATAAGCAGATTAGTAAAGGTCACTATTTATTGAGCTTTTGACATGGCGGTCACAAATCAGGATTTAATTTTAGCCTTTATATTCCACAAGGTATACCCAGACGTTTTAAGAAGGCCAATCGAAACAGCACAAATAAGAATCCTTCAATATTTAAGATAATTCTTTTATTATTTATTTACTCACGCTCCTAAAATAATTTAATAGAAGTAATCATTGAAAACAATAGATTTTTAATGAAACATATAGCATATAGATGCATTTGAACTGAAGCTCAAAAATAAAAAATAACTTTTCCCGTTTTGTCAAACTATAAACTATGGATGCTGTTGAGACGAAAAAAGAAGTAGGCTAATAAAACCTTTTCATATATAAAATAATGTTATTTCTTATATTATAATCATATTATATCATATAAAATGATGTATATATATAAAATAAGAGAGAGGTTTTATTCTGTGGCTCGCCAACATTTTAGTTGCATTTATTTGGCCCGCTTCAAATCTATTTTACCACAAATGGTGTATCCTGTAAACAATCAATCAAATCATTAGAGTGTAGGTATTACCCACGATATAATGGTATGGTTGATCGCTGTGACGAGTAAGAAGTGTATCTGATATGTATATGATTCGATAGAAGTGACTCGAAAAGAGCCAATTACATTAATAATTGCTGATCCAACCTGATCCTAAGTCATTCCAATTGGAACGTGGTTGCATTTACATGTAGCCATGTCTGTACACTCCTTTAGGTAATCGTCTGTTATATTCATTTCATATTGTCGTTTATTTTTGTATCCAATCTTATAACGAAAACAGCGATTGCCATTAGCATTTCTAATTTTACTGTTTCGATTTTATCAGATTACGTATTACGTCGATTAATAGCACCCTTTCCACCCATCATTCATCATAAAAACGCAAATGTGACTCGCCCCAACAATTTTAGCACTGCGACCCGGAGCTGATGTGTAGGTCGCGTGCGGCGGCTCCAGTTCGCTGAAAATTAACGCGGACTATTGCTGAAAATGCTCCCAAAACGGAGGCTTTAACTAAAGCGTCGCGGTGAGTCACACTGGCTGAAACAGAACCCATATCGCGTACGTCACATGGCCGTGACAGACACAAACATAAACAAGTGAATACGTGTTGGTAGCAGACCAAGCACCCCCCACCCACCACGCTCGCAGCGCCTCCATAGCGGCACGCTTTGGCTTGGCGTGACTCATGCAATAGAGCAAGATGTGGTAACTGGTTGATTTTTCCAATTTTCCGACGTTTCTGTTGTTTGGTTGTAACTCTCAACTGAATTTAGTTAAGCCGAGTATACACAATACACCTGTACATACAGGATGGTGGCAACACAACGAAACATTAATAACATTGCCCTATGAGACAATAAAATGTGAGTGGGAGGGAGTAAAATAACTTAATAGTAAAAACACATTTTTAAAAACAACCATTTATTAACATGCTCTGTCCGGAGCCAACCCGAGGTGCAGCAACCATGTCATTGTGGAACTTAGAACGGGCAATCATAATTAAATGCTATACAGAATTTCGTGGTTGTGCTGTTGACCGTTGAGAAGATCCCTCGTTGGAAGTCAATCCTGGGTGCAGCAGCCCTGGCGCAGTGAAACTTAGAATGGGCTTTTGTTATTGAATGCGTATACAAGAATTCGTTTCAGTGCTTTTGACCCTTGAGGAGTCCCCTCGTTGGAAGCCAATCCTGGGTGCAGCGATGAAACTTAGAATAGCCTATCATAATTGAATGAGTATAAAAAACTTCGTGTCTGTGCTGTTGACTGTTGAGGAGTCCCCTCGTTGGAAGCAAACCCTGGGTGCCGCAGCCCTATCACATTGAAACTTAGAACGGGTTATCATAATCGAATGCTTGTACAAAATGTCGTTTCTGTGCTGTTGACCGTTAAGGAGTGCCCTCGTCGGGAGTCAACCCTGAGTACAGCAGCCTTGTCATGATGAAATTTAGAACGGGCTATCTTAATAGAATACGTATACAAAATTGTGTGTCTGTGCTGTCGACCGTGGAAGAGTAGCATCGTCGGGAGCCGATCCAGGGTGTAGAATGGGGTCATGCTTATCATAAAAAAGCATTATCTTCCGAACTGAACCGACATCTATAATGTCAACTTCATAAGATAAGACAATCACTTGTTTTCAAATCACTTTATTGCCGGAGTTCGCCCAGGGGAAGTATCGATACTTTGGCGAAATAGTCAGAACTCAGCCCTACTAAATGCTTCATACGTTGGAACGCAATATTAAAGGTAGAAGGATCAGGTGCAGAAAAAGTTTGAGGTGTATAGATTACATCACTCGTTGGTTTACCACACTAAGAGGCTAGCTGAAGATAGGGATAGTTTTAGATTGTGGGTCATCAACTTTTAATTATAGAAGTCTTCACTGTTATGATGACTATTCTCTCAATCAAAATGTTGATTCTGTAATATTTACAACTGTGCAAAATATCGGTTTAATAATTGGAGAAAGAGTTGTTTGTATATGCTTGCAGAATAAAATATTTGTTTCTTCATAGAAAATCCCGCATAGATCATATAATGTTGATAAACGAAGACAACTCCAGGCCCGAAAACATCGATACAATAGTTCACAAGTGACACTTCCCCTACGCCTATATTTGTACTTCACTATAAACTCACCGCGATCGACCAACCGTAAAATTATATATGATTTTAAAAACCAAAAAAATAGATATAATAAATAGAAACACATGTAGATAGAGGAAATCGCGGATCTTGGTCTAAGGAATGGTAAACAAGATGCAAGCCATTAAAATGGGGCTACGTTGTATAATTCAGCGAGTGTCCTCGTACAAAAAAAATTACTAACTACGAGCTACTGCGCAGAGAAGGGGAAGAATGGGAACTGCTTGATTCCAGAGACAAAACTACAAAATAATACGCGTAGACAAAAACTGAAATGTTTGCGTAATGCTGCAGGAAAATAATCCCTTAGTATGTTTTAAAAAATATTATTTCGGCAAATCAGTTATCGCTTCGCGCAAATTAAACTGTGGATTTAGTTGCGCCGTCATTGGGGTCCGTGTTTCAGTACATGAAACATTGCGGAAAATAGCTTTGCATAATTTCCCTATGGCTGAGGTCTTAATTTACATAGACTGTCCTTGTTCTTACGCTCGCGCTTTTCAAGTGGGATTTTTCTGAGAAGAGTTCACTTAATCTCCTTTGCATACGGATAAATGTAGATGGAGCTTAAAAAAATGTGGTGTTTAAAAGGGTATGTATAGTGTGAATTAGATGAAAAATGCCGAAATTACAATGTGGTAATAGGAAGAATATTTGAGGAAATAGTAGTTCAATACAACAGAAAAAAAAAATTGAGATAATAATTGATAGTCTCAAAACTTGAATTAATAAGTGGCTTTTGGAGCTAAGGCATTTTGGAACGAAGAAAACTGACAATTGTAGTTTAATTAGTATAAAATTTATATTTATGAGAATATCAAATAAATGTAATATTATTAATATTAGGGTTTTAACTTTCAATATGTAATAAATGTATGGTGTATGTATTTTTTTAAATATCTACAGTGAGCATGTGTATGTAACTCTATTATTTATGTCATCTTGCAATCCAAATTACGTCGTAAATGGAAGCCATCTAGATACATGCGTAAGCCTAGTTAGATATGTGGCGGGCCATGGGTTACAAGTTGATTGATATGTACAAAGTTGTCGCTTTTATTTCAATTAAATCTATTTTTTTCCATTATATGTCAACTATAGTTAAATTAAACGTTATATGAAATATGAAATATTTGTAAATAAACAAGGTCAAAAACTTGAAAAATTAAAAACTCACCTGCCCTTACAAAACGTGAACTGTTGCAATTAGAATTATAAGAAGAAAATGATCGCGCTTAAAAGCATGTTTTGTAAGAGAATAAAGCTCCCCCTATGCCTTGCGGCAGGTATCGTGAAACGATCGCGCGCCGCTGCGCCGCCACCGCACTTTAGTCGGTTGCCCTCGGTGCTCAAGTAATAAAAAGGTTTTTATGAATTATTTGTGGTTTGTGTATTTATTTGTTTATATACATACATATATGTATATTTTTGAAATGTACTAAATCAGACTCTTCATTTGATAACACGATATATTTATCCTAATTTATTGACATTTGGACATTTAGATAATTATTTATGCGACATTTAAGCACTTATCGAAGACGCAGTTTTCTCCTTATATGAGAGCAAGGGGTCGTTGCACGTACCCGGTGACATACGAGATGACATAACGATTCTAACAATACCACGCTTCTAAATCGATTCAAGCTTTTATAACTTATGGTGGAAAAAAGACACGGAAAACATACCTGAATATTTTTTTTATATACTAACATTCCTTCTTTTGGGCAGTCGTGTAAAAATTAGCACTTCACGTTAGGAAATATAACGATAACGATTAATACGTTGGAAACCCATTAATTACTCGGGCGCCAAATGTAATTACTAACACGTTGGATGACAAAATGTAATGATCACGCCGTTGGACGCCAAATATAGTGATAACCGCTATGGGTATCAAACGTAACCATCACTGCGCTGGACTCAAAATGTTACGACTATCACATTGAACTCTAAATTTAACGACCATCTGTACTGTAGGTCCAGTGGCCAGACTAAGACCGCTTTCTCCTTTATTTGGCAGAAGCAGAGTTCATCTCTTTTAGAGAGACCGCCAATCACCTTGTTTCACCTTAGGTAATACCACTTGATCTCTAGCTGCTTTATGTATACTCCTGCTGTATGCGTCTTTTACACCGATCAGGAGGACGTCAGACCTTTTAGACGACTACCTTTTTGACAGCAGACCGCAAAGCGTTCCAACCTTTACGTGATTGCTCAATTTGTCACCGGGAGAAAGTTTCCCCCCGATTACATATTTAATACGAGGGGAAAAATCCCTCCTACCCTTCGTATATAGGCATTCCGGCACCCCAGCAAGAATTAGTTCGGACGTCCGAATTAAGCGACGCCTCAGTGAGCGAGAGTTCGCGATTACAAATGACTCGGCCTTAGCGTTAGCATTCGCCGCGCGCGACCCCTCATTTGCATGGCCAATCACGGAATTCGTACAATAATAAAAACATATTATTCCCCCGTGCTCTGGGCTGACGTTCGTAGTTACATAAATTCTCTATTCATTCCCGGGTATGAACGAATTGGGTCTATAGGATGAATGTGACTTGGAAAACTCACGAGTCACATGTGTAAAAAAAAATACTAATAATATTATATATGTAATAATGTTATATACACAGATCAAACTAAAAGTTTTCGAAACTGGCCACATACATAAATAAATATTACTACATTTATAAAACTATTTAGCTGTAGATTAAAGTTGGTTTATCTAACTATAATTTGTTTTTTCATCGTGACGTCACCCTAAAAATAGCGTGCAATTCCATGCTTACCATATTCAATGATGTGCTTTCCGGAAGTTATTGACGAACTCCGTAAAAGCAACCCTAAAAACTGCATCATCTTGCACCATGATCCATGCTTGACACGGTCCGAAATACAAACGATTTTTTAAAGGCGAAACATGTAAAACTCGTGAGCCATTCTCCATACAGTAGGGCAGTGTCGACTACAACGGGCAAAACCGTCACCCCAGGCTGGTATAACGATATGTGATTGTTCTTTTAGCTGTGGCATGAGCGTAGAAGACTTAGAGGCAAGACAATCTACTGTCTAGCTCTGCCAACGCTTTACGGTAAGGCACCGGGAGAGGTAACCAGCCGGCAGCCTCGCACCCTAACTAACAGTTTTGGAACGATATCTCCGTCTGCAATAAACCTTCAGGATACCTCCGTTTTCCCGACTGGTTACACGTTCGAAGTCACTTGCGCGACGTCTATCTGCCGTATGTTCTGCGGTGATTCGGTTTGAATCTATCGCGGACCAAAGGCATCTTTTTCCCGGCTCTAAATTTAGGATCAGGTACCTTAATGGTAATTTCAAGAGAGGTTGACGACTCGAGTGCACAATCGATTGGCGTCGCCGGCGATGCAATCCCACCAGGAGAAACCGGTCCACCAGCCTGAGATGCGAGAGCCTTACCCGGGGTAGCCTTCCGCACGTGGAGACTTCTGAATAGGAGCTGAATCGTGGGTTGAGCCGATTCGAGAACAAAATGGATCTTATGGCTTAAGCTGCACGAAACCATTCGCTACCCCATTCTCCATCCAGTCCCGACTTGGCCCCTTGTGATTTCTTCTTGTTCCCAAAAAATAAGAACCATTTACGCGTTCAATGATCGCTAGTACAGGCTGACGAAGAATATAAAAACCAGGCTATTGAGTTGGAGTGGACCACGAAGGTGTGTAATATATATAATAAACATTGATTTATATTCAAGAAATAAGTGTATTAATCAACAGTCAAGGAGAATTTTATTTTGAAAAACAATAAATCGATTTTTAGCTCTTCAGTGTGCCTCTCAAATTACATAACAAGCAATGTCTGGATGTACATAAGGGGTGATATCATAGCCACTAGTAGGTTGACATGCGTGGCACTGTCAGCCAGACGTCAGCTTGGTGGATCGGACAGAGCGATCGGTCAAAGCGGCTGATATTATAACCGCAAAATACTAATTTCCGTGTTTGGAAGAAACACGGTAGAAACTACCAAAACCCAAAAGAATCAAAGTAAAAGGACGCCACCTCCTTTTAAAGAAAAAGAAGGAAACTAATTATATTTAAAAAAAAAGATACCCGAAAGAAATTTTGAAAAAGAAAAAAAATTAACCTCAAAAAACTATCTCAGAGAGTGGGCCAAATATTAATGAGCATTGGGTTTGGCCCTCAGAAAACCCTTTTCCTCAGACACACAAAAGACTACAGCACAAAAAGAAACACGAGAGTATGTAAAGTATCCGTGTTTATTCGCCCGCAGGCACCCTTCTTCAAATTCCGCTTATTGGCGTGTCACATGTGCTCATCCAAATAAAAATAACAGAATTCCAGAAATGAATGTAAATTCCTTGACGTGGAGGCAATTCCCGTCACATTTAGCGACGATTTCGTCACTTATATAGCAGCAGTAATTATTCAAAAAAACCAGAGGTGCCGACAGCAGATAAATCACACACACTTCACATCACAAATTTTACCGCCAGGCGGTTAATTTACGGCTTTCTTGTTTAATCTACTTTCTGCCTCCCTCGGCGGAGCAACAGCACCTCCCCGCCATTGTTAAAACAGGAAATGAGTCTAACCGAACACGTTTGACAACTCATTATTGCCAGAAACACGAATGTCTCTACTCTATGGCAAAGAGTGTAGATTTACTTCCAATTTTTTTTTTTAATCAAAGTTAAATTTTATGTAGGTTTTCTTTTTAATTAATATTATAATTTTTAGTTGTCATTCATTTATTTATTTATTTATCTTTTAATAAATATATCTCCATAATAGCAACATTAATGTCATCTGACAGCTGTTAAGGAAAATTTTTGGATGATTTCAAAAAGCAACAATAAACAACATTTTCGGAACAGAAAAAGGTTATAGAAAACCCTGAGAAGTAACCTTTAATGATAATTCGGGACACAAGCGCAAAAAAAAGGAATTTCTGTTACAGCCCCAACCCAAGAGAAAAATCGGGGGAGAAAAACCAACGATTTTGATTGAATCGTCCCGATTCACCAGCTACTACGAGCTTTACGCCACTAGAACAACAACAACTCCTAACTTAACAAACCTTCTTCACGTTAACTATAATCAATTAATCCGTTCAGTAACAATAGCAGAGGCAAACTTTTACCAACTAAAACTTACACCCATTACTCTTATCACCAGAGTAAGAAAAGAAAATCAAGAAATTAAACCCAACACCAACATAACCAAAAAAAAACTTATGGAACTCCGACAACTTCCAACAACTAAGGAAGGATCAACTCATTGCGGATACCCGACTCCTACCGAAAACAACAATAACTCTGACGTTAAACCTCGACTAAACGTTTACTTACTAAGAGACTATAGTAGTTGTCATTTACTACCTTTCATACCAATCCCCATTCATTCATCCCGGACATGAGACATTCTTACAACAATAATGCTAGATAGAAATGCTAGCATGACTGACAAAACAAAATGATTTCAGCTATTGATACCACTTGGTACAATGCCTTTGTAAAGACAATTTAAAGGGCTCATTTTAGTTTCACCCAAGATAGACAATTTTTGTAATAGAATGTTAACGCGAAGAACTCCGATACTACTATTCTGAACTATTCGGATTTAGCTTAAAATCTTTAATATGCCAGGAACCTATATTCTTCCCTTTTGCATTTTCTAACTCGTACACCAACGCAGAGAGTTTTTTTATTATCTTACATTTTGCATATTTTGGGGCAAATTTGGAAATGTAATAATTCCCAGCATTACTTAGATAATAAGTCTTTTTATAGATCGTATCGCCTACTTGAAATTCCGCAGGACGGTGTTTTCGATCATAGTAAACTTTATTATGTGCATGTAATTTTAACAATTTTTGCCGCACTACATGAAAAATGTTAGATAATTCACTCAAATTTTGAGCGTAAGACAACCTACTACCAAAAATAACCTCTGCTTGAGATTCCGGCGCCTGAGCATAAAAAGAACCATTCATAATCGGTTCACGACCATGGACTAGGAAAAATGGACTGAACCCTGTTGATTCCGAGACTGCCGCGTTAATGGCCATCTGAACCTCAGAAAGATAAAGATCCCAGCTGCGATGATCGTCTTTTACACACAACGATAACGCAGTGACCACACTACGATTCTGACGCTCAGTTGGATTAACTTGAGGGCAATATTTCGGGTTTAAATATACTTTTGGAATTTTATATTTCGCAATCAGTTCAGTGAACTCCCTTCCGATAAACTGTTTTCCATTGTCTGAAATTAAATACTGCGGAACACCATAGCGAAGGAATACATTATGTTCAACGACATAACTTACAAGTTTACTGGTAGCACGTTTTAACGGAAAAAGTAAACAGTATTTGCTAAAACAATCTGTCACCACGAGAACATGCATATTTCTGTTCCTCGTCATCGGATAAGGACCCAACAGATCGACCGAGACCATTTGGAACGGGAAGGCACAGGACTTAGGATTTCCTAGCTGACCCAAAGGGGAAATATTCGAATGTTTGTATTGCTGACATGTTTCACATTTAGAAACAAAGTTAACTACGTCTCCGTGTAAATTAGGCCAAAAGTAACGAAGACAAAGACGACGGTGTGTCTTAAAAATTCCAAAATGCATAGCCAAATCAGACTCATGATTTTCTCGGATAAGCTTTTCTCTAAGCTGCAACGGAACAACTAACTTCCAATCGTAACAACTGGTGAGTTGATACTTGCTTTTAGAGTACCTAAACAATTCATGGTCCTTAATCTGGAAATTTGGATATCCAGCGGGATTTTCAGACACTGCCTTAAACAAATCGTTGTACCATGAGTCGGAAACAACAGACAGAGAGGAAACGGGAAGCAACCGAGATAACGTGTCAGGAACCACATTATCGACACCTTTCTTGTGGACAATCTCAAAATCAAAAGCAGATAGACGAATACCCCATCGAGCCAGACGGCCGGTAGGATTTTTTAAGCGCAAAAACCAACGTAAGCTGGCATGATCTGTAAAGATAGTGAATTTGGGACCGCCCTCCAAGTAACCACGAAAATGCTCGACAGCATGAATAACACTTAGGGCTTCGCGTTCGGTTGCCGAATATCGCGTCTCAGCGGGTAAAAGTGTTCTACTCGTGAAAGCGATAGGATGATCGACGCCATCCACTTCCTGGGTTAAAACTCCGCCTAAACCGTACAACGATGCATCGCAATGAAGAGCGAACGGTTTTGAATAATCCGGACAAGCCAAAATCGGACTAGAAACTAAGGCCGATTTTAGTTTTTGAAATGCCTCTTCCGCCTCGGGCGTCCACTCATAAGGGGGAGCACCTTTGCGGGTACTTGTCAACCGAGATAAGGGAGCAGCAATACTAGAAAAATTTTTAATGAACCGACGATACCAACCGGCCATACCAAGAAAACTCTTTACCATTTTTGGAGAATTTGGAGTAGGAAAATCGAGAATACATTTTACCTTCTCGGGATCGGTATGTAGACCGTGAGAATCAACTACATACCCTAAATACTTCAATTCCTGACGGAAAAACTGACACTTCTTGAAATTTATAGAAAGGTTGGCATACAACAAGCGATCGAATACTTTGTTTAACAAAGTTATATGTTCTTCAAAAGTAGCAGATACAATAATTATGTCATCTAGGTAACAAAAAACTTTGTTTTCGAAGGAGGGATCGAACAATTTGTCAGCCAGCCTTTGCATGCACGCCGGCGAGTTTCTCAGGCCGAAGGCGCAAGATCTGAAGCAGAAGAATCCTCGACCAGGAACAGTGAAGCTACACTTCTCTCGTGAAGAAGGATCCAAAGGGATTTGCCAAAAGGCAGAGGATAAGTCGATAGAAGATAAATAATTTGCATCTCTCAAACTGTCCAAGATAGTTGTAATTCTCGGCAGGGGATACGCATCCGGTTTCGTAATAGAATTCAGCTTCCTGCTATCGAGACAGAAACGAAGAGTACCATCTGACTTTGGAACAAAAATTGTTGGATTATTCCAACCCCCCGAACTAGGTTCGACAACACCTAACTCTAACATCTTATCAACTTCTTCATTCAACAGCGCCAATCTAGCTGGAGACAAAGGATAGTAACGCTGTTTCACTGGAGGATGATCTCCAGTATCAATGACCTGGGACAACAAATTAGTACGACCGAGACCTTTGACTTCGGAAGAAATTTTTTAAAAATTATTGATCATTCTGTCTGCTAGCGATCGCTGGTCTCCAGTCAATGAAGCAAAAGGCCGCAAGGCCCTCACTTCATTGACTCGACGCCAAACAATTGCATCGCAGGACTCAAACTTGACAAATTTTAATATTTCCGGAGCCAACTCAAATTCTCGGACAAAATCTATTCCCAAAATAAGGGAAGTACCTATATCAGGAGCTACAACGGCTCGAATAACCTGGCAACGATTATTGAATTTAAAAGGAAGAAACATAGACCCAATCGTCTTAACCGAACTTGCATTAGCAGTGGATAAAGTCACCAACGGAGACTTATTAAGAGTAAAACCGATATCAACTAAATATTTATGTGAATCGGCACCCAAAATCGTAACACTCGATCCAGTGTCGAGTAATCCACAAACCGTTATATCACCCAGTGAAACTTCTAAGAAAGGGCGACGGTTATCCTTCTCATTTGCAAACAATATCGAGGCAGAATGTAGAAAATCCTCTATTCTGCCCCGCCTTTCGAGTTTTTTGGCTCTGAAACCGGGGAATTACCAGGCCGGTTATTCTTAGAACATTCCGGACAAGTGGCTACCGTGTAGTTAAACCTACCACAACGATAGCAATATTTAGAATAGCCATGATGCGTGCCACCGCGTGAACCACGCGAACTATTATTGGCTCCTTGGTTGTAATTACCAGAAGACGAATTACCATTAGAACAATTATTACGGGAAAAATTTCCACGATTAAAACCGCCACGATGAAAACCACCACGATTAAAACCACCACGATGGGATGGACCACCAGAGGAAACGTTACACTCTTTGAACTTCTGTTCAACTTTCACTTCCTCCGTCGCACATTTGGTAGGAGACTCGTCGACCGCATAAACTGCTTTCGAGCCAGAAGGCTTGACCTTAGCTTGGGCAGGAGTGGCTGCATTAGATGCGTTGATACGCTGTTGTGCATTTTCAACTTTTTTTCCTAAACGCAGAAGTTCGTCGATTGAATTTATATCAACTAGCATGAAATGTCGTTGGTAAGAAATTGAGATATTTGAAAGGATAATTCCTAATTGTTCCTCACCAGACAATGGCCTTGACAACCTGTTGAAATAGCCCAACATGACGGAAACAAAAATATGCATCCTCTCATCCGACTTTTGTTTACGTCCCCGTACAAATGACAAAACTTCAGCATCGTAATTTAAACTGCCAAAATCGGAGCGGAGTGCAGCAACTAACTGCTTCCAACTGGAAATGCTCGAAGCTCTAGCACGGTACCAACTAAGCGCTTGTTTCTGGAATAGTTCACAAGCCGATTTCAGCATCCTGGCATCCGAGATATTCCGCGAAAACCTAATCTCATCCAATCGTTCTAAGAACTCGACCACACAGGAATCGCCGTCAAATGTAAAACCAAGATTTAAAGGTTTAAGAATGCGTTCGTCAGAAATGACAAAGTTATTGTCCAAAGGAACTGGTTTCGTATCAACATGCTGTATATACGGAGCTGACGTCACTTCAGAATTCCTGCCCAAAGGAACCACCTCAGGACTAAGCTTCTCACCCTCGTGCAATGAAGTAGAAGGTATCGGAACAACAGGATTTGGTAACGGGCTAGGCGAACGAACAATATCTAAATATTTTTCTAACAAAACGACAATTTCTAAAACTTCCTCCTTTAAATTGTCTAATAATTTTTTGGAGTCTGAATTAGCAGGATTTATACGTGAAACTCTATGAAAGATATGTGCAGTTTTAGTGCTAATTCGTTTATATAAAAGTTTCTGTTTGTTATTTATAAATTCTTCGATAAGTTCTTGAAGACACGAAAGTCTAATCGCACATTCCTGAAACTCGGAATCTGGATCTAAATCCGTTGAGGAAATTGATTCAGCTGGAAACTCCCTTAAGAGTGAATTAAATTGTTTTCTCATCGCTTCAACATTGGTTGGAGTGACCTCCCGAATCGTGAACTCATAATCGAGTTCTGCCTTTACTAAATGTGACGCAGCATAATACACTATCGCTGGAGACGCCATCATGTATATATTTTAAATCCCACCAAAAAAAATAAAAACCAAAATAAATAAAAAATAAAAAAAATAAAATGGAATAAACTGACTTTTTTACTGCTTGCGGCACCTCTGTTTTATTTGGCTGCTTACCTCACCAGGATAATTGCCTTCACATCTGGAAATTAACAAAAAAATAATTAGTATGATAAAATAAAATACTTAAACGGCAAGCGTAAAACTTTTTCGCGGAAACCGCCTTAAAATAAACAAACTGCTGCTAAGCAACGCCAAGTATTCAAACAATAATTAATATATTGCTTTTAAATCTAAGATTCTGACAAAAAAATATAGTAACCATAAAAAACGGCAAGTACAAAATACTTCTTCACGGTAACCGCTTTAAATTACAAAAAATGCTGTTAATGCCGACAAAACTGCAAGTACACAATACCGCTTAATTCAATGACAAAAGTTGCTTCTAAATACAAAAACAACAAGACGGTGCTTACAAGCCTCTTTCACGGTAATCGCTATGAATAAAAATTATATAAAAACAAAAAAAATGCTTCTAATTTTTTTTTATACAATTTTTGAACAAAGTGCTTAAAAAATCGTGCTTCAATGGCTGAGGAAAAGAATACCCTAAAAGCCAAAATCCAATTTATAAGCCTAACGTTGGAGCGCTAATTTTATAACCGCAAAATACTAATTTCCGTGTTTGGAAGAAACACGGTAGAAACTACCAAAACCCAAAAGAATCAAAGTAAAAGGACGCCACCTCTTAAAGAAAAAGAAGGAAACTAATTATATTTAAAAAAAAAGATACCCGAAAGAAATTTTGAAAAAGAAAAAAAATTAACCTCAAAAAACTATCTCAGAGAGTGGGCCAAATATTAATGAGCATTGGGTTTGGCCCTCAGAAAACCCTTTTCCTCAGACACACAAAAGACTACAGCACAAAAAGAAACACGAGAGTATGTAAAGTATCCGTGTTTATTCGCCCGCAGGCACCCTTCTTCAAATTCCGCTTATTGGCGTGTCACATGTGCTCATCCAAATAAAAATAACAGAATTCCAGAAATGAATGTAAATTCCTTGACGTGGAGGCAATTCCCGTCACATTTAGCGACGATTTCGTCACTTATATAGCAGCAGTAATTATTCAAAAAAACCAGAGGTGCCGACAGCAGATAAATCACACACACTTCACATCACAAATTTTACCGCCAGGCGGTTAATTTACGGCTTTCTTGTTTAATCTACTTTCTGCCTCCCTCGGCGGAGCAACAGCACCTCCCCGCCATTGTTAAAACAGGAAATGAGTCTAACCGAACACGTTTGACAACTCATTATTGCCAGAAACACGAATGTCTCTACTCTATGGCAAAGAGTGTAGATTTACTTCCAATTTTTTTTTTTAATCAAAGTTAAATTTTATGTAGGTTTTCTTTTTAATTAATATTATAATTTTTAGTTGTCATTCATTTATTTATTTATTTATCTTTTAATAAATATATCTCCATAATAGCAACATTAATGTCATCTGACAGCTGTTAAGGAAAATTTTTGGATGATTTCAAAAAGCAACAATAAACAACATTTTCGGAACAGAAAAAGGTTATAGAAAACCCTGAGAAGTAACCTTTAATGATAATTCGGGACACAAGCGCAAAAAAAAGGAATTTCTGTTACAATATTGTTGGATTAATGTATATTCTACAAATATTATATTCCACCAAACCAGATTGTTCCATTCTTTATTGACTGTGGTGTAAAGTTCTGTTGTAATGCCAATTTTAACCAGTTTAAGTAATACTTCAATCATGCGATGAACGGATTTTGTACTGCATGCTAAATATATTGTTGAAATCCATCTGCACATAATCGAATAAATCAAAAGTGTGGAAGAAACATTCGTATGCGAAACTCAACACTATTTCAACCGTTTTAAGAGTAAAAGAGTGGATTTCTTAAACAACAGATGAAACGTGGGTCCATTATTATACCCCAAAATCCAAAATTCAATCAAAACATCGCGCGCGTCGGGCAGTTCTGGGTGTTCCAAAGAAAGCTAAAGTGAAATTAACAGGGAAAGTAATAGCATCCATATTTTGGGTTGCAAGGGTGTTTTTGATGATAGATTACCTACCGAAAAGTTAAATTATTACTGGTGAATAGTATGCTAATCGGTTACACAAGCTACATGACTACATTCACCAAAAAATAGGTTTGGATCGAAATAAACATCTTCCACCAACAAAATCCAAGATTATGCGTTAAGGCTATGGCGAAAATCAACGAATTACACTACTATTTGTTGCTTATCCACCTTATTCGCCTGACCTAGCACGATCAGACTTCCATATGTTTCCCAAGATCAAAACTTTGTTAGATGGACAGAAATTCGGGACGAAAGACGAAGTTAGGGTTGCTGTAGAGCAATGATTCCCAAAGTGGTCTATATGGACCCCCAGGGGTCGATTTCGATTCGCAGGGGGTCCATGTCAGCGAGAAACAAAAATCGGGGTGCACGAGATGTAAATGAGGGTTCACGTTAGGGGACTCCAACTGGGCAGGTCACCATAAGCATTCAGGCTATCCGTTAATGTCGTATCACTTCTTAAACAGATTTTGTATACAGCATAGTAATTTAAAATTATAATAATAGCAATAAACAAACGCGCGCGTCACAAGTATCACGGAATGAAATCAACACTTAACTCAAATTGTATCACTAGTCGATTGAAGAGGCCAGCGCACATGACTAACGAGGGAAGGTGCGAATGAAATATGTGAAAAATTTACGCTTCAATGAGTATCCGTGCGAGCGAGTAGGATAAACGCGCCAAATGAATGAGCAAGCGAGATAGTGCTACATGTGCACTTTTGTGCGGCTTTCCCAAATTATTCGTACTTTAAGGTCGTGGACGCTTAGGAAGAAACAAATAGAAATTGTACATATTTTTATTTTTTTACAACTGTCCACAATACCCAAAACCCTATGTAGGTGATCAGTACTGTTCCAGCTGAACTTTTAATGTTAGTAAGTTCAGGAAAATTCAGGCAGGGGTCTACGGAAAACAGCAAGGGGCTACGAGTCAAGAAAGTTTGGGTACCTCTGTACCAAAGTAATTTTATGTACTTGGGTACCAAAGTAATTTTATGGAGGGCATAACTGCTTTGGCGGATAGATGGAGTAAGTGCGTAGAGCTTAAAGGAGATTATTTTGAAAAATTAAAAAAAAAACATTATTTTTACGTTAAACTAAGAATTTCTTTACTATGTTAGTGACTTATCAGCCCTAGTACATACAAAAATTCCAAAAGCACATTCAACCAATAATAACTCTTACCTCAATTTTGCGTTTAAAATCGTTGAAAACAGATTTTTTGTGCACGCTATTATTATTATTCAAAGCCATCATTATTATTATTATCATTCTTATTCATATTATGTCACGATGGAAGCATAGAATTTATAGACCGGAAAAATGTGACAATGGTTTCGAAATTCATTAATTTTAGCAAGCCGCATCTGAAGTCGCTATTTATTATGTGGGTTGCTAGCCAATCTTCGAAGAGAACAAAGTATCTGAAGACAGAAATCATATTTTAAAATTTAAAATCATAACTTTACAATATACCTATGGAGAAATATTCATTTTTATTCTCGGAGCCCAAGTTGTTAAACAAGAGTTACTTCAGTACATAGTACAAAATATTTCCTTTCCTGTATTAGTGAGAGTATCTTAAAACTTATTCTGTATAGCAAATGTTTGAATATCACGATTATGAAGTTTACATATTGTAAACTGCAATTTTGTATTGTTTTCTTGAAGATTTCATGCCATTGTAGTTTCGTAAATGCATAATCGAGCCAACGGTCCAGCCATTCATGATATTCTTTTTCGTCTACCAATAGATATTACGACCATGTCGTCGGTCGTCGAGATGTTTAAGCGTTCTGAGAAATCTTGGATATTTCGTTGGAATAATAAATGTTATCCTATTTTTTTTTCTTAAATTACTTTGAAATTATATTTATCATTAATTAAAGCTGATTCGATTTCGACAGCGATTATTTTTTGACTAGCGTACTCAATTGGTTTTTAATAAAATAATGCGTGTGTCTCATTCTTCAGTTTTTTTATAACAATAGGGAATATTTAAGTATTCGTTAAAGTAATATCATACCAACATCACTAATTCCATTTTACTCTAACCGAGGATATTAAGACTTACTCAGATTTTCCGGTAATACCCTCAGCCAGCGGATCATTTTGTTTCCTGCATAATGTGAGGGCGGTCTAATCCTTTGCCAATGGCGTTATTTGAATCACGTAACCTCGCGTGTCGTAACCTAGTGCAACCTTTTAAGTACGCCGCTTTCAGGGCATGCTTCTATAGGCAGCCATACATGTGAGTTCAGTAAGGTTTCCCGTGCGAAACCCTCGTAAATTCGCACACAACAATATATTCCTATACAAAATATATAACTTTATACAAACAGGCGTGGATGTTTTCTGATACTGATTGATTGAGGACATAAAAATATAAGCTTATAATAATAATCATATGCGATATTCAGAAATGAAAAGCATTGCATGCAAAATTTGAAGACGCACTATATAATTTTATTCAATCTTGACGTAACGTTGCTGGGATCGATACCAGCAATCTTGTTTTAATATTAATTTAAAAATTGAAATATTGTTAAAAACATTGAAATCGGATTTGAAAATGTGCCATATACCACAATGTCACATGACAAGATGACAGCAATCACAAGATGTCACAATGGGATCACTTATAACCCTTAGTAAAGTAGGTAAGTGAGATACCGTTCGAAGTTCTGAAATTGTCGAAGGAGAACGGAGTATAGGGCCAGTTATGAGCAAAATGGAATCAAATTATTTAGCAATTAAGGATTAAGGAATTAGGGATTCAGAAACAAGAAAAGATAAATTTGAGCTATCGGAGAAGTTTTTATTAAATATTTAAGTACGCTTTTCAACGAAGATACCGTGGAAAGGTCGTCGATTTAAGTATAAAAAAGTAACAAACAATATTGAGTGAGAGCATCAAGGAATCATAAAAACCTACGTCTAATGGCTGTGTCGCAGAAGATTCTACAGACACATTTTATATTTTTTTATTTATATATAAAATAAGCCAGTTGTTCGGAATCACTACTCTTGTTATAGTTTAATTAATTTTACATGGTTGTGTGTATAATTAATTTTTGCACAGATTGATGATTAATTAAATTATTTGTAAAATAGTAAACCTTTTTAAAATTTCAATATGAAATCATTATAAAATAATAAATGCTTTCAAGTACGTATACATAAAAAATACAGATAGTCAAAATTCAAACACGAATATTGCACAAAAGTCAATTTTAAGGATTCTCATGCGAAAGCCGTAGCATTATCCTTCGGAACATCTTTTCAATGAGTATATTATGTTGGATACTAGGCAACTATATTTAAAAGCCACACTATCACACATTAAGTTTAATTACATAAATATTTTTTTTCAAAATACCATACCAAATTAGCCGCCCCACGCTCTCCTCGGAGTGGCCCAGTCCGTCGCACCAGCCGTTTCCTACATGACACACTAATTTTCCAAAAAAAAAAAAACGATATTTGTTTCATAGATTCATATTTGTCTGGCATTCCACTCTTCTTTCAAGACAATATAACCAATTGAATTCAAGATTATTTTTTTAACTATAACAGTTAAAGATGAGTATGGTAATATAATTAGTATTAGGAACTGAAACTGTTCAAATATACGAGTAGTTAAAATATTCAAAAGTCATTTTTACCTGATTTATATTGATTTCAGGTTTCTAATCGTGATGTTCAGAAAAATATTCTTTTATATACTTATTGAATGTACAAAAGGCCCATGTACGAGAATGTATATGTAATGTATTGGGAGAAGGAGTGTTTATGTATAGCAGCTAGCCAGTAGTGCTAGTATACCAGCTACCAGTATATGCTATAGCAGCTAGCCAGCAGGAACTAACAAATGCCGCGCCGGAATTCATTTATGAAAAATGTGAAGAGAATTTAAGAAAAATATTGCATTCTGAACAAATATTTCTAACCATTCATTTATTTATTATAGCTAACCGTGTGCTATTAAACGCACAATCGTTAAAATAATTATATAATTTAACAAAATCATAACTGTTTTGGCGAATAAGTGGTTTTATCGGCCGATTTTTTTTTGTTTTTGTGATTTCAAAAAGATAGTATTTTTTTAATTGCGTACGTATGATTGAAAAACTGCAAAAAGCGAAAAGCTTTTATGTATGAGCAATGCTTTGGGTTAAAATGTATTTATTATGTTTAATAAATAAAACAAGTAATCGACCGCATATACCTATGATATTTATTGATTTGCAAAGTAAAGACGTTGTTGATATGCCCCCAATATATCCGAATACTAGATTGGATGCTAAAGGAATCCACGAAGATTTGTCGATTAGTTCGTACATATTACTATTTATAATACTGGGGTATGGTCTCGTGTAATACCTTTTTGTTAATAAAGAAAACGAGGAAAGAGCACCTTGGGAAGAAGGGGCAGTAAAATGTTTTATTAACTGCGGGATCCTTGAACTACACCTCTGAAAAGGTTGAGCGATGATTCACCCCCCACTATATTATTATACTTACATACATAAGTAGGAGGCGGTGAACTCGCGTAGCCCAGTTTATAAACGGTAACAGCTGAGTCACAAATTAAATGGAGATATGCCCACCAATATAGCCTGCTTTTCCACTGAATAACGCGAAGGCGATGACTCACCGCGCTATCGACCAGCACGCGAACCGCTTCTCTCCTCGAGGGCCCTAAACGACGTCGATAACATAAACTTCGACCTCAGGGAAAAAGTTATTACGCGCGTATTATCGGCTAAGAATTCAATTGTGCGGAAAGTAAGGGAAATAATGGTGATGCAAATAGGAATAACTTAGCTTTAGAAATCAAGCCAGATGGTCCTAATGCGCTGAAGCCCCATTTTTGGTTCCATGTGTATCTCGCTCCAATAACCGAGAAGAAGAAGAAGAGAAAGCATATATGAGAAAAAGAAGTGGAAGCAGAGGAAGGAGTAGACGAATACGTGCTATTAGTCCTCAGACTGTTCTGACTGTATCTTGCAATTAATTCCAATATTCCAATTGTCAGAGCCTATTATATTGTATGTTTCTTGGTCTTTTAAGCTGGAACCATTAACCATTAAACTAACTGTTTTGTTCTAATTGCAGCCATTATAGCCTGGGTTGACTCAGTATCCCAGCAGTGTCGGTCTAGTGCACCTGCACTTTTCACTAGCTCCTGTCAAAAGTCAGAAACGCACTAATGGTTTCTACTTTTCACGTGTCCCTGAAAAAGCATTTCATGTCCCTAAATTTTTAGTCATCCTACGCCACATCCCATCCTCTTCAATCTTCCGCTCCTTGCGAATATTCTCCAAATACTATTTATAATTTAAAAAATGGGCCACTTTATTATGTGTTTATTTTTTTTTTACTATAAGATTCTTTTGTTTATTTTACTTTACTCGCACCTAAATTCTTACATTTCCATGAAGGTTGGCTGTAGGAAGGTGTACTTTAGGCAATAAGTCTGCCTGTTCTATGTTTTTTATTAAAAAATGCTATAAAAAAATACTGTCTCTCTCTCTATCTATCTACTTTTGGTAGCTCCTTTTATGAGTCAAGTGAAAACCTTGTAAACTCGGCTGTTGCTGATTTATTAGTGTTGAAAGGTCGCAATAAAATCAGAAGACTTGTTTATGTGCATCATAACTAGATTTGGAAAGAAAAAAATAACGAAAATCTCACCTCTTCCCAGTGGGCAATATTTTTTTCCGTAAAAAAAGCATCTGAGACATATTTGCAATACCTACCGTTACCACTGAATTCTTCGAGCACTCGCCAGTAATTCATCGTTCCAAAAATAGAGTCTGTTTGTGAAGTGGCATGCGAGATAAAAGAGTGGCGCCATTAATGCAACGCCTTGAGCTGAAAATAAAACCACCCCCAATTTGCGACGTCACGTTTACATGGTACTGCAGCGTCGCGTCGCTGAGCGATGAGAGCGAGACTTTCAAAGCCTAGAAAGGCCGTGGCAAAAGAAGAAAAAGTGGAAAATGAGGGATGGAGCGTGGAGGCGAATGAATAGACGCCTGATTACATGGAGATTGGATATGCTATTATTAGATAGGCAAAAGTAGAAGACCAATATGAGTTCATTCAAAAGATCCAATTGAAAGATGTATTGAGCTAGTAATAGAAAATTTGAAGGATTGATATATATAATAACACCGTCATTTGTATTCAGTTTCCTGTGTTAAAATCTCTATGTACTGGCTGATGTATTATTTCATTTATTAATTCCATCGAAGCAATTTTTGCAAAAAATATTACGCCTTCGACCGGTTCATCCGACTCTTTCCTTTGTTTTAAAAAATAGTATATTTTTATAACATCATTATCAGCATCAGCTAGACGTTAACTATTGGACATAGGCCTTCCCCATAGAATGCCATGACGAATGGTATTGAGCCGACTCCATCTACCTACTTCCTACGACCGTAGCAATGTCCTCGGTCCATCTTTTGGTGGGGGGAAGAGGGGGGGGGGGGGGGTGAAGTGTCCTACACTGCGTCTGCCATATCGTGGTCGCCAACGGTTGTCGGTTCTGCGAGCAATGTGACCTGCCCATTGTCATTTTAAATTGCTAATTTTACGACCTACTTCAGTGACATTGCCTTCTCTGCGCCTTTTTTGTTTCGGAACCTACGTATGTTAATGCAGTGGAACTCCCAGAATAGCTCTCTCCTCGGCTCGTTCCGCGACTTTGAGCATTTGTATGTGTCCCATAGTTAGAGACCACGTCTCTGCCGCATGTCACCACTGGCAACATGCACTTTATATAGGCTGTCGTTTTGAGGCTCTGCGCTTTTTGTGAGGAGAAGATTTAGTTTATCGAACGCTGTTAATCTGAGTTTAATTTGTCGGCAGACCTCTTTGTCGAAGTCGGGTCTGCATAGTTGAATTTGAGTCTGCGAAGGTGAGTCTGTTACATGTTTCTCTTATCCATGTTCATTTTTAGACCTACGTGTTGGGTGACGATATTGAGGTCTCTGAGTAATCTGCCAAGGTTGTCCTTCGAATCTGCCATGTTGACTATACCATCGGCAAATCGGAGGTGAGTGATGTATTCGCCTTTGATATTGATGGTTTCTATATAAATAGACATTATTTAACACCATAGGTAATAAAGTCAGTGCCCTTAAATTAATAGTCTTTAGGGCTCCTATACTACAGGATGAGTTTTTAAATAATAACATTCTTTTTCTGGGTGAATTCAATATGACGAACTAAGCAACTTTTGTTATACATTTTTGGGAAAAACTTCAAACTTTTGGGGAAACTGTAATCATCATTTTTTTATTTTTCAAAAATTGTAAAAAAAGCTATAAGCACAATGTGCTATCTAGCGGTAGGTATAATATCGCTGATATTGTTCATTAGCGATATTTTACCTATCGGTAGATGGCAAAGCGCGCTCAACGCTTCTCAAACTTTTCTTCAATAGATAAAATTTACAAAAATAAATATTGTTTTTTTTTGTTGTTGTTAATAAATTAATAGTTGCTTATTTTGTCGTGTCCTTTTACCCACTACAAGGATGTCTCTAATTAGAAAGCCAACCTGTATACGTGTCTTGTTTTCTATAATGTACCTACATAAAATATTCTATTACTGGGAGTACCTAATAGCTCTCGTGTCCTACTTAAATGAGGCCACAGCTGCTATACTATCGGTGCAATAGCCTAGTGGTAAATTAGTAGAGTCAAACATGTGCATATTAACCCAAATCCGCAAGCATTGCACGACACGGCATCGTGAAGCAGGGTATATGAACACAGACAAGCGGGAAGGTTTCCGCATCACAGGCGATTAAACAGATCGCTCGAAACACAGGCGCATAATAGGAAAGCATCATGACAAGGCAACCTAGCATACTGGCAGGGAAAGGCAAATATTTTGATATTATCTGGTGGACCGGTACGGGGCGTATAGCAGGTTATTTGTACCACAACTATAATGCCAAGCAACAAAATCTAAATACTCGGCCATGTTTTCACAAGACACTTTTGTAATTTCCATATCCAGTCGAGTTGAATGCGTTGTGCGAGCAAAGACATTTAAATCATAAACACTGTAACTTAGCTTTGGGAGCTAATGGGCCCTTGCTGAGTTGGCCACGAAGACCCATTCTGTTTCAGGGTCGGTCACACTCACGGGTCAACACCCATCCGATGGCCTCCACGCATGGGGTGCGGAGCCTGGGTAGGACACTGGGTCAACCAGTCTCCCCTGGGAATCAATCCTCTGGCGCTCCTGGACGGTCTGCGCACCGAGCGGCGCAAGCCAATCGATTGTGCTCTCCGACTAACAATCGGGGGAGTCTGGGAACTGTATTGTTTCCTATAGAGCGGGGGTAGTTGTCTACCTTACGGCGACTGCTCTTGAAATGACCATTGGCCATCCGATCCCGGTTCAGAGTCGGGCAAAGGACGCCTTGGTCCGCGATAGATTCGGTATACTCCGTTTCACCGCTTCGTAAGGGAGAGGACCGCGCAAGCGACCTCGAACTCGAAACCAATCGAGAGACCGGAGAAATCTGGTCACAATTGGTAGTTAGGGCGCGAGTGCCGCCCGCCAGGTAACATACCTGGCTACTCGCGGTAAGGCGTTGGACTCTAACGGGTTGTGGCGTAGCTAGACGTCGGATTTGTTATGTCCAAAGTCTTCTACACTCTTTATGCACGGTCGATAGAACGATGAATCGTTAAAACGTCCTGCGGTGACGGGTTCGCCCGTTGTGGTTGACATCTCAATATGTAACTTAGCTAATGGGAGCTAATGGGCCCTGTTGCAGTTTGTTCACTAAGACCCATGTTGTTTAGGGTCTGTCAAACGCACGGATAAACACCCAACCGGCGGCCTCCACGCAGAAGTGCGACCCCTGGTAGGGCTCTGGCCTGCGGGCCAGTTTTCCTATGAGTCAAACTTCGGACGCTTCTAGACAGTTTGTGAACGGTGCGGCGTCAGCCAGTCGATTGTGTATTTCAAGCGACAGCCTGGGGTGTCTGGAAACAGTATTGTTTCCTATAGAGCGGGGATAGTTGTTAACCTTACGGAAACAGCTCTTGAAACGACCATTCGGCTACCCGATACCGGGTGAAGAGCCGGGCAAAGCATGCCGTGATCCGCGATACATTCGGTAAAGGAGAGGACCGCGCAAGCGACCTCGAACCCGTAACCAGTCGCGAGGAAAGAGGTATCCTGATGGTTAATTGCAGACGGAGATATCCTTGTCAGGGATAGTCAGGGAGCGAGGCTGCCCGCTGGGTACCTTTCCTGGTGCTTTGCCGTAAGGCGTTGGTTTCTGACTGACATGTTGGCATAGCTAGACAGTAGATATTTATTGTCCCTAAGTCTTCTACGCTGGTTCCACGGCTAAAAGAACGATCACATATCATTATACCAGCCTGTGATTACGGGTTCGCCCGTTGTAGTCGACACCGTCCAACGGTAACGTTCGTAGCCGCGTTAAGCAGCGTCGGATAAGGTCAGTACTTGAATGGGTGACCGCCCGAGTATATATACCTACTGCCAAGCAATCTTATAAAAACCGGCCGCCTATAAGATAATTGTCGTTAGACATCAAGGTGGACCGTTACCGGAGGAGGTATACAAGATAATAAAAGAAACACTGCTCCCGAGGATGCAGCGTATATCGTCACCCTCATGGACGAAGGATGCAATCTGCGACAACTGACTAAACCTTGGCTTAGTTGTCAATTATCAGTTCGAAAGGTCTAGAAGAATACATAGTAATTGATGCTCTTCATCAAAAAATGGGATCTCTGATAGACCTCGGATTACTATACAGTTCTACGATCCCCTCATGTTCCGGTATGAGGTGTGGCGTCAACTTTACGACAATTGAGATTCGACAACCTCTCAGAGATGCGTAACATGAGGATGTCAGCTAGTAGACAGTGAGGTGAGGGTTGCATTTGACCACCTATCATCCTGTCTTATGAAAGCTACTTAAATAGGATTTCTAAAGATAATTAGGTATGACTGTTGCTAAGTGAATATATTTAGATACCTCGAAATCCTAGTAAAAGCATACCTACTTTGTTTCGATTTTGTTGTTCGACAGTATGTTATGCAGGATGGCACAGATAAAAGGTAAATGTTGATGTAACCTAATTTGCTCGAATAAATACAGGAGACACATATTTTATTGATAACATTACATATATACAGTATGCCTTTTATGTTTTTCTAGTACGTGCATTATATTTTCGTTAACTTTAATTCGTGCAGTATTTGTACGCTTGGTCGCCCAATCGCTAGCGTAGTTGCATGTTATCGAACGAAACGGCGAGGGCTCCTCTCGATGGAAACTCGAACTCTCTGGGGTAAGTACCGTTCGAATGACACCTGGAGGCTTCTTTTTTAAGGCTGAAACAGGTTTTTTTTTCAAATTTCGCCACCACGTTGTAATCGCATGAGCAGATGAGGCACGTCCATGATATCCTAGGTGGTAATGCTGTCGAAATACCCTTTGCGCAACAGTCACACTATCACCCTGCTTGCAAAATGTCCTTGTAGCTATAGCACGTTCCGCAGCACACCACTGGCTCCATGATTAACGGCAACGCATTCACAACATCTACGCATCTGTTCCTAATAACTTCCGGCACAACAGTGTTGCTAAATCTAGCGTAATTTTTTTCGTTTCCCTGCAAACTGCAAAACTATGCATTTACCTATGGTCGGTCTTAAGCCGCCGTGGCGACCGTGGCGGCCAAAAGCTGTATGAAGCATATTTTTGTGGCCTGGTTGTGAGAACACGAAAAAGAATTTTAATATAATTATGCCGAATTTTAAAGACCCGGTCCTTTAGCTATCATTTTGCCAAATCAAAATTGATATTTTTTTTCCATATTAATTGTAAATTATCTTTATTCTGTTACTGTTTTTCAAAAAAATAAAAACGAGCGAGATTTGTATTCAGTTTTTGAAAAACCTAGAGATGATTCACACTATTAAAAAAATATTACTTACACCAGCGTATGGTCTATTTGCATAGTACCAAGACAGTTTTTGGAACTTCCATACAAAAATTATAAGAAAAAAATGTTTGAAATTACGTAATTTCCAGAAATGTTATGGCCAAACATTATTTTTTTTCTATTTATTAAAGAAACTTTTGAGTGACATAAAAATAACACAGCGATTTTAAGTTATTTTGTTATTGTAATCTAATTTTTACTTTATAAAAAACTATTCGTTTGATAATTTATTATAATATAATTGAAAAGCCAAATGGACTATATAAGACGACGCGCGAAGCCGAAATCGTCATTCGTTAATGGTCACTGCCAACGGTGGGACGTATTCCCTTGTCGCCGCTGTATACACTGCCTCGGGACAGAGCATTTTAATATATATTTTTAAATGTGTCTTTACTTAAACTTATTGTTTCTTAGGGTCTCGTGAACCTCAAATTTCCGGGAACCTCAAATTTCCATAAAAAAACCTATTTTTTTATTTTCGTTATTTTGCTACACCGTTTCCTCCAAATTAGCGGGCGCGTATGTCTCCTTTGGGATTTTCAGGCGGAATGGCGCTACCGCAGAAGAAGCATGTAGTTTTCCCGATGAAAAAATCCCGTTCAATTAAGGTTTCCCTTGTTTCAATTAGCGCTTCGCGGTCAGGCCTCGTTACTGCCGACTCGTTCAAGCGACGAACACGGAAATAAATTTTACTTACAACTTGTGTAATTGCACGGCAGCGGCGTTCGGCTCACTGTCTCCCCACGTGGACGACATATATGGAGGAGTACCAATTCAGGTATTGGGTAGGGAGGATCTAGGATAGATATATGGATATAGTTTGTCAGTGCATCAGGCAAACCTGTTAGGCATCCACTACACTACTAGCGAAGTTGCTTCGACGAAGAACTGGTTGAAAATCGCGAGGAACTCAGTCGCCCGAAGGCGCCCTCACGATATGGATAACGTTCATCAAATGGCAGCTGCGCTACAATGCGCACTCTCGCGTATTATAACTATGTATATATTTATCACAAAAAAATGTAGAAAAAGAAATATGCATGACTGCAATCCAACGGAACAGAACACGCGAACTGAAGTCAGCCGAGTAGTGTAGTGAGTCGCTTCGTACTCGTTCCACGGGCCCTTTGACTCGGGCGTAAAAAAGTCGCCCGAGGCGAAGCGAGGATGCCCGAAGCGAGCCACGTCTCAACACTCTCCTCCTCGCCCAACATTAATTAACTTCGCGAGTAGTGTAGAGGATGTTTTAGGATATACATATTGGTATATCCCTAATAAATTTAATATAATAGTTACATTATTTTGATGGAGATATTTAATAATAATAGGTAATTTAATTATGCAGTCAAAGCGTATAGGGAAAGGAAATGGAAGAGATCCTTGCCATGCGCTTTGTTGTAGCTGCATGTTGAAAACCGCTCACGATCTCGAGAACAGAACGTGTTACGGATATTCTTTTTAACGCTGATTATGCCCTTCAAAAGAGCCGTGCATTTTAATACTATTATAGTACGTACTAGTAGTATTAGTAAGAGCATGCGATGGAAATGAATGCACTGAAAATGAATAAAACTCGGTAAATGAAAATGAATAAACTAAAACGGTAATCGGGATGCGCGGCGCCATGCCGCCTTGTTAAACAAAAAAAATGACACTCGGTTACTCTATTTTTTGCGCAATACTATTACAGTGAATCGTTCCACATCGGCGTATGACAAGAAACAGCTGTCATATGCCGAATTATATAAGATGTGACGGTTCTCGATCGTCACAAGATGTACTAAATCAAATGTATTCGGCAACGATAGTTCATGGCAATATACTTCAAATCATTACAAGATACTACAAAACTCATACCACTCTCTTAATTTAGTAAAAAGACGGTAAATGTTGATCAACATTACACAATTTCAAATATGTCTTCCATTAATTAAATAGTAATAAAATCCTAGTATAGTATCTGCAATCACCTACGGATGTGTTCTATAACTTTTGGACATTAGATTCCAGAGGATAAATTCACATTGAATCTTATCCTGTATTTGTCAGAAAAATTACAGTATTTTCAATATGAGATATTTTTTTATAAATAATTTTAGAAAGCCTCCAAAAAGCGTCTATCTGTCCAACCGTGTTTGATCGCACTAAACTCAAGAAATATTGCACATATTTCGTTGCGGCTTTCATTGGCCATTACAGCGTCTTTCGAGGAAGGTTTACGTGTAATAATATCAATATATCTAAAAGTGGATGAAAAACAGCCGTCTGTCCGCATTTTATACTTCACATGTCCGCATTTTGGAATCGCAATAAACACAAGCACTGCTGGAAAGATACCAATTAATTTTCACTGTTGTTAGGTGTTTGGTAGCGAGTGGTTTCTTACAGCTTGGCTCATAAGATCCATTTTGTTCTCGGATCGGCCCAACTCACGATTCAACTTCTATTCAACCATCAGGATACCTCCAACCACCCGTGGCCAGTCGGGAGGTTGGAGGTATCCTGATGGTTAATTCCAGATGGAGATATCCTTTCAAAACTGGTAGTCAGGAGGCGAGGCTGCCCTCTGGTTACCTTTCCCGGTCCCTCGCCGTAAGGCGTTGGCCTCTGACGGGCTCGTGGATTTGTTGGACGATAGGTTTGTATCGTCCTAAAGTCGTCTACGCTTATCCTACGGCTGAAAGAACAATCATATATCGTTATACCAGCCTGGAATGACGGGTTCGCCCCTTGTAGTTGACACCGCCTAACTGTTAATCAGTCGATCTTTCGAGGAATGGTAAACTGTAAAAAAACATCAATAGTTATTGTAAAAGGGGATTAAGCAATAGTGACTTAGGTTTATTGAGACGATAGAAAACGGCAGCGCATGCGATTTATAATCATTTTTAATTGTAATATTAAACCGATTACTATTATATATTTTTAATTTTTATCTAGTAATTAATATGTGTCATTCGTCTGGTGCATATCTCAAAGTAGGGCGTTTGATATTTCCCGAGATATAAGGAAAAAACCTGCCGTCTTCAAAACAACTTTTTAAATCAAGGGTATTGTTTATAGCTTATATGACCTCTTTTGGTCAAAGGCATTTTACTGTTTTGGGCCCCATGGCATATGACCTATTAGAAGATGAAATTGAAACAATTCAGATTAAAGATTCCTTTAAGAAGCAGAGCCATATGTGGCTAATAAATGAAGGTCGTGAAAAAAGCCACAAATTATTTGACTGTCTAGTATGATTTTTATTTTTACTCGTTTTTTTATTTTATTGAGTAGGTATCTACTGGTATTTTACTGAGTATCTATCTATCTATTTACTATTATTATGATTTTACATTTATTTATTTACTCGATAATTTTATGATTATAATTTCAAATACTATTTGATGATATTTTAATTTATTTTTTTAAGGTGTTTATGACAAAGACATAATTTAGAATTTTTGATATTTTTTTGTGTGTACAGGTTAAATATTTCCTGGTACACCTGTTTTAGTACAGGCCTAGGCCTAGTTAGGCGGTGTTGACTTAGTAACCTAGATGCTGCAGTGTGCTCTATTTTTCGCTACTGGTCCAAACAATTTTTTTTGTAATGCTGCAGAAATTATACTTTGTGCTTTACCTTTATTAAATAAATAAAATAAATAAAATAGCAAACAATTGATACTTACAAAAATGCTTCTTTCAAAAAAGCTCGGGGATTTAATGTAGGTTTAAATTTTCTTTACATTGTGTAGCTATCATCACTGCATTCGGCAATACATTGCCGGGCAGGGCATCAATACGCTAGGAGACTATAGGTATAGCTGTTAATATATCTCCCATGGATAACCATGTCGTGTGTCACGTCAACACGTAATGTCTACGTGTTGGCATCAGAAGGTAACACAGCGAATATAGTATAAACATAAATTTATTAAAATATTCACCGGAAAATCAATGATATTATTGGAATAGTGTCAATGCTAAGACATTAATACCTTACTAATTAAGTTAACCAATTCAGGTATTTGTTCGTATTTCTTAATTAGAAGGTGCAAAGTTTGTCCAGGAAATCTAACATAATTTTGATCGAATTAGTAACCCAACTAGCTTAGAAAGGTAGCTCGTGCTGACAATGCGGCTTAGAATATCGTTGTAGTAACCTCATTAAAAAAACATTTTGAACTCTTCCCGTGCGCAACTAGGGAGACGTTTCTCTATTAGACTATCCTGTCTCATTAATAATAACAACGTCGACGTAATTCATTGATTAAACAACAAACTGGTGAAACTGGACCGCATCAAAAACATCGGTTGTTTTACCCCAACACTGTCCCAGCAAGTAGCCGCGGACTGATTTCATCTGAATATTAATTTCATAAATACAATTGATGGGCACCCTCTCGGCCAGTGATCAAATCCGGTTGGGTTCCATTGCGACTTGCGACCCCTTAGGCGCCACGGTTTGTTTCTCGGCTAGCCTCGGGCGGCCCGGCGTTAATATTTAAATAAAACTAAATATTATTAGTATAGCTTATATATGAGATAATAAAACCAAAAATTTAAAACGTAATTTCGGCCCAACAAGGCATCTAGGTATGTACTAAATTTCAAGACTTTAAGCCCAATATTTCGATATTGAAATATGTCTACTGCGCCATCTGGTAGACCGATATCAACCACAACTTTTGTAACTGTTGCCATGACCAAATGATACCTGCATGCCAAACTTCAGCTTAATCGGATTAAGCTTTTGGGCGCTACCGTGGAGGAATACACACAGAACATACACATCTTCCATCTGGAAATTATATTAATCGTCTCAGGGGGGGGGGGGGGGGGCTCAAAATAGATATTTCCGTCTTTATCTCGAAAAACAAATTGCGCATTCACAAGACTTTCCTAATTCGTTAGTTGGTGGGCCGGAAAAGTAAAGGAAGACAAGGAAAAAAATCTCTTGCACAGTCTCTCCTCTTGCCTCTCCTTGACTATGCAGATGTGGCTTATCTCGATTTATCAGAGGAACTGCTCAACAAACTTGAACGTTTGCAAAATGTATGCATACGATTCATCTTCGGTCTACGTAAGTATGATCACGTGTCCGACTATAGGGCACAGTTAAAGTGGTTGCCAATACGCCAAAGAAGAAATGTTCATATACTGGCTCTCCTATATCGTGTACTCACCCAACTAACACCATCCTATCTCCAGGAGCTTTTTGAACCACTAAGTTCCCACGGTCTCGTACTTCGGTCAGCCTCTGACAGTTTATTAAAAATTTCGAGTCATAATAGTGATTTCTATTCCTATTCTTTCTGTGTCCATGGTGCAAGACTCTGGAACGATCTCCCAGCAAATATACGAAACTCGCCTTCTTTACCATCGTTCAAGACTCACCTTAAGGATTACTACCTTTCTAAGAAGTAACCAGTTCTTCCCTTTCTCTCCTGTTCCTCTCCCAATTTCCTCTCCTCGGGCACTATTAGTCTTAAATTCTTCCACTTGTCTGTATGTTATGTAATAATCTTTATTTTCACTATGCGCGCATGTACCACTATGTTTAGGTTAGCTGTAAGACATTGCCATGTGGCAATAAGCTCGCCTTTTTTGTATACTTTTTTAAGTGCAAATAAAGAGTTTATTATTATTATTATTATTATTAAGATTCAGCTGAAATGGACGAATGTTCTGAGTGGGTTTTAGTGGCAATTGTTCGTAGCAAGTAATATCGAATCAGTAATGTCTTGACTATTTGAGTTGTGATTTTTTTTGTAGCTTACTGAGGGAGGTAGAATTTGTGATTTTTGTTGTTTTTTATTTTACCAGCGTGAGCCCTGAGATTAACAAATTAGTAAAATTGTGATGTTCAAAGCAGCTCGATAATTTTCTTTCCCATTATATGATAGATAGCACAAAAGTCATCTTGATACAAAAATCCAGCGTTCAGTGCAGCACAACAACGAAAGAGTTTTATTCTGTGGACTCTTATCAGAAAATCTCCCTCTAAAGTTCTCCGGGTGTTTTCAAGCACCGGGGCACTTTCTGAAATACCTATAATTTATACTCCCTCAGGCTCGGGTGGCGCTCCGGTAAACGCCTGTAAAGTAAGATGTAAATATTATTTATGTCCCGCTAAGCGATTGTTTCCAAACACGGCGACACTCCCCTGGAACATTTTTCGATTTACTAGACCCCTTCTGAGGGGGTGAACTGCGGGGCATATGATCGGGTTCCTGGTAGGATATCGCGACGGCAAATGGCTTGTTGCCGATTCTAATTGCTGTTTAGGCGATCTATAAAGCAGCAGACGCACATGTAAACAGCAGATATTAACACGTTGAACGCCATGACCGACACCATGTGTCCGACAGCATACTTTCCCCCGGGGCCGCACCAAAAAATCTAGAATCGTCCAAAAATCGTTGAGGTGCTTTTGCGCAAAAAAAAAAAACAGTAAAAACCTCAAAAATAATGGGTGGCTTACGGAAACAGCGATTTAATCATTATTTTCCGAGATGTCAAATGGCAGACACCAATGTCGGTCTCGGCCTTTGAGATTGTCAAACCGTCCTTCCTTTTTTGTGCCAAGTGGTCAGGTTGTACTGTGGGGCTGCGCTGGTCACTTGCTTAAGTAAAAACAGTCGAAATGTTGTCCGTTGGCCGCCTACAGGCTTTTGAAGTGATCAAGGGCATGCGGACACATAGTGTCCGACGCGGCCCACTGGACCCGATATACTGGCAGTCACAAGGTGTCCGCCGCGGCCCACTGGGCTAAACATGGTTTTTAGTTTGGCGTTCAACGTATTAAATATAATAGACATTGTGGAATTATACAGCGGTATTCTCGTAAATGCCACTTCCGTCACTTTATTGAATATTTATTTATTTATATTTTGATGTGAGTGACCTTAAGACCACAAATCGTCAGATACAAATACAGATAAAGAGAACATAGATATAAACAAAATGACAATTTTAAAGTTGCTAATAAAACAAAAGTTTGTGTCACCCCAAAAATTCCCAGCAAGTAGCCAAGGACTTATGGAAATATTTTAGGCGTTATTTCTCTCCGGAAAAAAGGCTGACCTGATTAAAATTTAACGTTTAAGTATTGTCAGCGAGCACCAATCTAACTGTGCAAAAACAGGGTCGCACATTTAGATTTTCTTTCTTTTTGGCCTAACCGTGGCCACTCCAATAAGACTCAAGAAGTGAGCTCGCCTTATCACAGGAGTGCCTAGCAAGGCGGGCTCGATTGCACTTTACTGGGCACCTTATAAAAATAAAATTGTATATTTATGCGCTATTTAACCTTGGCTGAGACAGATGTATATCTAAATTTAGAAGCATATAACGGTACAGTGAAATCTCTCATAATGAGCACCTCTCATAACAAGTAATTCCTCATTACGAGTAATTCGCACCTCTCATAACTAGTAGGGGAAAATTGTTTCCCTTGACGAGTGTCTCGCTTAACGAGTAAAAGTCTGGTACGAAATATGCTCGTTATGAGAGGTTCCACTGTATTTTATGAATTGTAAATTCTTTTGTGATCTCTTATTTATGTAACTAATAAATAAATAAATTAAATAAACTGTCCATAAACAACTAAGCCAAAGAATATGTCTAGGATGTATACAGGGGTTTTTACTCCGATGTTAGTTTTCCTAACTATCCTATACCAACCTTTTTTTAAATTTATTTATTTGGTAATTTACAATTATCTACAGTAAATGGACATATACAATAAATGTTATAGCCAAGATTCCAGTAGCAAAAAACTGATAACGTGTTATACCAGAAACTGTTGCTAGTGATCATATTTTAATGTCGCCTAACTAGGCGATAGCCTATTCTAAGGCGGACATTTAAATAGTTGTAAATATATTATGAAGCAATAATAAAAAAACTGAGTAATTTAGAATATAAAAAATTTGGGGGATTTATACAGTAAAACTTATTATTATTATTTCTTACAAGCCGGAAAAATTGAATAAAAAATTCATAATATAAAAGTGAAATTGATAATGTAAATTTGTTAACCCTTACATATTCATAAAAAAATATGCGCCTAAGTATATGATAGCTAGATAATCATAATTGCTTAAAAATAGAGTAAGATAGTCAAGCCTAATTATAAAAATAGTAAAAAAACACGATAAAATGGGAATTAAAATAAAGGATGAGATGAAAGATATTATTTGTTAACCATAACCTAATCATATTTAAAATAATGATGTACAAATAAAAAGTATGTAAGGTATCATAATTGGTTAACTATGGTAATATAATTAAACATAATTAGAGAAATTAAAATTAGGTTAAAAAAAAGAGATTTAAATGAGTACATAAAGTATTAAAAAAATCATTAAAATAAAGAGTGTCATTATATTATATTTATTATTTTGTCACATCGCCCCCACTTGTCGCTTTAATTTGTGAATTTGTTAAGTGGCGAAGGCAGGCGCATGAGCGATGCGTCAGCTCCCGTGTTATTTCCCAGCGGAGTGCCGCCTCGTAATGGCATCGAAGTGAAAACTTTCGACATTAAAAAGGAGCGCGAAGTTGTCCCGCGGCGGTCGAAAAAACCATACTACACCCGCTCTTTAATACCGCCGCCCATAAATTATGCGCCGTCCTGGCAGATCCGCCCACCGCCGCCTGCCCCTGTGCTCTCACCGCCCTGCCGGCGGCAGACATCTTGATCTTCTTACACGAGCTTCAAGTACTTACTCGATCTTTAAAGTAGATAGCTCTGATTTACCTTTCGACAATTCACTCATTGAATTGACCCTGGAAAAGAGAACTAATGAGCGTTGGGAGCTAATGGGCCCTGTTGCAGTTAGGCCACTAAGACCCATGAGTGAGGGTCGGCCAAACTCACGGGTCAACACCTATCAGGCAGCCTCTACGCAGCAGTTCGAGCCCAGGTAGGACCCTGACCTGCCTGCCAGTTTCCCTAGGAATCACTCTTCCGGCGCTTCTGAAAGGTTTGCGCACCGTACGGCGTCAGCCAATCGACTGTGTTCCTATAGAGCGAGGGCGGTTGTTTACCTACTGGCATCCGCTCTTAAAACGACCATTCGATTACCCGATACCGGCTTACAAGGACGAAACATTACGTATATTAGAAAATAGTTCGTGGAAAAAAGTGTTCGGAATAGCAACAGATTTACTTAGAAAAAATACAATTATATATAGGCAAAACGATATAATATATGACTTTTAGCATAGACAGCGAACTCAACTGAAACTGACCAAACTACTGCAAAAGCACTACACGACAAAATAAACTGTTTATGTAAGCCAATAGAAAGAGCGTTTTGCATAAAACATCTAGGAATACAAATAGGTAACCATGTACGATGGCAAAAGGGAATCGTAACCAAAAAACTAGAATATGCTAACTTCTGATATTCAGGAAATGTACCTAATTTATCCTAGATTTGCGGAATTCGAAACAGAGCCGCTTCACATTCAACGAGAGAGAAATGGAAGGAGAATAATATTACGATAATAATCATATACCAAAACTAGAGCTATGCTAGGATATTGTAATAACTTCTTTCCTCATTTCACATTTAATTTTAAATTTTGATTTGCTATTTTTTTTATTTTGTTGAAATTTTTATTGTTTTTTTTTCTAATAAACCAAGTACCCACCCACTCGGACCCAGAGAAGATATATATAGAAAGGTGGATTAATCAGAAATGTTGATTTTCTTTGAGTATCTTCTCTTTCCTTTTTCTTTTCGTCAGATTTTTTTGTTGTCTTGATTTTGATTTTAATACTTTTCTCACGATTATTTTTACATACTATATTGTAGTTAGTTGAAGGAATTTCATTAGTTAGTTGTAGGTTTTCTAGAACTGATTTCTCGTCCATTCCTTTTAGGTAGGCTACAATCATAATGTCTTTTTATTCTTTTTGGTATCTTTTATTTTGTTGTTAGATTACATACACTTACTTTATTTTCTTTGAATGCAAGCACTATCTTAAGACTTAACTTGTAATGCGAATGTTTATGGCGGTACAATTCCTGTAGGTTAAACACCGCGAAGTTCCGATTTTACTTAAATGGTGACATGTTTCTGAAACATGTCCGTACCTTTTATTCCAGTACTTCCGCTCAGACATTTGGGTTTGAATATTCCATACATGCCAAAGAAAAAAGGACTCAATTTGCAAAGAATTAGCTTTTATATAAAAACAATCGACTTTTTTTTAATAAAATAAGATAACAAATTGTTTCCCGGTGTTATCGAAAAAAATTAATATAGAGGCAAATGTCGTGGGTGACAAATTACTGAAAATGAAATATTTATGAAAGTAAATATTTAGTAAAGGAACTAATTTTATTGTCTACATAAATGCGGTTTTCTAAAATTGTATATCTGGCCAAATTGCATGCGGCAATGCATCAAAATAAATGATAGACTACAGATGAGGTCGCCCAGTCGATTTATGGAATGGAACCAATTTAGTTTGATACGACTGTAGTATAAATGCGGTAGAAGCCATTGATTGAATTGTGTATACAAGGAACGTTACATTACATTTAGTGCATACATACTTCCTGATATTACATGCTATTTTTCGTTTTGCGATTGAGTAAAAGCACAATAATGGAGGTAAAAAAAAGCAATGTCGTTCTTTTTTCGTATAAACCACTATTAAATATTTAAACGCGCGATATTTTAAAACATACGTTTTAACATGACTGTACACGTCCAATTGCTGATGCATCAGATATGACTATGTTATGGATTTATGTCTATGTTATGGATTTATGTCACTTGATTTCGTTATGATTATTGCATATTATAATTTTTAGTACTGACGTAATTGTGCCACAATTATTTAAATAGAGTTAACCGAATAAAATGTATTTGAATACTAATTTGCAATTAGATAAATAATACTTATCGATTCATCTTATAAACCAACAGTTCAGTTCCTCTGTAAAAATGTCGGAGAAAGTAATTGATCTATATTCTTTACGCTATTATTTGTCTGACTCCTAACTTTACTATAGTAATATCAGGATAACTGAAGTGCTTTTTTTTTGGGATTTTCTTTTAATTATCTTTTAATGGTATTAACAGGTAAACACATCGTTGCAGAACCGTAGGAATTACTTAAAATCGCTGAATATTCGTGCTCGCCTTATCACAGGCTTGTCTAGCTAGGACGCTCTGAGGCGATATTTAGAGCTTTTAGGAAGAATATTAGGTTTTGCGATCACTGGCGAAAGCTCAGTGGTTAAAAAGATACACATAAAATTTTCTTATTGAGGAGCTTATACAGGTGTTTTTACTGGACGGGCATTTTTTAGTGGGTGAATCAGTACAACGAAGTAAGCAACTTTTGATAACACAAAATTAAATAAAACTATGAAATTAGAAAAAAAAAAAGAAATATTAAAAAAAAAATTGTTTTTTTAATTTTATTTTGAAATAGGGTGAAAAGCTGTGATCACGGTGCTCTATCCAGCGATAAGTAAAATGTCGCTAATATTGTTTATTTACGCTATATTACCTACCGCTAGATGGCGCAGCGCGCTCAAACGCTTCTCAAACCTTTATTTAAGAGTCAACTTCTTCAAATTAAAAACAAAACAAAAATATTTTTTTTCAAAAGAAATATCAAAAGTTGCTTACTACATTGTACTGATTCACCCACTAAAAAATGCCCGTCCAATAAAAACATCCCGTATTTATCTTCTTATGAAGTGTTTAGAATTGTAATTGCATATAATATGTGCGTATAAATATATAAAAAAATAATAATTTTAGCCTGGCCAGGACTGCTTTGTATCTATGTGGCATTTTTGCAATAATGCCACAGGAAACTTTATTGTACTACGCCTTCAGTCTAGCCAAGCTAAGAAGTCCAGTATCAGTGCAGACGACATGCTACGTGCGACGATGTATGCCTTCTGAGATGTTCTGAAGCTGCCAAGTCGAGAGCAAAGAGAGTCGGCGCGAGGAAACATCCTTGTTATTACGCACCTGCCTAGTCAACAAGCAACAGGCATATGACTCAGTTTCGTAATTTCGCAGCCATAACTTTACCTCTCGATGCGATATTTTAGCGTCTCTCACTACAGAGAATCGGTGTAACAACCGCCTAAATCCGCGACTCGTTCAACTGCCGAAACTTAATCTCGCCGAGTTGTTCTGCTGGTACAAATGTGTGTTTCGAGGGTGTTAGAAATGTCTTAAGAGAGTTATTATCTGTAGGACCTCCCTCACACCCCAAGCTTCCCCTCTTCACTACTGTAAATGGGTTTATACATAACGCTCTCACGCACAATTGCAGAGATTCAAGCGAGCAATATGTTTTCTTACCGCGTTTCTTCGATTTAAAAGAAGCAACAGAATAAGTTCCAATAAAAGTAAATAATTATTTAATTGGTATTTTTTCTTTCATAAATCCCATTATCTAGATTATTAAAATATCATTAACTATTATTTAATTTGCGGTTTTTCTCAAAACCCCTAAACACATGTCATTGTCACACATGAGAGATTTAACCAAATTTTAAATTGATCAGATTTTGAAATCTTTAATAAGATCCTATTAGTTATTTAACATATCACCCATTAATTTTATTCCCTTAGGGTGTTTCTATTTTTTTTTAAGAGAGTAAGTTACCCTAATTTCGATTTATTGCTCTGTTCCATTTCAGATTGACATATCGTAAATATATGGCCCCCATTTCACCCCTTTAGGAGTGGTTTTTCTCAACCCTTCAAACATGTTTCTCCTAATATCCTGAGGAGAATATTTCAAATTTATAAGATTTAAAAAAACATCAATTTATTTACCCCATTAGGCGTGGATATTCGCATAACCCTTGAATACGTGTTTCATTATTTTCTAAGTAAAGTAATGGCTTTAAATTTCAAAGTTGTACATTTTATTATAGAAATAGGCATTTAACATGCTAAAATTTCGCCCTGCTAAGGGTTGACTAATCGGGGAAAAATCGTTTCTTGGCACACCCTAATAAATCCCGCGGGATCTTCCTGCAGAATTTAATTTTAAATCTTTGACCCAATAGTTTCAGCTTGACTTTGATGAATGAGTCAGTCAGTCAATCAGTCAGGAGACTGCCTTTTATTAATTTAGATTTATCATGAATATTTTTTATAATTTAATTTTAGTAGTGATAGTGACATCTGCCGAAATTTTATTGAACTAACTAGAAGCGCGAATGGACATTAGTAAATACTAAACTGTTGCAAGGTAGTGAATAATCCGACCAATAGAATGCGGTAAATGTCTGTAAACACTGATTTAATTTATACGAGTATCGATTTAAGCATTGATTATTATGTATAAACAATGATTTAGGTTTAAAAGTTTGTTGTTTTGTTTTGCGCCCTTGTTTGGGGTCGAACGAATTTTGCTCGGATAATTTTATCGACAATGTAAAAAGTGATCGAAGTAATTATTTGTATTTTGCTTTGTGGTTCTAAATACTCTAGAGAAGTTTTAAGCTTTTTAATGTTTAATTATTAGAATATTGCAAAATATTATACGACGGAGACTAAAGAGATATTTGGATTCGATAGCGGAGACACACTCATAGTAGAAAAACTCTATTGTAATCAGACAACCATCGTCAAAGTAAAAGATGCCGAATTAGACTAGATATATTATATGCACAGACTGCAAAACGGCTCTGAAAATACTATTTAACTCATTGAACTGTCTTTCGCGAACATTGTAATTCTCGCGTTGGTACTGGGATATAGTAATATTAAAGCAAACGATGAAGCAGATGTCGTGTCCGAGGAAATGTATGCCAATACCGAGGAGGTAGCTGTACAAAAAGGTGTCAGGCAAGGCTGCGTTCTATCAGCTCCTCTTTTTTTAACACCTACTGCTATAACCGAGGACATACTGGCAAAGGCGTCGAGTAATTGAAGATCAGTAGTATCCGATTTGTAGGTGATACTCTCCTACTAGCAGATAATATCTGCTAGTAGGAGATAATATCTAACTCTCCTACTAGCAGATAATATCTAAGAATTCTACTCAATAAAGTTAATACTTCTTTCCCAAATAACCTGTTGAAAATGAACAACAATAAAACCAAATAAATGATTACCTCTATTTAGGTAAAGGCAATGATATGGCCGCTTTATACTTTACTTACAGTGTGCCTCTGAAGAACAGGTTAAAAATAAATACTGGGGGTGTTACCTAAATGAGCAGTGGCACTGCAGTCAGGAAATAAAAAATCCGAAATGATCTGGCTCGAGCTGACTTTTTCAAGAGGATAAAACTATCTTCTGCAGTAATCTGTCATTGTACTTCAGAATACGAATGTTCAGATGCTAATATTCTTTGCCCTCTTCTATAGGATGGAAGGCGGGACACACTCAGACCTTGCGTAAGAAATTCGAGATTGTAGAAATGCGGCTTTACAGAAGAATGCTCTGCATTTCATGAACGGGTAGAGAGTCGAATGTTGAATTGATGAATCGAACGAGGAAAAATGTAGAAATACTCAGAACCATAAAAAATGAATACTTTAATAATTCGAACACGTAATGGGACCTAAATAAAACCAAAAATGCAAGAGAGAATTGAGAGTTACCGAAGACCGGGCGCAAAAGGTCATCCTTATCCCAAAACTGGAAATGGCATGGAAAAAATAAAACTTCTGTGTTTCGTGTAGCTGCTTAGAGAGTAGAGATAGCTGTTATAATTGCCAACCTCTCATAGAAGATGGCACTGCAAGAAGAAGAAGTTGTAATTTCGAAGTTCAGTTTTTGTGACTGACCACTAATTCAATTATTGGTAATTCGAAGGGTTCTAGGTCAGCGGGAAGACCCATAGGAATTATCGCTGCTTAACTTCCAGTCACGAGCTTCATTCGACACAACTATTTTATCCAGAATTTGGGCACTTATCGCAGGTTTGAAAAACATGTTGCCATCACTAGATCGCACCTCATCCGCTTATTTCTATCTCTGCTCTCCCTTTCTCTCTCTTTCTCTCTCACATTGAATGAATATTTCAGGAAGCGACGATTGCTGAAATCTACCGCCATTTTTAAGTCTGCCCTCTCTTATTCACTCGCCCCGTCTTCTCCGCGATTCACCGGCCTGATATTGTTTCAGAATATTTGATGCGCAAATATACATATTTCTCCTACCCGTGTAAACGTTAGAGGGTTACACGTTCATCCTGGTGCAATATGCATGGGGGAGGGACGGAGTGGTGTATTAGGGGCGCGGACAGCGGACAGATGTAATTCTGTTTAAAAAATATGCGTTCTCGCATACGCTGCGTCTCGTTTTATTTAAAAAAAATAATATATGAATATATGGAAGAAAGCGCTAATAGAGTAAAATATGAGTCCAAGAGTGAACGTGCTAGTAGAGTAATGAGTTTACGAATAGTCTACTAGAGTTTACTACTCTCGCTAGGAACTTCAAATTTAGTATGGAAAAATATTTTTAATGTTTATTAGATTAGTAACGCTTAGTAGATAGTAAATCTGTAATGCTTAGTAGTCAAATTGATGATCTATGAGTATACTTGACTGCAAACTGTACTTTGACGTAATTCAGAAGAACAAGAACAGAAGAATTAAGAAGGTATACAATTTGATGAAATTTGTTCTTTGAGTGACAAAAAAGTTTATTCTAACGGATTCACTCATTTTTCTATAAAAGATCATTTGGAATCCTTTCTTTTCTAAATAATCCGATGACCTAGAGATGATTCAGAAAAAGTTCCTTCGAATGTTATAGGAATTTTGATAGGAATCGACATAACAAAGATTTCCCGGTTCAGAACAATGTGTTGGATTTGATGAGAATAACCCGGAACTAGAGGTGTACCGGGGCCTAAATATAAAATACACTTAATGCAAATAATATTTATTATCACACATAATGATAATAGAAATTTGATTTCTGTTGATGCTTACAATATATTGTTTTTCTTCTTATAACAAATTTTAGTTTCTAGACTTTCAAACTATTGGGTGGGCCTATCATATTGGGTGTAATTATTTTGAATCATCATTGAACTGGAAATTGTTTCGAAGACAATGAAAATTTCCTTTGGAATTTTCCATCGGAATAAAGTTAACGGAATTAGTAAACCCGCATATTGTGAAATGTTCACAATAAAAAGCATTAGGCCGATATATATAAAATAATTATTGAGATGATCAATAAATCTGTAGTGTGTTATGTATTACAAAATCTGTTGTAAACAAAGATTTTGTAATAACACACAGATTTTGTCATAACAAATCAGTAAATAATTGTATCAGGAATGGAATCTGTTCCAGTCAAACTAAGAATTTCTTCTTTTGCTTCGTCACACTTATAAAATTGTAATATTCTCAAACATAGTAGGGATTAAGGATTCACTTATTAAAAACAAATATGTCATTCATAATGCATATCGATAAAACCACATCAAAGAAGACCACATAACGACTCCATTAAAACAAACAAGAAATATTTAATGATAGCAAGCTAGGGTTACATATCGGTCCCTTTCTAACGCACCACTTTTTCTATGCGGCATCCCTTTCTGGAGCGGGAGCGATGTTTGCGATGGCATAAGATTACATTTGATCCCGCGAGATTTGCAACAAGAGAACGCAAACAAATGTAGTGCAGATGAGGGGGAGGCGATATAAGGAGAGGCGAACTTCATCCGATATCGTCACAATGCCACAACTCACTGCCAATTCAAACTTTGCGATGAGTGTATTGCCGACAGAACTCCAGTACGAGTGGCAAACTCCGGCGAGCTGTGAATTTTGAAGAGGGTATTGAGAAGATGTATTATTATACAGAATTCAACGTTATGTCACGATTTCCTATCCCATAAAGTTTTGACTTCCAAAAGAACCCGATGTGTTGCTTACTAGATATAATGTTTGTTACTTTGTCGTCTCTAACGTTTTTCAATTAAAAAATAAATAAATAAACCGATTGTATGTTATGTCAAAGATAGCCTTTATTAACATGATATTACTCAGGTGCATTTTTAGTAAAAAGGTGTCTGAAGTATCTCAGGAAGTCCAATTTCCAATTTTATTTTTTCATATTACATTACGAAGTAAGTAGAAAAAGTAAGTGATTGAGACTATTATCGTGGTGTTGAATGTTTTTAACACTTTAACAGCGGCCGATTTTTATAGCGAGTGTTGCTTTGCCCGCGGGCGTTTTATGGCATTATTGTAACGGCTATAAAAAAATAACCTGATTAGATATAGAAACAATTTGTTTTGAATCTATTAAACTAACTTTTATATCTTTCGGATATGAAACAAATATTATGATAATTTATGAAATTATTTATTTAAAAAGGGCATTTTTGTGAAGAAACAAAAAGTTGTACATTAAGTAATCATACGTAAGTAATCATTGACAATAATTCTTTTTCTTGTGGAGATTTTTGAAACATGGATAGTAAAATAGTTGTACGTTGCAATCTGGGTAATAGTAGACAGTCTCCTTGCGTCCTCGTTTGCCAGTTTGCTACTTTCGCAAACTTTGCAGATTCTCGACATTTTCGTTTTTTTGTAGTTTACACTATAAATTCACGCTATTTTTTGTTCACGATATGAATTCACGCTAATGAATTGCATACATATGTATAGATGAAAGACTAAGCTACACGCTGCTATAACGCGAATAACGAACCGAGTACGTCATTTTAAACAAATTGTATGAAAATTGATCTCGCCCTCAGTACGTGAGTCGCGAGTTATTGAATATTTTGTATCACGTACTGAGTACGTGCTCCGCTGTTAAAGTGTCAATAATCAAATGCACCTTTGTTCATAAAGTAGGTACCCAAAGGCCGGCAAAAATACACTTGTTCATACAAAATATACTTGTTGAATCTCATACAAAGTAGTTTCCTCGGTAATGCACACATTTCTCCAAGCATTTCCACCGTAGTCCAAAACCTTCTGAAATGATGTTCAGCTGGGTCATCGCATCATTTATAATGTCTTCTTTTAATTCGAATCAGTCCCTATTATCAGAAGTTTTGGCTTGGAGAATTATCAAAAAAATCCCTTGAACCTATATCTAGGAGTAGCGCGGTTTACCATGGCACTGAAATGACGGAAATGCAAGATCCTGCATGACCAAAGTTAGCCTGGGTCAATGATAATGTCATTTCCGCTTGTTGAGGGCCTACCGACTACCGAAACGTGATTCGCTGTCTACCGATTTGCGGTCATCTTTGTAGCTATTGTACCGCTCTTTATTCGTAAAATGCTCTTGGCGTAGCCCTTGAAAGCTTGTTGGATCTCGTGAATAAGTTCACTTGAGTCACGGACAAAAACTGTGGTCTGAGTTTTGCCAATGTTTTGGTAAAATTTGATACAATTTTCATTCTTGGCAATCCGGCTGGCGCTCACTAAACTTATTCACTCATCGGACGATTGCCAGCGACTGAAACTTTCAGCAGGCGTCAAAAAAACGCAAACGCGCATATATCCTACATAATTAGGGAGCATAATTGGGGAGCAAACGGACCCTGTTACAGTTAGGCAACTAAGACCCATGTGTTAGGGTCTGCCAAACTCGCGGATCAACACCCATCCTGCAGCCTCTAGGACACTAGTCTGTAGGCCAGTTCACCTAGGAATCGTTCTTTGAGCGCTCCTGGACGGTCTGCGCACCGTGCGGCGTCAGCCAATCGACTGTGCATTCCGACTAATAGCCGAAGGAGGCTGGAAGCTGCTTTGTTTCCTATAAAGCGTCGGTAGTTGTTAACCTTACGGCAACTGCTCTCGAAACGACCAATCGGCTACACGATACCGGGTTAAGAACCGGGCAAAGGGTACGCGATAGATTCGGTAGACACCGAGTTACCGCTACGTAAGTGAGAGGACCGCCCAGGCGACCTCCAACCCGTAACCATTCGAGAGACCGGAGAAATCTGTCCGAAACTGGTAGTTAGATTTGTATTTGTGCTCTCGTATAAATAATTTGTACAACGTAAAACGATGTTACAAGTAGTGAGTTGCTCCACTGGTTTGCTTTCCTAGTGCCTCTCTCTCTTACTTTCCTATATATCCTTCTAGCCGTATTCGGCCATAGCAATTGCATTCTAGATTCTTTTTTTTTTTTTTTTTTTTATTGTTGGGGGTTTTGCTGGTGAGCCCTCAGGTGACTGATGTAGCCGATCTTGGCTTTGAATGTGCGTGCACATTTGGCGCAAGTCAAGACACCATTGACGTAATTATACTTTATGGCCGCCGGTGGTCGGGCCTTTAGTTCGTCGCGCTTGGCATCTAAGTCGAGCAGCCTCTTCTTTCCAAAATCATCTATATTGCCCTGCACTAGCAGTCTCCATCCTGGGCGATCTTTCGCTTTACTCTCCCACTGAGAGGGTTCAATGTTGCACCTTTTCATATGCCTCTTCTGAGTATCCTTGTATCTGAGTAGCTGGCCGCCTTGTTTCCGCTTGCCGTTCTTTAGTTCAGCGTAAAAGATACGCTTTGCCACTCTCTCATCAGGAATACGTGAGACATGTCCGCACCATCTCAGCTGTCGTCGCATCATGTATGCTTCTATTCCGCTGACTTTAGCGCGTCGAAGAACTTCCGTGTTCCTCACACGGTCCGACCACTTGATGTTCATTAAGTCGCGTAGGCATCGAAGGTGGAATTTGTCAAGTGCGCGAATGTGCTTTCGGTATGGGCACCATGTCTCTGACGAGTAGAGGGGGTTTGGGAGGACGATCGCCATGTAGACAGACACTTTTGTTCCCAGCTTGATGTCGTGTGAGCTGAAGACTTTGCTACGGAGTTTACCGAAAGCTGCAGAAGCAGCTCCTATCCTCCCGTTCAATTCAGAGTCAAGGTCACATTTTGCTGTTATAGTGCTACCAAGGTATTTGAATTTGTCCACTTGCTTCAGAGGAGTCTCTCCGAGCTTAATAGATATAGGTTCTTCATTAAGTGTGTTGGCCATCACTTCGGTTTTCTTCACACTGATTTTTAGGCCAAAGTTCTTACATGACACGTCGAGGTTAGTCATTAAGAGCCTTATTACAAAATAGCGTAGGTATTCTTTTAAAATGAGTTGAAAAAATGAACGCATTTTTTTTGGATGTAACTATAAAAGATAGGATAAATAAATAAATAAATAAATAAATAACTATTCAACCCTGGGAGAAAACCGCGGCACTGAGCGCTCTTCTCTTGCGCAAGCAAATATATACACAATTTCTAATTGTTTTTTGCAGTGTTTTCTCCTTTCTAATGACAATAATTTATATTATGTCGTATTGCTAAAAGAGTGAACTTTAATATAGTATAAGTATTATATAAGAATCTTATTTTATTTCTGAGAAAATTAGAATGATACAGGAAGATTTTTTTTTAATTTTGTGTAATTGTAAGTAATGTATACCTTGGATATGTGGTCAAAAAACGAAAAAATAAAGCCGTAGTGTACATCAAGAATACATGACGGACATAAAAAAAAATAGTATACGGTTTTCGTTGTAGTGATATTACTGTATTAAGGAGCTCAAAGTTTGCCTTCCGAGCGTTTTACGAATAACGACTTTCGGAAAATGGGCTGAATAAGTAAATAATATTCGTTATATCTAAAATTAAAGGCCGCTATGGTCAACATCAAGAAATGGTCCAGGTAATTCAGTAATTAAAGTTTGTAGAAATATCTTCATTTCTTGGAATTAGAACGCCAAAAATCCACTTTTCTTGCCTTTCTGGAAAAAATATGTGATAGGGCTCTTAACCTTTGCAGGCCATCTGGGCTTTCGGCTACGAAGCATAGATCATCGGCATACATTATATCCGTTATCGTGGCGTATGATACTTTTGTGTGGGCTTTAAGTCTTGCCAGATTAAAAAGAGAGCCATCTGTGCGAAAACGAATTCTAACACCTTCTGAGATGTGTTGCAGAGCATCACGGACCACAACTGCGAAATATAAGGCAAACAAGGTAGGCGCAAGCACGCAGCCTTGTTTCACGCCACAGCTTACAGGAAAGAACCCTGTTTGTTCACCGTTGACTGACACACAGCATTCCATGTCATCATGCAGAAGTCGAATCAGTCTGACAAATTTCTCAGTGCATCCAACCTTTTCCAGAATCTTCCACAGGGCTTCACGTGATACGCTGTCAAATGCCTTCTCTAGATCAACAAAACATAGATACAGATTTTGACCCTGTTCTCTGCTTTTTTCCTGTATTTGACGAACGGAGAAGATAGCTTCACAGGTTCCTCGATCTGGACGGAATCCGAACTGGGTTTCTGGTAGAATCCTCTCCGACAGGGTCATCAGTCGGTTTAAAAGTATTCGGGCGAATACTTTACCAGGAGCAGAGAGAAGTGATATTCCGCGGTACGAATTGCAGTCAGAACGGTCGCCTTTGTTCTTGTACAGCGCGCAGATGCGAGAGACTTTAAAGTCTGCTGGTACACGTTCTTCGACCCACATTCGTCCGAACAATGCCCATAGCTTCGTGTGCAGCTCATCGTCTCCATATTTCAGTAGCTCTCCTGGTAAGTTGTCAATGCCAGTCGCCTTCTTATTCTTCTGTTCTTTTAGGGCTGTAACTACCTCTTTCAAAGAGAGTGGGTCGTCTAGCTCAACAGCACTAGGCAGCGCAGGAATTAAGCCGATGTGTTGCATGTCCACAGATCGATCCACGTTGAGCAAGGTGTTAAAGTGATCCGCCCATCTCTTCAGCACATCTTCCTTGCTTTTCAGCAGATGTGAACCATCAGAGGATTTAAGGGGAACGCTACATCGCTGGGTACTACCAATCAGCTTCCGCAGTTCTGAGTAGAAGTCGCCGAGTTGGTTAGTATTGGCTAACCACTGCATGTGTTGGCTCTTTTCTTGCCACCAAGTGTCCTTAGTTTGCCTAGTCAGTCTACGTAGCTCAGTTCCACTTCTTTTTAGCTCGTCTGTGATGTTATGGTGCTGGCGTCCGTGATGTTGCCGACGTAGTAGTTCTAGGTGATTTTTAATTGCCTCTGATAGTATCTCTTCATTTTTGTCGAACCAGTCCTCGTTTCTCCGAGTTTTAATGCCCAGGATCTGAGTACCTGTTTCTAGTACATGAGAAGAGAGAAGGTTCCAGTTGGCTTGAAAATCACCGTCTTCAACGTTAAGTGTACTCAGCGCTAGGTTCATTGCAGAGACGTATCTTTGCTGCGTTTCTTTATTTTCTAGGTGTTGTAGGTTTAGGCTAACACCTTTAACTCTCTCGGTCCTACGCGGTGGGTGTAGGCGAAGTTGCAGCTTGGTAATGACGAGTCTGTGGTCCGTCCAGCAGTCCGCCCCACGCATGACGCGAGTGACGTGCACCTGAGAGATGTCTCTTTGGCGGACTATAGCATAGTCAATCAGATGCCAATGCTTGGATCTTGGATGCATCCAGGTGGTTTTATATTTCGGTGGTAGTCTGAACATAGTGTTAGTTATTGCTAGTCCAAATAACGAGCACACACTGAGCAAAAGCTGGCCATTGCTGTTCATATTGCCGATTCCATGCCTTCCAAGAACTTTAGGCCACGCTTCGTAGTCCTGTCCAACTCGCGCATTAAAGTCGCCTAGAAGTAAAACTTGTTCTTTGGGTCGTATCTGAGACAAATGTTGAGTTACTTCTTCATAGAACTTCTCCTTGACATCGTCGTCCTTGTCCAGAGTTGGCGCGTACAAGCTAATCACGTTGAGGAAGTTTTTATTGCTTAAATGAAGGCGCAGTGAGGTAACGCGGTCTGAGATGTGAACAGGACATTCCTCCAACTTGTTTGCGATGCTGTTTTTGACCGCGAATCCAACGCCAGATCGTCTGGGCTCCGACGCGGCAGTGCCCTTCCAAAAGAAGGTATATCCACCGCCGTGCTCCACTAGTTCCCCTTCCTCTGCAAGATGTGTTTCGCTGAGGGCAGCTATGTCAACATTATAGCGACGTAGTTCTCGGGCTACTATAGCGGTTTTTCTTTCAGGGCAAAGGTTGGAATCGCGATCCAAAAGAGTCCGAACGTTCCATGCACCATACGTCATTGTTTTGGATTTAATACTATTTTTTGTGTATTTTCGACTACGAGGAAAAGATGCAGTAGCAGCCGTGGTTACTGCTACCCATTGTCCATCGCCATAGGTCTTTTTAGTCTTTTCATAGTCCATTTTTTCCGGAAGCAGTCAAGTGCGCAGTCTATATTATAGTGCACAGGTGGGCGCGCGACCACGGGTGCACTCTCTCTTCCTCCCTCTTCTGAACCCGATGGAACGGAGACCGTTACAACCGGAGAAAAGTTTGGATGCAAATAATCACTAGTCTTAATCACTTACTTTCCTAGTCTTTGTCGGGATCGTGGTTTTTGCTAGACGGTAGATTTGTATTGTCATCAATGTCTTCTACGCTCACTTCACGGGATATAGAACGATTATCATCATTAAACCACCCTCCCTGGGGTGACGGGTTCGCCCGTTGTAGTCTACAACCACAAAAACCTACATAATGCAATGCAACGAAGCACGCTTCCCGTGCTTTATATATTTATAAGAAAAATATTAATGAATACTTTTTAAACAGAATACGTATTTCACTGACATTTTATTAATATGAATTTTTACACACTCTTTATATAAAATATATATTCAATAATTAAGATTATTATTTCTACAACATTACAAATTAAAGTAATTAATTAGGTTCATCGTAGATCTGCTCATTGATTGAATGTTCCTGGATGTAATCATTATAGGCATCATCATCATTTCCATTAATATCCTTCCTGGGTCCACAAGCCATTGTTCTATTTTGGGCTGGACGCTGGTTTTGTCTTTCGCTTGGTAAATGTCATAGCTGTATTTGTGCTCTTGTATAAATAATATTGTACAACGTAAAACGATGTTACAAGTAGTGAGTAAATCGCGGAATCGTTTAATGTACTCGTTCGCCTAGTGGCGAAGTAAGTTGTTCGTGGAAGACAGTCACGGCTACAAATCTTGCACGGTCCCTGCTAACGCAGCCTCCCCGGGGAACTCTTCAACTGCTTTACCTGTCGGCAACCCGCGGCTTACGGCGAACAGACGAGCGTCGGGAACGCATGACTCATTCTCCCCCGATTGAATAGAATCGAGTTATGTGACTGCTTTGTCGCACTAAACAAACACATCCTTCCGCGAATATTGAATCTGGCCAATTTTAGGAAAGTCCAAAAGTCGAAGATTAGATTAGTTTAAATATAAGAATATTTATTACTTGTACGTTATTTCTCATCTTGTCGTTTCATTGCGTGTGTGAAGTAATAGTTGCCAAACTGCAGAGCATAGTCTGTTGTCGTTTCGGGGGTTCACGGCTGCGTCAGTGGGTTTCTTCACTGGTTCCCCGAGCATCTTTAACCCCTCAAATGTGAGGCGTCCCTTAAGGGATGCCTTGGCAAAATGTATACAAAATGTATATAAATTTATATAAATGTAAATATAAATGTAAATGTGCGCCGCTTTATAGTAATCCGCTCTATAGTAATGCTATAGCTCTATAGTAAACCCCGCTCTATGTAAATGTAAATGTAAATGTAAATATAAATTTATATACATTTTGCCGTAGGCAACCCGAGCTAATCGCCATTCATTTGAGGGGTTAATAAGTTAGTAACTAAAAACAAGCCTTTACTAAAATGCTCTATTCCGAGCATTTCGTAACCCTGTTTGCAACGGCCATGTCACAGTGGAACTTAGAATGCGCTCTGATAAATGAATGCTATACAGAATTTCTTTTTTGTACTGTTGACCGTTGAGGAGTCCCCTCGTTGGGTGCCAACCCTGGGTGCAGATCAGCCGCCCTATCTCGGTGAAACTTAGAAAGGATTATCATAATTAAATGCTTATACAAAATTTCGTTTCTGTGCTGTTGACCGTTAAGGAGTCCACTCGTTGGAAGCCAACCTTGGGTGCAGCAGCCCTGTCGCTGTAAAATTTAGATAGGGCTATCATAATTAAATGCGTATACAAAATTTCGCTTCTGTGCTGTTGGCCATTGAGAAGTCTCCTCGTCGGGAGCCAATCCTGGGTGCAGCAGCCATATCATTATGAAATTTAGAACGGGCTATGATAATAATTTCTATTTATTTATTTATTTTAAACAACATGATTTACAGACGAATGGCTATGATATTCGGTATACAGTACAATAAAACGTGCAGAAAAAACCAGTTGAACCGATAGCCGTTGGCTCATCGCATACCTAACTGAGCAAGAACGCCCGTATCTAGGGATGCTGATATTTGACTTAGCATATTGCGAGCTGACATGTATGACGTTCTGTTATATAATTATTATTGGTTCAAAGTTCAAAACATTCATTCTTGCATAATATAAATACACAAGCACAAAGAGTTATACCAACATACAAAAAAAATTATAGTAGTAAGACATTATTATTAAACCCAACACCAATATATAGTAATACATAAAAATAATAAATACATATTTAAAATAAATATACATAATAATATAAAATAGTAAATATACACAAAATGTACACAAATAAATTAAATTGAAATACCTCTAGTCTTAAACCTCACATATACGTCTATTATATTTATAAATAATAAAAAAAGAAAATTTAAGTATTTGCTTTTTATTTATTAATTTTACCTAATCAATTGAATGCCTATACAAAATTGTGTGTCTGTGCTGTTGACAATGGAAGAGTAGCCTCGTCGGGAGCCGATTCTGGGTGTAGAATCAGGACATGCTCACCATAAAAATCTATTATCGTCGGAACTGAACCAACATGTAAAATTTTAACTTAATAGGATAAAAGAAGGTGATTCTAATTCAGCTTGCTAGATTTGCCCTAAACAAACCAACAAATATTGCAAGGTAAATAAAAGCTTGTACAAAATGATCCATTTCCTACGCGATGTATAATTTCATGCCGATGTACGACATCGTAGGCACCCATCGCATTCTGCATCTACTACGAGTATTAACGATGCATTGTGGCGTATTACCGAGGCAGCAGGATATACACGAATATGCAAAATAAACCTGCGAAGCGACATCATCCTGGCATCATGCTTGGCTAAAAAATCGAAATTTACAGGGAATTACGTCAATTCAAATATGTTATCAATAAATAGATGCCGTCGTACGCGTATACATTGGGAAAAGGCCTATTTTATAGAACCCGACTATTTCACTAAATAGCCAAGAACCTGACCTGTATTATTATTACGTTAAAACATACAAAGTAAACCAGTAGGAAACCGGCTACGTAACGACCAAATTTGGTTGCACATCAGAACACCGTTGACTACGTAACGACCAATATTGGCGGCTTGCTCCCGGAGCGCACAGTAATATTATTTTCTAATTCGAACGCATTCTAAAATCCATACCAAATATCTTATTATTACCATAGATACATAGACGGCCGCTAGAATAATTTCGCGCGTCATTTCGCGGATATTTCTGGTAAAATTCCATTGTCAAACATCATCATTTTTTTTTTCGAGAAATCATCAAATTTTTTATTGGTTTTTATGAGCTGATATCTAAATATTTTTGTATGTAAATAAGCAAAACAAAATAAAACCTTTGATATAAAATCTAATATAGATCACGAAAATATTTACAATTTCTAAATAGGGTTCCGTATTTTTCCGTAAGATAAGTACAAGTTAGAAATGCCGATTTTTTTCACTTTCTCGACTTTCTCATATTTATTCATGACTATCTAATTGCTTTACAAAATGATATTTCCCTATTCTATATACAAAATTTCAATCCGATCATTGTTGTTATTCTTTTTATGATTGCTACAGTAGTTCCATAGTTATAGTACTTTTTGTCGAGCGCGGCGATAATGCAAGAAATTCCAATAAATTGCCGCGGTCTGCCATGAAATTATGCCGCTACTTAAAGGGTTAACGTATGTAGTGCTTATTGAGCATTTATTTTTTATATTGTCTAACTCTTGCTATTATTAGTATTATTTTGATTAAATATTTGTTGCATTAGTCTTAGGCTATTGTTTTCTTTGATTATTTTTTACATTCATATTTTGATTATTTGTGTTTTAAACATTTGTTATTATGACATATCCAACTGTATTTGCAATTTTGGACGAATAAAACACTATATTGACTACTAATCCCGACTGCTATTGTGGTAGATCATATTGGAGAAGTGTCTTCACGGATTCTAGGGAAGTCTTGTGTTATGGCTCATTTTTCCAAGTCACTGCTGTGTGTGAACATTTCGCACCTTTACATTATCAAATCGATACAATAAACCTAAGTGCGTGGCGGTTTCGTGACGCTGCATATCGCCAGAGTGCCGCAATCTCGATTCGGGCGAAAACTTGTCGAATCTTTGCCCTGTGAAAAATGAAAGCGGTATTCATGATATCGCAGCGGTACTCAGCCACGCCATTGCCTGAGGCCGCTCACGCATGTGAGATAAATGGACCGAGGTCGCGTGCGAGGCGCAGTCAATTTTAAGGGAGAAAACATTCAGGGGAGCCCCTGGTTTGCCCTGTGACCGGACAAGACAGTCCAGTTAGTCCGAGAGCCCCCTGGTTTCGCTGTGTACTTTTGAAAAAAAAAGATAAATCTAGCAAAATAAAATATAAATAAAAATAAAAAATGCCCTTCTATAATAGAACATCGAGAGAAGGTGCTGCGAAGCGCGAAGTAAAAAACTTCACCATAAAGAATTTTTTAAAATTTTGAATATTTTATTCACATGACTGTTACAGACACGCATTCTCGTCGCCTAAATGAAGGTCAGTTTGACTACAAAGCTTTGAGGCGGTCAACTTCTTACCTTCACTTTCCAAACCGACAAAACTACAAATGTTTCAGTCGCCGTGCCCAGACGACCTTGCCTCGGGACGTCATGCACTAGCTTTTAGCGGGGATGCTTATGAGTCCATCCTGGACGTGTATGTGGCAGGAGTCGTAATCTACCGTAGGACCAATCGTGGAGTGATCGGGCTGTGAAATCACCCAGGAGGCAACTGAGGTAGCGTCGTGATTGGGGTCAGCATGTCAAATCCGGGACTACTTCTAATTTCATAGACGGCAGATTTTCCGGCTTCCGGAGGTTACTCAACCGCGGCTGGGCCATGACTCACGTAACTGATCGATGCGAGCGCCTGTTTTGGCGATGAGGTATTTGAGGGTGACAAATTACGCGCCGACCGAGACAGACGTACTCCTGTTTTGAGTGTTCTTGTTTATCGTGCTGTGATTTCGTAATTATCGCGTTTCGTGAGCTGGCCAGCTGAAGATTTGGAGACATTCGGAGTGAAATTACATCAAGCAATCGCGCGAAAAATAGAAAGGTGCGTAAACTTTGATTCCTTTTCCTCTCGACAATGATGATTATAATTCTTTAAAATAACCAACCTTCCTTACAGTCCACTCTATATATTATTAAACTTAAACCCAACATTTTGGTTATCTCAAACTTAAACCCACAGGGTTATCCCGTTCAAAACTGGTACTTCCGAGCGTCCCGCAGCGCCGGGACTTAACCAACCGCACGACCGCTCGCGTCAGTCCCCCGAGTGAAATCTAACAAAAATACAGCGATTTTACAGTTCACCTCCTACTCCGTTTTTAGTAGTTAATTTTATAATTTTATTTATGATTATCTTTCTATTATCTGTTTTCCTTAAATTTACATTAAGGAAAATCTTTCTGACTGAATGGTAAAAATGCACGTAACTACACAAATTACGGGCCGATCTCTAGATAATGTGTAATGTTTTGATATAATCTATAACGTTACACACAAGTTCATCAGACTTACATACTTGCACACATAAAGGTTTATCTGATGCAATTGACGTTTATGAAATTCGCCGACATTCTTCAAATAATTTTAAGGTAAGTCTGATTCACTTGGTCTTACTTTTAATTGCTCCCATATTTTAATTAACATTAAGTACCAGTCAAAGCAAGTGTTATGGGCGAGTAAAATGTGTATAACTTGGAGGTTCAAATAAAATAAAAGAATATAAGATATTTTCAATTCATCATAAAAAAAACAAATATCCAAATACTTACTTCGCTTTACACTGTTTCATAATGGGCTTAGTAGGACCTAGTGTGTAGGATTTTTTTGTTTAATCATTGATGTGTATGTACACAAGGATGTAAGAAGTTAAAAAACTTTTGTATTGTACGATTATATTACGAAGTATGTAGGTCGTACAAAGACTGAAAATGAATTGCTTCATACAATAATTTAAAACATGTGTGTGTGTATTATTATATATGTATGTATATATGTTTGTATGTGTATATGTGTATATATGTATGTTACTAACCCTTTATCATATATATTTGTATTAATATGTTTACTATTTTATGCCATTTTATTTTTTAATTTTCTTTTTTTCAGTTATTTTCTTATATTTTATTTCTTTATTCATTATCTTAGTGTTAGTATTGAAAGTAGTCTATTAGTCAGTACTACTCAAACGTCAGTACTACTAAAAAAACAAAGGCTATATATTTCGTATGCCCAGATACAGGCTGTTCGGTCTAGTTGGGCATTCGTCTAGAATGATCGTATGGGATGTATTCATTTTCTTATTACTTATATAAATAATTACAAATCATATCTGTACGATCTCACTGTTAACTCTATACCAAGTTGTAAGAAATAAATAAATAAATAAATAAATGTAATGTAGTGTATATCATATGTAATGTATAAAGAACCATAATTGAGTATTTTGTAGAATATAAACTTTAGTCGTAGCGTCTTAAAACTACATTTGTAACCTGTTAAAGTTAGATGGATATATTTATTTGCTTAATAACGTGAAGTAAACTACAATGGGTTGCTTATCTAAATGGTGTTTGCTTTTCAGACCACCCTCCCTTATGCGGATTGATGATCTGCCGAGCTTTAATGAATACAAACATTCGTTTTGTCAAGAGGCCGTCCCGTCCACTTTCTATTCTGTCGTCGGGCAACATCTGCCTTTTCCACAATCTACTCGTATTATTCGAAAAATATTATATAAAAAATCTTTATTTATGGTTAATTAATAACCTAATAATGACAGGGCAGAGCTTAAGATGTAATAAGAAACCAAAACCAAAAAAGTGTTTTAATGAGAGCTGCAATTTTGGCAAGAAGTGCATACATATCTCCATTTTATGCACAAACACTGACCGCGTCATCTATTAACGAAAAAACGGCACTCGAGCGCCATTGTTTGATTCTGATGTTACGGGCAAGGTAACTGGCAGCAGTCAGTTTGCTACTATCAGAATGCAGTACTAATCAAGAACTATATCAGAATTTGCTACTATTCCATGTCCCAGATTGTATTTTTAAGGAGGGAAATGAAGGATTAGTGTAACATCTCTTGGCGCGAAAACCTATATGCAGCGGTACCATGATGGTTATTTCCAGACGGAGATATCATTCCAAAACTGGTAGTCAGGGGGCGAGGCTGCCTGTGGTGACATTTTCTCGTACTTCGCCGTAAGGCGTTGGCATCTGACGGGAATTTTGGCATAGCTAGACAGTAGATTTTTTATTGTCTCTAAGTCTTGTCTCTAAATGGTGGTGAACGGTTTCGTGCAGCTTTGCTCCACAAGATCCATTTTGTGGTCGGATCGGCTCAATTCACGATTCAGCTCCTATTCAGAAGCCTCCTCGAATGGAAGGCTACCCCGGGTAAGACTCAGAGCTTATGTACCGGTTTCTCCCGGCGGGATTGCATCCCGGTGCCACTGGACGGTTTGCGCACCGGTCGGTGATGCCAATCGGTTGTGCATTTTGACTAACTGCTGAAGGGGTCTGGAGACTATGGAAATACAAGGTCTCCTAAGCATCAGGGGTGTATGTTCACCTGTTGTCACTCTTGAAATGACCTTGGGCTACTCGATCCCGTGTGGAACTACGGACAAAGAACGCCCAGGTCTGCTATAAATTCGATCTGAATTACCGCTGTAATACAACAGGTAGAGGTCGCGTAAGCGATTTCGGACCCGTAGCCGTTCGGGAGGACGGAGGTATCCTGAAGGTTAATTCCAGGCGGAGATATCCTGCCAAAAGTGGTAGTCAGGGGGCGAGGCTACCTGCTGCTTATCTTTCCCGTTGCCTCGCCGTAAGGTGTTGGCCTCTGGCGGGCAGGTGGCGGAGCTTGACGGTGGATTGTTTTGTCCTAAGTCTTCTGCTCTTACTTCACGGGACTTCCTGAGGTGACGAGTTCGCCCGTTGTAGTTGACAGTTCTAGTTGTCTCTAAGTCTTCTACGTTCATCCCACGGCTGAAAGAACGATCACATATCGTTATACCAGCCTGGGGTGACGGTTTCGCCTGTTGTAGTTAACACCGTTCTACTGCAGCAGGAGAGCTTGCAAGCTTGCAAGCTTTAAAACCACCTGCTTTCATTATGAACACAGCGTAGTTAGCGGTGTTAAAACTCAACATAACGATATTGAATATTTTACCTATTCCTTAGTTATATTTATTGAAATCTATACTGTGACTCCCAAATATCAGAAATTGTTGACCTGTCACTTACCGGAAACGTAAAATCGTCGCTGTATTAGTTTATCCAACTAACTATTATTAAATGCGTTTTAACTTTAATATGGGTTAAGTAAACCACCACTTCCGGTTGCGGGGTATTTCTAACCATTCGTCCGACCCCACGTTCCATTTGCCATTTGGCTGCTTTTATTTCGGACCGCTTTAGCCGGGATTGATGATTCCATGAATATTTGATTGGGGACGAGCCAACAACCGCCATTCAGGCGAAATAAAACTAAACGCTTAGTTAAACCTCGAAGTTTTTGATACGGGCGCGTTGAAGCTGAAAGCGATGTTATTTTATTTTATTTATTCATGTAGGACGATTTTATTATGTTATTAGCATAGTGCGTGATGTATGATTGAATAAGTAAATGGAACCCGTATACAGGGTGAGTTTTTAATTAATGACATCCTTGTAGTGGGTGAATCAGTATGACAACCTAAACAACTTTTGATAAATTTTTTTTGGGATAAAACTTTTAAAAAAAATTGTATTTTATCTTTTTGAATAATAGTATAAAATCTATGAGCACGATGCGCTATCTAGTGGTAGGTATAATATCGCTAATATTGTTTATTTAAACAATAACAAAAAATGTTTTCTCCAAAAAAGTTTTATTGTCAACTGTTTTAAAGTTGAAAGTTGCTTATTTCGTCGTACTGATTCACTCTGTATATACTGTCAATTTCACGGGACCCGTATATATATATATATATATATATATATATATAATTATATATATATATATATATATATATATATATATATATATATATATATATATATATATATATATATATATATATATATATATATATATATATATATATATATATATATATATATATATATATATATATATATATATATATATATATATATATATATATATATATATATATATATATATATATATATATATATATATGTCAATATTATGCTCCATACATTTTCGAGAATGGTGACACGTTTAGTAGGAACCGTTTCCTAGTTATTTGACTAGGAATGTCTTTAAATAAGGAGTTCACATTTTTATTTTTTCCTCAATGTACCGCAGTGGCGTACAATGAGTTCGACGATTACGTAAGCATCAACTTATGTCTGGACAAAAATAAGGAAGGAATGAATCATGGTTTATAATAAAAAAAAAAATTGCAACAATTTAAGAAGATTTACCAGACCGACGATTGGCTGCAAACTTTGTTTTAATCGATTTCAGCAAAAAAAAGGGCCCAAAGCAAAATATTACAAATCGTTGGTAGCTGGGTTTCAGCGGGCGATTCATGGGATATTCAGTCAATATTTTTCATAGGATATTCAGTCAATATTCAGTCATATTTCAGTCAATTTTTAAACGTATTAATAAACAAAGTCATTCCATTTACTATCCTATTTCTTAGTTACTGGTTTTTTTACCCACAAGGCATATGCCTTTTCGTGGAACCCGCCTTGTTGCCTATTGGCACCATCTTCTAGGTGGGCATTTGTAGCATCACGCAGTCAAACACGCAGGCGGTCACCCATCCCAGTATTGACCGCGTCCGCCGCTGCTTAACTTCGGTAACAACGAGGAGAACCGGTGTCAACGGGGCTACGGACGCTACGGTTTATACGTTTTGTCTAATTGAACCTTCTATAGTGTATCGTGTACTATATTTTTTCTCACACCCAATCTGTAGAGGTTACGGCACTCTTTATTTCTACATATCGATGAAGTACACCGTACATGGTACTTAAAAACCATCCCAAAAATATTGTAGGTTCCTTTCTGTTCTTCGCAGCCGCTTTCAATGTTAAAAAAATATAATTTGAACAACACCATTTTTTTTTTCTAAATACATAAATAAAGAGAAGAAATTTATTATATATAGTCCTCCTACATGAGGGTACCTGGCGTTGTTTTCCCTTTACTGTAAACGGATCTTTACTGGAGCATAGAGGGCCATTATGTTGACAGATTGGAGTCATTTTTTGGACTCTGAGGATAAAGGAAGGGCGGATGGACCGTACGCGTGAAGGGTGGCTTTTTGTTGGCTTGTGTCCGTAATGCGGATAATTTCCAGTGATAGATAAATGGGCGGAGATGGCAAGATGATACGTTGGGTTGATAAAATAGTTTAGGCGGAGGGCTTCCTTATCTTGATGGATTGGGGCATTAAATTGCACTACATGAAGTTATGTACAAGTAGAAATGATGCCTTAAAGCTTCTTTAGAAATTACACATTCAAAGTGTAGGTGTCGGACTCAAATCGCTAAACCTAATAATAATTTATTTATATATCTGATAGGTCTCTTTAGATTATTTCTATGTTATTTTAAAATCATATTTGGGGTCATAAACTACGAAAAAATCCAATGTTATTAATAGAGAATTTTACATCGATATTCCCCTTAATTCTAATGATAAATATAAAGTTAATACATTTTTCATAAGAATACCACTTTCAGCATTTGTTTAAAAATAGGACCTCTAGAAATAATAGCGTAACTGGAACAAGCAATGCTACAATTTCTATTTTCTTTATCTTTCATTTCTTTAAAATATACCTTGTTTATTTTTTAATAATATTATTATTTATGTAATGTTGTTTGAATATTCTCTGCAAAACATTTGTATTATTGATAATTATTCACTTTCCATAAATAAATAATAGGTATTATCTAATTAAAATAATATAACTATATTTCATGAAGCTTATCCGATTAAATTTACTGGTGTATTGAGATTGCTTTCTTTATCTCTTGACTACTTTTAGTAATTCCGCCACGTGTGTACGTATGTTTAATTGCTATCCTTGCAGTCACAGATGTGTATAACTATGCGTTATGTGATCCCAAAATTATATCAAACATTTAGATCCTTTAGGGAATTAACGACTTCACATATTTCAACTTCATGTAGGCGTTTATGGAAATATATGTACTTATTGGGATGATCTTGGTTTCCTTGGTTGGTTAATCCAAAATGACATCAAAGCGGATACCAGGGAGTAACATTTGACTATGTAATTTTAAATATATGATGTATCCCAATGAAATAATAATAAGGGTATATTGCTACTATCCTACATGGTTATTGATTATTGCTTATCAATTTCCTTAGTTAACATACACATTTTAAATATTATAATCCAGCTATCTCTGACCACTGGATTCAATACATATCTAATTATGTAAATATTGTTTGTTATCCTTTTGCAAAAATACATCTTATATTTTTTAAAAAAACACCATTAATCTCCAGATCGCCAAAGTTTTTTGTAATACTTTCAATTGCGGAAATAGCTTCTCGAAAACGAAATTTAATAAAAAAATTGTATCAAATATTTTGATATATTCTAAACCGAGAATATCATTAAAGCTGGTTTTTAAAAAAGATAAAAAAAAGTTTTACTTTCCATCAGCGAGTTCCAGTGGCCTTATCTTTAGACCCTCGTTATCATGTGTAATGAAAAGTACTCACGACAACAAACAAACGAGCCCAAAGTTGACTATCTTAGCACTTTCCATCAGGGAGTTCCACTGGCAATCTTCCGGCTCCATCTTCAGAGTCTTTTTATTATGTGTAATGAAAAGTACTCAAGACAAAGGAGCCCAAACTCATCTGTATTAGCACTTTCTATCAGGGAGTTCCAGTGACAATCTTCCGGCTCCATCTTCAGACCCTCGTCATCATGTGCAATGGAAAGTACTCAGAACAAAAAAAACTAACGAACCATAACTCGACCGTCTTAGAACATAACTTAAGGGTTCCAGTAGCAACCTTCCGGCTCCGTCTTGAGACCCTCGTCGTCATGTGTAATGGAAAGTACTCATGATAACAAAATATTGTAACCCAAATTCGACTGTCCTACCATTTGCCATCAGGGAGTTCCAGTCCTTAAAGCCCGGCTCAATTATGAAATCAGCTCGATGGTACCATGATATTGCATTGTCACCGAACTTATATAAGTACGCCGAATTTTAGCTCAATCGGATACCAGCAACTGGTTGAAAAATGGTTTGCAAATTTCGAAACGGACCACTTAGATACGAACATTGCATGTTAAGTTCAGCTAATCTGTAACACGTCATTCATTGACTGTTAGGCGGCACGACGTTCGTCGGGTCAGCTAGTATGTTAATAACTTGTGCACCAGTTTACAAGTTTTATTAAACTATAATTTCTAACATTTGATATATAGTTAGTCTGTCATGATTCGATAACGATTTTATATTTTATTTTTGAGTTCCCTAAATGTCAAATTCATTTTTATTTCCATGTTGATCAGATTGTAAAATCTTGGCGTAAGGAAAGGGTAATGTCTTTGTCGAAATGATGTTGTTATCCTGGGTATTATTAGGCTATTTTCTAAAACTTGACTCGTTGGTCTTCCGTTCTGAACTATTCCTAAACTTGAATTATTGTTCAAAAGCTCTATGGTAAACATGCGTACCTTCACGCAAGATTTTTGTGGCGTTTAGACATGTTATATTCTGTCTTACTTTTGGTTTTCATTCCCGAAAATTATTAAAAATATATTTTTAAAGCAATTAATGACACTTGCCGGCTCATCCATCCCCCGTTACTGCTAAAATACGAGTTCGTACAAGTACCGAATATGCATGTATACCCAAGGATAATTACGCTAGGGTCCGTCGGATATTTCTCATAAAGTCCAACAGCTTGCGCACATAAATTACATTCTCCGATGCGGTCGTTACATAGATATTGCGTATAACGTGCGTTAGTGCATTGTCGGCCAGGAATTTCCGCGCTAACAATGTGGCCATTCCTTACCCACAGAGCGAGGGAGAAAACCACAAATTTTCCCATAATATGTACTCGAACAGGCATTAATGGCAATCTGATGGCATCGCGATATTATTATATGTAGGCGTACTCTAATGCCTCGATATCTGAATCGAAAGGGTAAGTAATGCCCATCGCATATTTCGTGCACAGTATACCACAGACAGTAGCTTATCTTAGAATAAAATTGAAATCAAAGCGAATACGTCACGAGTCGTAAGGGTATGTCGGATATGGTCGCCAGATATTCCGTTGCTCAGCCTACGCAGATATCCGAACTCTCAAAAGCGTCGCCAGCCTTTACCTGGCCGTAATGCTAAATGTTTGCGTTCGTCAGGACGTACCCCTCTGCCCACATTCCTCACACCCTCTTTCCGCATTGCCCTGTAGCTCGAGAGTAAAGCTACTGGTTTGTATACTGTTTCGTATAGTTTCGTTTCGAACCTACATAGATTTAATCATTGATTATATATATTGATTATATGTTTGTATTAACCGGCATCCTTGAAGGGGGTGAATCAGTACGAGCAGGTAAGCAACTTTTGATAAAAATTTGTAGGAAAATCTGAAAAATTTTTTTTTTTTTTAAAAATAGTACAAAAAGCGCTGAGCACGATTCGCAATCTAGCGGTAAGTAAAATATCGCTAACATTGTTTATCAGCGATACTATACCTAACGCTAGATGGCGCAGCGCGCTCAAACGCATGTCAAAATTTTATTTTACAGCCAAGAACTTCAATTTAAAAAAGAAGTAGTTTGTTTGGTTTTTTCAAACAAAAGTTGCTTGTTTCCTCCTACTGATACGCTGCCTTGAAGGATGCCGGTTGATTAAAACTCAGCCTGTGTATGGTAGATTAGATTGCGCTACTCCATAAAAAGATTTTTTCAACTTTTCTGTGCCGGCGAAATGCACGTGCCGCTAATAAAATAGACGGCCAAACTAATAGCAATTTATTTAAACATCTATTATAACATTGATAATTAATAGTTTTTTTCATAAAAGACAGGTTGAAAAACCAAAAGAAATAACCAATGCTAACAATAATAATATTCAATCATTAGTGCCATCTATCGCATTTTTATATAGGCTGATTACATCACAGAAATGGATAATACTGAGAGATACAATGCAATCTTTGAGGCTAGCTGAACAATCAAGGGTTTAATTATTATATATTGGAATCTGTATACCAAATTAAAAATCGACATCTTTTTGTAAATAATATTAAAATAATAAGAGTTATGATTATGTAGCGTATTAGGATTTTTAACTTCTAACTATGATTTGGAAACTAAAAATTCCTTTGTTATTACATTAATCTATACTAATATTATAAAGAAGTAAAGTTTGTGAGGTTGTAGGAAGTAATCTCTGGTAGGAAGTAATCTACTGAAACGATTTTGAAAATTCTTTTACCAATAGAAAGCCACGCTAATCGTGTCATAGGCTATATATTAATCTGAAAAATGAAAAGACTTTTTCGTAGTAGTTGGATTCGCAAAGTAAGTCGGAGAAAAAACGGTCGAATGAAAACGTTTCTCTCGACCGCTGCTTTAACGTTGAGACATATATGATTGAGTTCTAGAGAAAAGTTGTAGAGCATGGTAATGCCTACAAAAAAGTCAGCGACAGAATATGTCAAAATTTTATATTTAAGTCACAAAAAGTAGTTTTTTATATTAAAAAAATAATTTAAATCGTTAGGTCATGTTTATTGGTAATATTGTCAACAATTATGAATTCATATAAAAATAAGTAAATTTATCGTCTCAAGTGATTAAAACAAAAGACTTTTCCCTTTTACTGCATATAACTTCCCTTTTACTGCATAAATGGTTAAAGAGATAAAACACTCACAAATAAGACACTCACAAGAAGACACTCACAAATAACGGTAATATAGTCAAATTGGCATGCAAATATTTACATACATATGCAGTAAAAATATAACCCTTCTTTTGGCAACCAGGAAATAAATTATAGCACTCACTTTACTAACCGAACCACACTCATAATTTCATCACAAGTAAAAAGTTTTACCGCCCAACAAAGTGGACACGGGTCAGCTAGTATATAATAAATCGTTTAGGCGTGTTAAGAACGCCATCAGTAGTTCGCCACCATATTGTTTTACCACGAAAGTCGCCATATTTAATATAATAATTAATTATCGGTACTATGACTGCCATCTACACCTTGCGTTTCTTTGAAAAATACTGATTTCCAAATCGTAGTACGCTTGAGCAATCTTTAAAATAATTAGTTTAATGATAGGGCAGAAAAAATGTGCGCCATAACTAATAACAAAAAGTGTTAAACTTTTAAATGTCTAGGCAGACTTTTGTAATTATTGTGATTGACATATGAACCGGGCTCCCTGGATACAGTGAAATTATCGAGTATTCCGTTTTCATCCTCTAGAAATCTGTAGGTGGAAATCTTCACAATTTGCATACGATTCATGATGTGCATAACGCTATTCATATTTTGGTCAAAAGATTGCAAATAACTACTTGTTTGGATACACTGCGGTATACGTTTCTATAATTTAAGCTTGTAGATCTTAATACTAGCCTAATTTAAGCCTGTAGTAAGACCAGTAGTAATACTGATGTGCATTGTTATTTATATTATTAATGTATTTTTGTATCACAAAATTAGAAGTGTAAGACTAAAAAAATAAGAGTTTGTCTTGCCAACGTTTGGCGAGATTTTAATATTTAAAATAATGTATTTTTTCTCTGAATTAAAAAAAAAAAAAAAACTTACCATTAACAATATTCTTGTTTCCAGTTTCATCATCATTACAAGTAGTCCATGTGTCTGGCTAAGAATTTGTCCCTTCTGATGACTTTCTACAGTCCACCGTCTAGCTACGCCGACAAGCGCGTCAGAGAGTAACGCCTTACCGCGATGCACTGGGAAGAGAAGATAGGCAGCGGTTCGACCTCGCGCCCTGGCTACCAAATTTGTCTGAATTTCTCCATCCTTCCTTCTGGTTACTGGGTAAAAAATCTCTTGCGCGGCCTCTACTCCTATTAATTCAGCGGTAATTCAGTTCGAATATATCGAGGACCATGGCGTCCTTTACCCGTCTACCAGTTGGGATCGGATGGCCAACTGATCGCTTCAATAGTGGCTCACATCAGGTCAGCATCCACCTCCGCTGCTTAGGAAATATGGTGGTGAACGGTTTCGTGCAGCTTGGGCTACAAGATCAGTTTTGTTCTCGGATCCGCTCAACTCACGATTCAGCTCCTATTCAGAAGCCTTCTCGAGTGAAAGGCTACCCCGGGTAAGACTCCCGTTTCTCAGGCCTCAGAGCCGGTGGACCGGTTTCTCCCGGCGGGATTGCATCCCGGCGCCACTGGACAGTTTGCGCACTGGTCGGCGAATCCAATCGGTTGTGCATTCTGAGTAATTGCTGAATCGGTCTGAAGACTATGGAAATACACGGTTTCCTAAGCATCGGGAGTGAATGTTTCACCTGATGTCATGCCAATCTTGAAATGACCTTGGGCCACTCGATCCTGTTTGTGGGCCACTCGATACTAAATTACCACTGTAATACAACAGGTAGAGGTTGCGTAGGCGACTTCGGACCTGTAACCAGTCGGGAGGACGGAGGTATCCTGAAGATTAATTCCAGACGGAGATATCCTGCCAAAACTAATAGTTAGAGGGTGAGGCTGCCCGCTGTGCACCTTTTCCGGTGCCTCGCCGTAAGGCGTTGGACTCTAACAGGTTGCTGGTGAACTAGACAATAGATTATCTTATACACAAGTCTTCTACCCTCATCCCATTCTGAAAGAATGGCCTATATCGTTATACCAGCCTGGGGTGAAGGGTTCGATCGTTGTAGTCGACACCTCCATCCTGCTTAGGAAGTAGTTTATCGTTTCCAGACACTACCAGTTATTCGCTGGAGTACATAGTCGATAGGCTGACTTCGCACGGTGCGCACACCACTAAGGAGACCTAAAAGCCGCTCCTCCAGGAAAATTTATCCACCCTGTCGAGGCAGGGAAAACAGATTTCTTGCCGGGGTAGACCTTCTTCGAGGAGTATACTCGATAGTCATGCGTTCATCCACGCGTTCGAACGAATCACGTGCGTCAGCAGCGACATATAGTTACATTTGTCAGGTCAGACAGGACGATGCAACACATACTTAAGTTGCTTAAATACCCACAAACTTTCCATTAAGTAGGAAACACAAGTACCTATATCATACACTGTGTATCCACAGGGAGCTAATGGGTCCTGTTGCAGTTAGGCCACCAAGATTCATGTATAAGGGTCGGCACAACGCATGGGTCAACACCCATTCGGCGGCCTTCTTGCAGAAGTGCGAGCCCGAGTTGGACTCCTGGACGGATTGCGCACCGTGCGGCATCAGCCAATCGATTGTGCGTTCCGATCGACAGCCGGGGGAGTCTGGAAATAGTATTGTATCCTATAGAGCGGGGGTAGTTAATAACCTTACGGCAACTGCTCGTTAAACGACCAATCGGCTACCCGTTACCGGGTGAACAGCTGGGCAAAGGATTCCGTGGTCCGCAATAGATACGGTAGACACCGTATCACCGCTACGTAACGGGGAGGACCGCTCAAGCGACCTCGAACCTACAATCAGTCGGGAGACCGGAGTAATCTAGTTGCAACTGGAAGCAGGGGCGCGAGTGTCGGCCCGCTGGTTGATTAACCTGGTTATCTCGCAGTAAGGTGTTGGTCTCTTACGGGTGAGTGGCGTAACTAAACAGTAAACTGTTTTCGTCCCAAGTCTTCTACGATCACCTCACGGGAGATAAAACGATCTAATATAGTTAAACTTCCTGTGGTGTCGGGTTCGCCCGTTGTAGTTGACAGCTCCAGTTGTATATCCACAAAATTGATACTTGCCGTGTATAATCCCGAAACTTGCTAGTTCACGTAATATTCCAGGTTTAATTAATATTACAGCAGTTCATTTAAACAGTACCTTCAACATTTCCATTGTGATAACGATGCCAGCATGACGCTGTCTACCGAAGCAATTCATCATCTAATTTTAAAGTACACACCTTCGTTGCATGTACTTTACATTCGCTTCCATGATGAATAGCGGCGGTAGTCATTTGTAACTTGTCACGTCTGGTTAATCGGGCGAATTTCAGAATACAAAAGCAGGTCGTTGTCTTGTAACTCACGTATCTCCATTACAGAAATGTAACTATAACGGAAATTACTATTTAGAATACGTATAGCGATGATGTCACAAAATAGCAGGAAAAGTAACTGGATTATTAAGGATGAGGTTGAAGTTAGTTTACGAAAGGTTCACATTCAATATAGCTCCTTTTTGGTTTAGCTGCTTCGTATTTTTTATTGCTGGATCGTAATATTGACACTTTAACTAAAGAAGACTACAGTACAAAAAGAAATTTAATTGAACCTTACATTATAAAGAATCAGCATTTCTTATTTTTAACAGTTCCTATCTAGGTATATTGAGTATATATTTCGTCAAGCATTAAATGTAGTTTTTAGGTACACACTCACCCCGTAATTTTGGTGGTACCTATTACATTTGGTGGTACATATTTTTTAAAGAGAAACAATAATTTTAATCAAGATAAAAATATATTTTTTTGGGGCTTATTTTCTTATATAATAAATAATATTAATAAACAATAAACATAATGATTATTTCTATTATTTGTCGCCACAATTGTAGATTTTCTTATGACCGATACAAATTATTCTAAAAACATACCAAAAAATACAGTAACGGATGTTATTCCTTTACTGTATTTTGTTATTCCTTTACTGAAATTATTATACACGTTATTTTCTTTGCGGTTTCTCAATTACGTTCTAGTTGAATATTATGGAAAAGCAATAGTTTGCATCTAATTTTTCTTAACCCTTGATATCGCGGGGTAAAAATTTAGTGTCACTTCTGCCCGGGACAGTTTTGCGCGTAAAGTCGATGGCCTTGAGAAAAAACGACCATAACTTTTAAACTACTATACGGATCGTAAAAAGAATAACTGTAAAATGATCGTATTGAAATTTGAAAAATTAAGATAATAATGAATAAATATTACAAAGTTAGCACAGCGCGGAGCGCCCTAACCAATATTGATTAGATACCATTTTAGGCATTTGTAAGCGTCTAACCAAGAATGGTTAGCTCAAATAGAAAGGGTTAAAAGTATTTCGATAAAAAAACATAGGTAACATTAAAAAATGAAATCAAATAAACACTTCTAGCAAGTTACATTATTTTATTCAGATAATTTAGGCGTTGGTTGCCGAGAAAAAATAATTATTAATTCAATCATAGGATATTAATTAAAAATCAATAACGAACGCCTAAATTAGAAAAAAATATATGTATATGATTTTCAACTCGGTTTATTGTGTAGAATAATGTTCTTACAACAATCTCCCCATATAATTAAAACGACTCACTATTTTTGTTTCGTTTTAGTTATCTAAAGAATCACTCTTATAAAAAGCTGCTACATGTATCTACTTTAACTCTATAATACATTTATAGCTATAGCTACAGCTAATAAAATATAAAACAATATAAAATATATTAAAAGCACGACATTAACATTGGCATACAAAAATCCAATAACAATAAGAGAATGTAAGTATTTTTGTTTAAACACCATCTTTATTTAAACAAAATCTCGACCCTTTACTTCTATCTTTCGGCAATTGAACATTTCTGTGCGATTAACTTGTCAGCAATATGAGCACAATGCCACCGCAACAAAAGGTTTAATTTTCTTTAAATCTCGACGGACAGATAAGCCCCTTAGCGATTCAAAGGATTCACTCCCTATATATCTCTCTGCTCTTACTCTTCCCTCGTCTTATACATTATGGATTCAGCCTCAGATTTAAAAGAGTTCCCAAAGGTCAGGTCGGAGATAGTTTGAGTTTCAGACGCTAAGTCTGTTATCTCTGAATTTCAGGCCGGGAAGTGACCGCCATTAAATTGAAATGACATTTGTGAAAAGGTTGATTTATGTCAGATCCCGCAAGTGCTAATATAACGCAAATACGAGTTATAATATTTTGTACAATCGGTTCGAAATTTTATTTGCAGTTAAATTTACATGATAATGTATGTGCTATATCCATTCACTTTAAGAACTGCCAGATATTATGTACACCCAGGTATTGAAACAAATATCCTATTTTGATAACATTATACAATCTTTATTATAAACTCCTCTGCCAGAAATTAAGATTGAAGTTTCTTCTTTCATTTCATTGAGCATATGGAGGTTTTTTTTTATTTTTATTTCGATTTAATGGCTCGTTGATAACAAACTCAGCCAATTGTATCATATTTTAAATGTTGGAAGCATTCGAAATTTGAATTATTTCGTAATGTCACTTTCATTTAGAAAACGGCTTTGCCGAAGTGATCAATAGTTTAATTTTGTATTTTTTCGCTTAATTCGTCTCAATTGAAGGCATTTTGCGTTGCATAAGGATAAGCCCTATTTATGAGATATATGGATGAATAGTGATCGTTAGTCGACTGCAAAAGGACCTTTAAACTTACATTGCACCGTCGAAAGTCGTGCACATCCGTAAGTATATCTCATTCAAACATAAGCATTTCCCAATACAAGCTGGGATTTCCTTCGCTACTTTTTAAGTAGCTTTTACTAATTTTATTTTAAATAAAAACATCATCCTATAAATGGATTTCTTTACAAACCTTATCAAATATAACAATATTATACTGTTTTCTACAATATTTCTTTACAATTTTTTAATATTATACAATTTTATATAGGTTTACCCTATTTTGATAACATTATACAATCTTTATTATAAACTCCTCTGCCAGAAATTAAGATTGAAGTTTCTTGTTTCATTTCATTGAGCATATGGAGGTTTTTTTTAAATTTTTATTTCGATTTAATGGCTCGTTGATAACAAACTCAGCCAATTGTATCATATTTTAAATGTTGGTAGCATTCGAAATTTAAATTATTTCGTAATGTCACTTTCATTTAGAAAACGGATTTGCCGAAGTGATCAATAGTTTAATTTTGTATTTTTTCGCTTAATTCGTCTCAATTGAAGGCATTTTGTGTTGCATAAGGATAATCCATATTTATGAGATATATGGATGAATAGTGATCGTTAGTCGACTGCAAAAGGACCTTTAAACTTACATTGCACCGTCGAAAGTCGTGCACATCCGTAAGTATATCTCATTCAAACATAAGCATTTCCCAATACAAGCTGGGATTTCCTTCGCTACTTTTTAAGTAGCTTTTACTAATTTTATATATATATATATATATATATATATATATATATATATATATATATATATATATATATATATATATATATATATATATATATATATATATATATATATATATATATATATATATATATATATATATATATATATATATATATATATATAAATATATATATATATATATATATATATATATATATATATATATATATATATATATATATATATATATATATATATATATATATATATATATATATATATATATATATATATATATATATATATATATATATATATATATATATATATATATATATATATATATATATATATATATATATATATATATATATATATATATATATATATATATATATATATATATATATATATATATATTTATATATATATATAAAATTACAACAAACCATTTCAACGAAATGACATTGCTACAATTAAAAATTTCTACAACTTAAGAAGAGTGGAGTAGAGTGGGTAACTATTTATAAGTATCAAAGGTAATTAACGATTTTGGATCCAGATCACTAAACATATTATACTCAAAGAATTTAATCAGTTTGTCGAAATTAAAAACATAGAAGTAGAGAAAAATATCACAAAAATGAATGTTTAATTAGAAACTTGTTATTAGATCAAATATGAGATAAATTGCATTCAAAAATATTTCATTGTACCTACAAGCCGGTCCACACGATGCGGTGCGGCGCCGCACCGCAAAAATTTCGCAGTATGGGCGTACACACATACAGTGCACGGTGCGGCGCCGCAACGTTACTACGACGCCGCAGTGGGCGAATAGTGTATCAGTTAATTGAACGTAGAACCAGTGAAATGGGGTAGTCAATGCCAATATCTTCTTCGTTGGTACTTATTTTAAGCACTTCGACTGCACTTGACAGCTGAGCGGTGCCGCTCCGGCGCATATTACCGGTTTGCGTGCGGTGCGGCGCCGGAACGCACCATGTGACATACCATGGATATTTGTGTGTAGGACGATGCAGCGGTACCGCTCAGGCGCCGCGTCGCAGCCGCACCGAACCGTGTGGCCCGGCCCTACAGGACACATAAAAATATTTTAAAAAAAACAGCATTTCATAAAAGATATAGCATTTAGATTAAGTATATAGATTAAATCTTTGATTAATCTCTTAAATATACAAAATTAAAGACTCACCTCAAAAGTACTACTTTTTACACGACTGTTTAACAAAAAAGAGTGTAATGTGTTCTCTGTGTATTTTCCGTTTCTTTATTCCACCATAACTTCTGAACTCTTAAATTGTATGGTATTATTAGAATTATTATGTCATCCCAAGTGCCATATGATGCCTTAATTATTCAAATATCCTGTAAGTAGTTGTCTAAATATCCGAATGTCAAAATGTCAATGAATTGGCATAAATATATCGTGTTTAGTGTCAAATGAAATGCCTGATTGGGTACATTCCAGAGATATCTCTATGGATAAATACATAAACCACAAATATTTGTTAAAAAACCGTAATAACAATAACTATAAATACAACTGTAACCTTTCTGTAACGGCAGTCGTGTTTTTTATTATTTTTACTTGTCCAAGAAGTAACCAGTTCTTCCCTTTCCCTATCCTTTCTGTCACAATTTCCTTTTCTCGGGCATTCTTTGTCTTATATATAGTTTTGTATTTTATGCAGACAAACTTATTTGTTTAATAATCCTTATTTTTACAACGCACTGCTCTGAGATTAGGTTAGTTGCAAGATTGCCACGTGGCGATAAGCTCGCCTTTTTATATTTTAATTTTTAAGTGCAATTTTATTATATTATCTTTATAGAAAAATATGTTGTCAAGATTTATTTAATATATTTAAGACAACATTATTTTAGTTTTTGTGTTTCAATATATTGTTAGATAAATAATTACAATTACTAGGCAAATTAAAAAAGGAAAATTCTCTTGTATCACCTGGTTAAGAGGCCGTGCCGGCCGTGGCGGCCAAAAACTATATGAAGCATAATTTTGTGGCCTGGTTGTGAGAACACGAAAATAAATTTTATTAAAATTACGCCGGACTTAAAAAACTCGGTCCTTAAGCTATCATTTCGCCAAAACGACATTGGTAAATTATTTCCATATTAATTGTAAATTATCTTTAATCTGTTACTGTTTTCCAAAAAAATCAAAACGAGCGAGATTTGTCGTCAGTTTTTGAAAAACCTAGAGATGATTCTCAATATTAAAATATACTATTTACACCAGCGTATGGTCTATTTCCATAGTACCAAGACAGATTTTAGAACTTCCATACAAAAAATATAAGAAAAAAATGTTTGAAATTAAGTAATTTCCAGAAATGTTATGGCCAAACATTTTTTTTTTTCTATTCAGTGATATAAAATTTAATATTTAAGTGATATAAAAAAATAACACAGTAATCTTAAGTTATTATTGTAATCTAATTTTTACTTTATAAAAAAACTATTCATTTGATAATTTATTATATTGTAATTGAAAAGCCAAACGAGACTATATAAGACGACGCGCGAAGCCGAAATCGTCATTCGTAATTGGACACTGCCAACGGTGGGACGTATTCCCTTGTCACCGCAGTATACCTATACTTATAAATAGGATAGAAAACGAATTTACCGCGTGAAATTTGTAGGACCCGACGTTTCGGTGACGTTGCAGCCGCCGTTGTCAAGGGTTTACCCTTGACAACGGCGGCTGCAACGTCACCGAAACGTCGGGTCCTACAAATTTCACGCGGTAAATTCGTTTTCTATCCTATTTATAATGTCAAACAACCGCGATAGTCTTCGATTTCATATACCTATACTTCTTTATGTATATATCGAAATCGTGCGGGCGCGTGGCATTGCAAAAGTATCTACATTTTTAGTCGCGTAAACTCGGAAGGGAGCCTTAAGAGACCGCGGCTTTTGCTTCTATGTGACTTTAAACCGCCCTTCTTATTGTTATATTCATTTTACGACACAGAGAGTGGAAAGACAGCCCACTCCCGGTCTTAAATGCCGCTGCCATCTTGAAAACAATACTTTCGGTTATTGATACTAAAATTTCTAGTTAATAAGAAATGACGTATCCAAAGATTTCGTAAAAACTATATATTTCGCATTGGTCCATAAATCTTGGGGTGCAGTTTAGCTGCAAGCACTTGATCCTCTAAGGCCCAAAAGACGCTATTAAGAGTAATACGTATAAAGCCCTTCCGGTATTCTTCTGAGAGTTTGTTAGAGGAATCTAAAGTCCTAGACGTTCGTCAGATATACGGTGAGGTAATCCTACTCTACTATTATGATCATGAGGATTATCATCTACATTCAACACACCACAAAGTTACACGAGTAACAACAAACAGAAAACACTTAATCCCAAAAAAGAGAACAAATTTTCAACAAAATGAATGGTGTTTTTCCTGCAGGACTGAAAACGAGGACTAGTCACGGGTAAGGAAAAACCTAACTAAGTCACTTTTGACTACGGGTCGAAAAGAAACAAAGACACTTATAACATATACGAGCACACATTTTGAAATCTATATAGTATTATTTATTATTTATCTATAAAGTATATATGTATTTATGTATGTATGTACATATCTATTATGTATATACTTAATTGTATATTATTACGCACTATTATATGTATACAGATCTATCTTCTTAAATTTAATATATAACATTTATTTATTACCTACACGCTATGAAAATTAAGAAAAAATATCGCAAGTTACATAAACCTCTCTACATTCTTTTATATTAAGCCTACCTTAGTATAGGCGAGGCCTAGTTAGGATGGCATTGAAACTAAAATATGTATAACTTTTTAGATTAAGGCGACATGAGACCTCAGAAAAATATCCGTAATGGGCGGAGACCTGCAAAAATAGGCGGAGTCAATTTTATAGGGTTTGACCAATAAAAATCCAGCGTTGACGAAGCGTCAAGCGCAGACTCCACGTCCGCTAGCGCCGGGAACCAGACGCATACTAAACGGTCAATCGCAGCGCTAGCACAGAATCTATCTTCACGCAGTGGTGGTATGAGGGTGTTAATGCAAAGCATATTTAGCGTAACTCTCAGAGCGCTCTCACGTTTTAATTAATTGTAATTAATTTAGGGCCTAAATAAAAAATGTGGCTGACTGCTGTCGTAGAAAATTAACCAGTCGATATAATGAAATTATAATAAAACACTCACCGCTTACATTGTACGAGTAAACGCGCCTGAAAGTTTTCGAAGTCAGTTTAAAGCCTTAATGTCCAATGCAATGAGCAATTTTTTGTACAAATTTTAAATTGGTTCCTTATCGAGAGATTACCTTAGAAACTTTTTAAAATGAATGGTTATATTTTTCAAAAAACTCATAAAACTAAAATTCATCACATATGGTCGTTCCCATATATCATGTCGCCTTAAATGAAGAAATTTGAATTTAATTGGTCTTGAGAACTGTTTCATTGCACTCAGAAACCTTAAAAACCTTGAAATTGACACCTGAAACTGAATTTTTCAGTGTAAAAAAAAAAACCATCCTTACATAAATTCATGTATAGTGTCTAAACATTTTGTGAAACATATAAACATATGAAACATATAAATTATATTAAGCAAATTTAAAAAAAACTAATTCCTCGTCATCCCGGTAAGGGGATATCGGAAGGTGTGACCCTAAATGGCTTTCGTACTGTTATAGTCTGCGCAGAATAAAAAATGTCTGGATGATCGTTGAGATTGCGCCAGGTTATAAGTGGGTTTTATATTCACGGTAGCGTGGCGAAGTCGGATAGCCGCTTCACATGAAAGATGTCCCGTGGCTTGCTCGCCCATTCAGCGGCCGCCCGGCACATTCAATATCTGAATATTTATCATGCCCCGCCGTCACCCCCCACATTCAGATCATTGTTCGTGGCTTCTTGTGGAAAATCGTTTCTCATCCGGGCGGCTATTCCGACAAAGCCATCTGCTTTCGAATATCTTAAGTTTTCATACCGCGCAGACGTTATTGCCACTCTTGTGCCGACAGTCGGAACAGCAGATGCGCGGGTATGTATAATACAGTTTATATGCGTCGGCAAGCCTATCGTAGACATTTTTTTATCAAACGGTATATAACAACTAATCAACTGAATGTGATATACACAAGCTGTATAACTAACTACTATATTATGACCGGGAGCTAAGGGGCCCTTGCTGAGTTGGCCACGAAGACCCATTCTGTTCAGGGTTGGTCACACTCACGGGTCAACACCCATCCGATGGCCTCCACTCATGAAGTGTGAGCCTGGGTAGGACTCTGACCTTAGGGTTAGTTTCCCTTAGGAATCAACCTTCTGGCGCTCCTGGACGGTCTGCGCAGGAGCGCCAGCGCCCATCTTTGCCATGTGTGTTTATTCTTTAAAAAAATGAAATGCTAATGTGGAAACGTGTAATTGGCATTGTCTTTGAAATTTAAAAACTTTGTATCTAATGTATTGAGAAATGTTTCAATTTTTCAATAGCATTATAACAATAACAGAAATGTTTTCAGTTTCAGAGAAAAAATAAAAAAAATAAATCGCGGGGAAAGTGCCTAATCCTTCCAACGTGAGATACCATTGGGCATACCTATAGGGAGGGCAAATAAACATCGAGCCAAAAAGCTCGATGTGAGCAAATATAAACTTGTGCATTATTAAACTACCCAGGCCTGCCGAGCAAAATTGAATCAACCCTTGTCTGCTATCGCCTCGCATTTCATAAAAGCCGCTACCCGGTGCGGTTGCCGTGAATGTTTCTGAATAAGAACAAATGGCCTGTTATCGGTTTATAAACTCATGCAGCGTCGACTTGGTGATTTATCACAGAGGCATTCTATGCGGGACGGGACAGATACACTGACAGCGCGTTATTCCAATATTTAAGCTCTTTTAATCGTAAAAGCGTATGTAACCGATTTAATAATAGATTCAGCATTGCCTGTATATAATGTACATGAGATGGGATTATTGGTCGAAATGTGGCTTTATCTCTTCATAACGAATTTTTAGAAATTAAAAATAGATATGTTTTTATCAGCGAAAGCATATATTGAACCAATTAAAAAAAATAGTTAATATCTGAGTGAAGAATCCAGTATATGACTTTAGAGATTTGGATAATGCTGAATCCATATTCTCAGAGCATCACAACATAAAATAAAGGAAAATTACTGATACTTGACATTTGCCAAAGAGTGTAATATTTCTTTTTATCAATGAAAGCTATATTGCTGGATTTGAGAATTAATTCAAATGTTGTCATTTTTAGTATAGGGTTATCTATTTTTCTCTCAAACTCACATTAATTCTTTGATAATTATGGTTATAGACTTTGTGCTCTTTATTTAATCAGAAATTTTAATTACTGCATTACTTTCTAATTGTAACGGATTTCAAACACATTATAAATTACTTCAATTATTTTATATACTTAGTCACAACTATATGGTTAGTTATTTTTTCTTAATCACTAAGAGTGTTAGACGCAATGACGCATCCAATGCCTACCTACCGGAGTAGAATACATTGTATTGTATGGTATTGTATTGTATTGTTAAATCAAATAATTTATTGTCCTAAAAACTAATACATACTTGTATAGACAGTTGTATTACATTTACATTTGGCCGTGATATGATTGAATTCTTTATTAATGATCAAATTCTTCTATTAATAATCAAAACATAAAAGGTTACTCGTAAGAATAAAGAAGGTATTATTGTAGAATAAAATCGAGTCTCACCATTTAGTTTACCAGTTAAAAAACACAGAGTAATTAATTATTTAAAATACCGATAAAAATAAGTTTTTTTAGTATAAAATTAATAAATGTAATGTCAAAAATAACAAAAAAAATGTGACGGTTGTCAAAAAGTAAAATAAAATGTCTTAGTGATTATATTGCAAATAAAAATAGTCAGGGTATAATTAATATGTGCCTACCTAATAATAGAAATAGTCAATACATTTTAGTGAAATTGAAAATCGTTTTAAAACCTATTACTGAAAGAGATATAGTCGAGATTCATACAGTTTTTAGAGATCGTGTCGTATTGCTTATATGCAAATAGGATTGAAAGAATCCGAAAGCAAAGAGGATTGAAAGAATCCGAAACAAGCCCAAACCTGAAAAAAAAATATGCACAAGAATATAAGGTGTTGATGAGCGTAGCAAATTTTGTGGCTAAAGTTTTACTAAATAACGTGTCGTTTTACAGTGTCCATTACAATGTCGAGAAGAAGAGCTAACATAGGTCGACGAAGTCAGTCAAATGTGCGGCAAGCTACTTTAAGTGCAAACCGCACTGATGTGAGATGATTCCATCATCTCGGCCGTAATACAAGATGAAGCTGTTAATCTGAAATTGCTTGCAGTGGTGCCTAAGAATATGATCTATGGACTCCGCGAAGTTTATAACAACATCTCGCCCTGTATGCTCGATAGTAACTGTTCCAGGCGTTACCCGAGAGACCTGATTGCTAACACCATCACAGGCAATGACGGATACCCATTGTATCGTCGCCGATCAGTTGCGGATAATGGATCTGCAGTTGTGAAGGTCAAAGGGCAAGATGTAAATGTGGTCAATCGTTAGATTGTGGCTTATTGTCCAAGGCTTTTGAAGCGCAAATAAATGTCGAATACTGCAACTTCATCAACTCGATAAATTACATTTGCAAATACGTAAAATAAAGCGATATGGCTGTTTTCGCTGAGAGGAATTCAAACGAGGTGTATCTCAGTATCAGACGTGTCGCTATGTCAGCAGCAACTAGGCGATTTGGCGCATCTTTTCCTTTGCGACATACGAAAGACAATCTACAGTTGTACACTTGGTAATTCTGGAAAGCGGAATTTAGATTCCCCGTGCGTCTGGCTTTCACGATGACAAATCATGCGTATTGGAAGTTGGCGGAATTAGCTTGGAATTTCCGTATTTCGCGCATGAACAACTGTATGTATGTTCGCCAAGCCATCGGTCGGAAAGCCATCATTTTTGTTTATTTACGCGCCGGAAAACAAAACGAAAAACATATTTTATCAGAATGTTTTGTGTTGAATGTGAACTGCATTGATTGAATATCATGTAAATTAAATACGTTGAATTTACTTCAATCTCAAACGACTTTCATTTAATCACCAAACGAAACTCAACCCGTACATGATTCGGCCATATTATAGATTTCAATTAATTAGATTTGGAACATTCATTAGGATTAATAAACGCTTATGAAGAGTTACAATCAAATAAATTTTAGGTGGTACGAAGTTCGCCGGGTCATCTAGTTGTTTATACAAAATTGAACTAAAAACCTTCCACAACTTTAAAACATTGACGAACTAATGTCGGTTTGCAGCTCAATAAAATTATTATTTTATAAGAACTTCTATTTAAATATTTATTTTTCTTTCGTTTCAGGCTGCTCTCTGCTCAGACTACAGTCTGCCAGTTGATTGCGTGGGAGAAAGAAGATCGCAAGCTCCGATCCGTCCTACTTCTTTATACTCACCGCATTCAAGAAAGGTACTTCAAAATATACGGATATTTGTTTGTAAAATCCACTACTCACCCCCCAGAAGTGTAAAAAAAATATAGTATTATGATGGGCCCGACTCCGGTCGGTGAATTCCATGGCAGCTCCGTTTGTATTTATTTATATAGAGTTGTCAACTACAACGGGCGAACCCGTCACCTCAGGAAGTTTTAACGATTAGTCGTTCTCTCTCCCGTGAAGTGAACGCAGAAGACTTGAACAAAACAATCCACCGCCAAGCTCCGCCACATGCCCGCAAGAGGCCATCGCCTTAACCGCGAGATAGCCAGGAGTGTTATCCAGTGGGCTTACACTAACGCCCTTGCTTCCAATTGCGACCAGATTACTCCGGTCTCTCAATTGGTTACGAGTTCGAGGTCGCTTGCGCGGTCCTCTCCCTACGAAGCGGTGAAACGACGTATACCGAATCTATCGCGGAACACGGCATCCTTGGCTCGGCTGTTCACCCATGATCGGGTAGCCGATAGTCGTTTCAAGAGCAGTCGCCGTAAGGTCCGCAACCACCCCCGCTCTATAGGAAACTTTGCTCTTTGTAAAATCACAGTATTATAACGATACAGTGGGACAGATTGTGCCCGGACAATCGGCGCGGTATGAAACAAGGGAGGAGGTACAGCGTCCCCGTTTGCCATACAAATTTCAGAAAGCAATTTCTGTGATTTACTATTATCCAAGTTTATTGATTTGATCATTCGTAAAATGCTGTATTTTGAACCATCTCAGTTCCTATGGCGATTAGTTTAAAATAAATGTTTCAGAATATTCTACCGTTTACTTACTAATTATACATCTCCGTTTCAAACGCAGATCTATAGGTGAAAACATGAATATTTTAATAAAATCACTATTATCGCATTTTAAGCTGGCGCAACTAAGTGGGTGCGATTGCATTTCTTTGCGAATTAAAATCGGAGTTGTGATAGTTCAAACGAGCAGGCAAGTCAATATGTTAGAGTGGAATATGAATGAATGATTGACACTTTTCCAGCATAAAATTACCAATAGAACATATAGCGTTATAATATGAGGCCGGACATTATGTTTCCAAATTAATTGATATTATACATTAAAGTACGGAATATTTAAAGAACCAGTTACAATTTTCATAGCTTCCGCTGCGTCATTCCATGGCCTGCACAAATAGGAAACCATCCACAACGAATACCTACCTGCGCATTCAACGGTACCGAAAATAAACATTTCCTATTTTGTGTGTCGCTGCGTCGCCTGGCGCGAATCTCAATTACCTACCAACCTACTCATATTTTATAATAGTGATAACACTAACTAAGAGTGCGGCAATTCAGTAGCGGTTAAATTGAGTGCCACAAAGGAGCCAAATAATTGTAGTAATTTTTAAAATGTAATTTTGTGTATTTTTCAAAAAATATGTCGTATTAACTTACCAAAATATTTTTTACAGATTTAAACTAATAAAACTATTGAATTTAAAGTTCAAAACAACATGCAGTTCACAGTTTATATCATTTAACCTCCATTTTAGTTATTTTCGAATGAGATTCAACAATTTCAGACTCATTCGTCCCTATTTCCAGATTTAAAATAAAATCGAGGGGGGATTCAAATAATAATTAAGGAAGCCAATGCAAATGCCGCTGGTTCATTGATACTACAAAGGAAATCGAAACGAAGTATGTATTTCATTAGGCACAATGAACGGCGTGGCAATTAATTTCCCAACATGCTGTAGCTAAACTTTCATAGGCTTCCGGAAGGGGAGAAGTTTATCGCAGTGGCTGCTTTGAGAACGATTCGTGACCATGAGGCGAACAAAGAATTTGATAAAATCTAATGGGAGGGAATTGATTCGACATATTGTGGATTAGGAAAATCATTTAAAAACAAGATTGTAGCGCTAATCATACACACGTGCTGATTTCAAAACAGTTTAATGCTAGATTAATGGAAATCAAAGGCTTATCCAGCGGTTTCAAAATGCTTGCGCCAGATGTTGTTTCCACATACCACCCCGTCATAATGTCTCTCATTATCTAAAAAAGTTTTTCATCCTGGCCATGTTAAACCGCAGAACACTTCACTTCGCAAAATTCCCCCCTTATTGAATATTGGCATCTCAATCACTGATAATTGGGCATTAATTAAATTTGCCACTAATATGAGCAACCACTCCATCGATCTGCAAATAATTAAATTTACTGTAAAATGACGTATAGTCTGGTAATGGTGTACAGTAATTGCCAATCCATGCCGATGTCAAAATCAGAAGATCCAAATCTATGACCAGCTCCAGTAACATCACCAAAAGTTTATCCATATTTTTATGTAGATATTTGATATTTAAACATAGCATTCTAATCGAGCAATCCCCTAATAGCTGATATAACGTGAAGTTTATAGTGCGTGTTATAAGCAATAATATTAACTAAATCCACTACTTTTATTGGAGGGGATAACTTCTAATAAAAGAGTGCCATTTACCAGTTGCATATTGATGAATTAAGTTCGGGTAATGACTAACATGGGAAAACATTTGTTAATTGCGATATACGAAGCCATAAAAGTTAGTAAGTTATTAGAAGTCCTAATCGATTTTTTATATTTTAGTGTCTTAATAATATGTTTTTAAGCGATTGAAATTGACATAATTGTGTAACATAAATTGAGACAATTTGAATAATTTTAAACATAGGTAGAGATATAAAGCATAGAATTAAAAATAATATTTTTGAGTTTCATTAGAGTTTAAAAAACACTTTGTCTACGCCTGCTATTGTTGTGTCTGCAGCCTCTTTTGTAACAACATTGTACAAATTGTATATCTCCATGGCATTGTCGAAAAATACAAATCAATAAATATTAAAATAATATAATAACTTATCTTTCTAACAGGTACGTAGGAGGTACGTTTAAAGCTAATTATCAGATCGGATTGAATTAGCAACCCGCATTTCCATATGCACATATAAGCACTCATAAGCACATACACACTACAGATACACACCCCGACACGCACACATGCACGCACATACACACCCTACACACACACACGCACACATACACGCTCTCCATCACACAAATACACACCAACACCCATACACTCGCACATAGCGATTTTAACTGTTAATTTAAATTCTTTTCGGTTTTCTTTGTATTGTATTGTTTTTCATATTTTGTAATCCTTTATCGCAAATAATTTAAAACATGATTGGCTTTACCACCGTTATATATTATGCTTTTATGTTATTTTCCAAGCTGTATGTTTTTAATTAAAATAAAATAAAATAAAATGAATAAAATAGTAAACACAAGTTCAGGGATTATTTAACGAAAATTTAACACATGCTACAATTGAATCGCCAAAAGATCACAAGATTTGCGTCGTTTCACAGACGAGTAATTAATTTTAGGAGTACACGAATTATATCCTGGTGCAATAATTCATTGGAATATTGGAATGCAGCCAAGAATTGCTTATGTTTACGGCTCTCCTAAGTTTGATCAAGTCTTATGATATTGGCGTAAGTGCAAGTGGAAAGCTATTCGTCGTGCTCGGGAAAATTTATCTTCATTCCGTGCATGAGATGCTTTATGCAGCTATTTGGCTTTGCAGCTATTTGGCCTCACTATATTTTAGATATATCAGATTTTGCTTTTGCTCGGTTCCGAATAATAGGATTTGTTATAGACGGATTGAGCAATAAAATATTATAGAGCCGGGTATACCATTTTTTCTAAGCAATTACTTCTACTATCTAAGCTACTAGGATTATGATGGAAGCCAAAATTTATAATTTTAAATCACAACTTAAGGATTATAAAAACCGGGGTGCTTAATTATCTGTTTTATTTTATTTAAGATCTACTGAGCCTGACCCTTCATACGTAACACGTCTATGCTGAAAAAAGCCTATGGGGTATCCTATGGGGGGGGGGGGGGGGGTCCTTTTAGAGTTGGTTTTACTATGTGATCACTCTTGGCAACATTGGAGGTGATACACTCGCCTTGTGTGACAATGACTCATATTGAGGTCACACGCCCGTTTGCAGGTCTTTAGGTGACTAGCAGGCATCAGAAGGGGAACAACATGTGTCTTGTTTAACCAATGTTCTTCTTTAAGGTTAACCGACTAATTTCACAATGTCTTCAAATTCAATTCAATTCAGTTACATTTATTTTCCGATAAAATCTCAACAGATTGTCAAAAATTTATATAAACATCTACATTCAGTTTCTTAATTTTTCTGTCTTTTAATTCATATCAGGCTGCATTGCAAGATTAACCCGTCGGACGCCAACAGTGCCTATAGGCATTTTGCGTCGTTTGACAGATCCGCGCGTAACCATTTCGGCCGGCCCCCTTATATATTATATTATATAAATATATAATAAAAACACCTAACAAGATTAATTACCAGGTCAAAAGAGGGAATTCGTGAAAAAACGATATGGTCAATATTTATTTACACAATCGACCAAAAAGTTGAGGCGCAGTTTTTTGGGCGCGAATGCTGGCTTTCGAGCGGTTAAGGTAGGAGCTTCGTTTAGACGGCCAAAAAAAAACATGTTTTTCATGTTTTTTTTTTCATTAACTCAAAGTTGAAATCTATTAATTAATCTTTTACTTCTGGAATCGCTGATAGTTGAAAATTGCTTTAAGTGTAAAAAAATACTACTGCTATTTAAATAAAACTTTAAACGCGTTTTTCTTAAGGCGACGTACTACTTAAAAAATAAACCGTATCTGAGTTTTTAAGCCCCGCCTACTTACCCCCTCCCCTCGCGACGGGGCAGGTGTTTATTATGTTGACTCATCTCGCAGCGATATTCACTCGCTATCGATGTCTGGACTAAACACACTAGGTATACACTATTGCAATGGGATTTATATTTTGGGATTATGCAAGTGTCATGTACCTACGCTGGAGAAGAAGGCTACGCTTTATCATCATCTAAACTTGAACATTATATTACTTTCCCGGCTGCCACTGGTAGGGAAGGTGTTGTGATCGTGCGGAAAAAATGTTTAGATAACGACAGAGATGTCCATTTTGAGGTCCACCAAGATGATTAAGACCATTTTCAGAGAAATGTATGTCTGTTTGCCTGTATGTAATCTCTCACGATAACTGCCGAGCCGTTGAACCGATTGAGTTGAAATTTGGAACATAGGGATAGTATCACCCTGGTATGCGCCCATTAGATTTTGGCTGTCAACTGTTAAACCAAACTATCACTGTCAAAAATTGACAGAAGCCATATCTTACAGAATTTCATTTGCGATATGTCATTTGAAAGCCCCTGAAAAACTGTATTAAGAACAGTCACCTGTCACTAATTAATTTTCGACATTTTAAAATTATTTTAAATGGTGATAGATGACAATTGGAGAAATGCCGTTAACTGTTTTGGATACAGTTTTCCAAAGGCTTTTAAATGACATAAATCGCAATTCATGTTCCGTGAGATACAGTATTTTTTTGATAGTTGTAGTGACAGTTTTTGATAGTATTTTTTGGCAGAAAAACATTTAGCATCGAATTAAAAAACAACATTGTGTATCGAACTATTTATTCGCGGTATAATAGTTCTTTGAGGAGGACATAACGACACCCATCGCCTTGTACATTATCATTAAATAATTATTTAATTAAAAAGTAATATAATTTATTTTTAGATACTGTAAGCACATCATTGTAAACTTTAAGGAAATACACATCATTAAAAATAAATAATTATTAATGAAAATATAAAATCATTAAGACAAAAAATCATGAAGACATTTCTGGTTGGCAAAGTAGTCTGTTATTTCTGAGTAGATACATACATATTAAATGTAAAGAGACGAATAAATACATTTAAAATTGCGCAGTACATTTGAGACTTCCTTTTTGTAGCCTTGACAGTGTCGCTTTGTAGTGGTGCGCCGACTTTTGTAATTAAAATTCATCAAATGATAATACATTTTCAAAAGCCTGTTCATCATTATTAATTAGATCTGTACTCAGCACAGATTTGGAATATCGTGTACTTTTCGGTGGCTCTATATTGCTTGTGCTTTGCTTTGGAGTGTTATTGGCAAGTACATTCTCTGTGAGTTCTTTGCTCACTTTGTGATGGAATCACTGAAAACTAACAACCGCTTAAGCGTTGGACAAGGGAGAGGAACCGATTTCTTTCGTTTTATCGTGTCGTTTCTTTTATTTGCTTCTTTCAAAGTGTATTCAGGCTCCTTTAAATCCATATTCCTTCATACTCCTGGATCGATAACTTCAGGTAATACACAGTCCATATAAAAACAAACAAGTTTTTTCCATGACATTTGTCCAAATCAAATCATCCGTCTGTATATATTCGGTTTTGAGGAGATCGTTTTTACCAGACCAAAATGTAAATAGGCACACTTCCTTTCCAGTTATATCTATCGTTCCAGTTACAGTTTCTTTCAAGCACACTTTCTTTAAAGTTATCCACAATACCACAGATAGTTCATACCTTGTTGAAAACTTACGTTTTTTCGTTCCTCAGCGATTAATTCGCAATTCACGCACGTTTGAGGTCTCTCGTGCCAATACCAACTACGGGAAACATTCCATCGCTTATGGGCTGATATGCACGTACGACTCTTGTTTCTCCACCATCGACATTTTCAACCTCAACCAACCGACGTTCGTTAAAGAATTATTCAAATCAATTGCACCTAACGAGCTTGTTAATACCTATAGTAATTAGTTATATACTTTCTATACAACATATCAGTAGCTACCACAAATATTTATAAATATCTATAAATATTTATTATATATCTATAAATACCTATAAACATCAATAAATATCTGTATCTATATATCCACTATACGACCTATCTATATCTTTATTTATATCTATATACATATACACATACCATCGTCTAACTCCTTCTTCCTAATCACTTCCAATTCCCTACCTCTCCCATCGGTTTTCTATATATTTTTTATATTTAATATGAACTTTGTTTATTTTATAATTAATTTTTAAGTGTAATATGCTGAAATCCAAATGTGTAATAAACGATTATAGGCGTAATGTTTTTCTTTTTTTTCTACATTTATGTACACGTATGTATATTGTATGCGCTGTATTTTTCCAGAAATAAAATAAAAAATAAATAAATAAAAAGAAATTATATATGGACCTGTCCTTGAACTTGAACGTACCAGTGATGTTTGATGCTGATTTCAAGTTTTCCATCTTTCTGTTTCCAAAATGTCACTTTTCTTTTTCTTGTCGCTTCCGTTAACCAGATTCTATGCGCTGTAATGGGAAATTTGACTTCAAAAATATAATCATCAGATATTCCATCTGGAGAAGCTCCCAAAAATGGAAATTTAGGGTCAATGAATAATCCACATTGCTGAATTTCCACTTTTTCTAGACATATTTTTCATTCTAGTGCAGTTGTTTCATTTTCTTTTCCATGGCAAATTGATGCTACGTTGCTCAAATCCCATTTTCAGTCATGGATTTAACTAAATTGGCGCATTTTGTGTGTTGTTAACTATTGACAATTTCGCCAAAGTTAGACGCAGTTACCATTTTTCTTCGTAATTCCAACCACTCGCTGCTTTCACCTTGAATAACCGTAAGTTTTTCAATTCGCAATCGATCATTTTTCTATTTTCCAATTCTTGAAATAACAGAGCTTTGCTTTTTTCGAATATTTCTGATGGAACATCGGGTTGGTTGCAATGTTTTCCATAATGCGAATTATTGTTTTTTTTCTTCAAAAAAACTTTCTGCTTTTATTTCTTTTATAAAGAATGGATTTACTTAAATGCCTCTGTCTTCTTTATTCCACTTTTGATATCCTGCCAGAGGGACTTTTGCCTATATATTTTTTATGTAATCTTGACAGTGGCTGTTTTGTATTAAATGATATAACTGCCGCATTACATCGCGCTTGGTAAGACTGCTTTTGGATGTAATTTGTCCTCTTACCACCAATAAATTTTGCAATGATGCCGTTAAACCTTTCGAGAACATTACTATCTACATCATGAATTAGGCTTCTTGCATGTATTGCTACCTACGTTTTAAGTTATGTAACGTATTCTTTCCCAAATAATGTCACCCATCAAACAACTCATTGCATCCAGTGTTTCATTTTCCGACAAACAATTTTAAAAACTTCTACATTTATCATGGTTTCCAAATGCATCTATCAGGGCGTTCAAAATGTCATTATACAGGCAATCAATTTTCTCATCAATTGAAAAGTTTTGACATTTATTGTAAGCTACTGCTGATGTAATATTTCTTCGCATTTTTAGATTTTTTTTCACAGACATTACAAGTTGAATAAAAGCTTTTAAAAAGTAGATACCTACGTTTTGTTTTCTAAATTACAATTCTGCCTATCTGACGGTTTTCTATATTAGAACGGTCAGAATCGTAGCCTAATTGTATATTATATTTATACATAGTGTATAGCTCTGTCATATGGCTCTAACGCAAATGTATTGGCATTATTTACTGTCCCCTTATATACACACATTTTGACTTGCAGGAAGCAAGCTGAAGTGGCGCACTTGTTTTAAACTCGCATAAGATCACACCGGTCGTAGGTTCAAAACCTACCGATATGTATATTTTTTTTTTGTTTTTATACATAAAGAAACATTGTTATCAAATAAATGAACACTTTTTATTAAAAAAAAAGTAATATTGTAAATAAAAAAAAAATAATTAAATAAAATAAATATTAAATATTATTTTACTTATTATTGTTTCTATTTTTCAACATATGATTTATCATGTTTTTAAACCTCTTTCATTTACACGGTGAAATAGCCATCTAAAACCGATATTTTTTTACTTTCACATCTCCGATCCATCGAAATGTCAATTTGGTAATAATAAGTCATGAAACAGAGCGTCGCGAACGCAACCGCATATGTCGGCCTTCGAAGCCGAAATGAACCACGTTTCTAAGAGCCAATAACATTTCACTATAAAAGGTTGGCTGTTATGCCATTTGAATCAGTAATTGATCCCTACATAAGAACCATATTGACCCAATGTCGCTTGCGGCATTTTGAATGCCAGCGCGTCGTCGCGAGAAGAGCGCGCTCATCTCATTGTATGACAAAAATAATATAAACGGGCTCTGCAAAATATTATTTTTAAAATACACTGATATTTTATTTGAAAAAAATAATCGTCAATACTACAAGTTTATTGTACATAGTTTATGTAAAAAAAAACAAACTTGAAAAAAAACACACAGTAATAAGTAATATTTAACAGTGAATATGGATGAAAGTTACACTTTTTATATATTTTTTTTTAACAAGAAAAACTTATTTTTTTAAATTTATGCCAAAACATCCCTCTTTACAACTATTGTTAAAATGCCGTAGTATTTTTTTTGAGTTTCTTGATCGTGCAGTTTAGTGTGAGGCACGTTTCAAAAAATGCTCTAAAATGAAAATTTCCTGTATAGCTCCCAGATTTAATTATTTTCCTCAATTTTCCAATACTTTAAAAAAAATCTGAAATAGCTATCTACTTAAGAAAGGTACCGTGAGTTACGATATTTTTTTTTTGTTGGCTAACATCATCAGTTATTTCATTATGACTGTTCAAAAATTGCCAAAAAATGTAATTTTCGAAATTTACCTACATCGTCGCCTTAAAACCATATTTTTCTACATTAGTATTTAACAATTTATTAACTATTTAATTAATTATGCAGAGACGCTTACCAATAAGTGACGTAGTGTGATCGAGGGTGATTTTATACATGAAAAATTGCGGTTTATGAAGCCAACATTTTTACGTTGATAAGTTCTGACGTCAGGCTGTACATTCGTATATTGTAAGAAACGTTTGAAAAATGCTGAGCGCGAAAGACACGTTTATGAATTCTGATTAGTTATGTTATACATTAGGGCAGACAGAATTATTGCGAAAAATGTTACCGTATGAATTAATTGGTAGTCTCAAAATTATATATGTTGCTAACCGCAAAAAAAATCATCCTCGGTCTTTCAGTCAGTATTCAATCTTCCGGTCAGTATTTACATATCTCTTCTCGCATTGTTTTTGATTTACTCGAGACGTTACTTGCGTTTTATAGTATGAAGGTATACTCTGAGAACATGTCGATATGCCTGTTTTACATACGTATATCTTCCTGTCTCTAGCCATACACAGCTTCGTTTTCCGCCTGTTTCTGTTTCCTCTCGTGGAATTGTCTTCGATATTTCCAATATATTTTCCTCGCGTCTGTTTACACTGGCGCGCGCTTTGTTCGTTAGCAGTCATTGTGACCGCCCTGGGCAATCAGGCTCGAGTGAGAGAAAAAATATACTAAGCACCGACCGCCTTGCTTTTGCTTTGCTACCAATAATGGCGACTCCCACTGCTCTGTTGGGGGAATACATAATTGAGTTTAAGACAAAGCGCGACGGGCGGAGTCCTCATTGTCTTTACTTATAACTGGATTGAAACAATGTGTTGTTTGTGCCCAGCATAAACTTGAAGAATGTATGTATATGCATTATGTAATAATAATAATAATATAATAATAAAAACCTTTATTCGCTGAACGTATTGCACAGTTTTGCCTTATGTGATAAAACAATGTATTTTAATAATTTTGAATCTATTTTTTTAAATAAGGTATCATATTCTTCAGCAGCTAGTTTTTTGATCAGTGTCCTTCGACATAGGCCTCCCCCATTTTCTTCCATTTATTTCTGTCCCGAGATAACATTCTCTATCCTATCGGTAATTCATCTTCCCACCTTTTAATTTGACATCCTTTTTGTCTTTTCCCATTTCTAGGATACCATTACATTACGTCCTACGTCCATTTTGCTCTGTTGGTTCTCATGATGTAAACAGTCCAGTTCCATTTAAGTTTCCTAATTTTGTTCAAAACTTCGCTCACTTTTGTTATTTTCCTAATTTTTAGGTCGTCCACCTGTAAGATATTATTATCAATATTATTGTCGTCACCTGTCGTTCTACGAAACATGGAGCGAAGTATGCAATATGAAGACTCGATTTAATAGTTATAGACTTAATAGGGACTAGAAAGTTGTCATATTGATTTAACGGTATATTTATCGAAATCCGTTAAAATTGGTCTTTCTTGGTTCATCTATCAAGAAAATTATTAATACTCTAGTAATAAATTTAGTACTAAAATAAAGCAAATATCTTTTTCTTCATTTATTAAAGGTTATGTATTGAATGTTACTTGATTTTTTCTCGTAAGATAAACCTCAACATGCCTATCTCTCGTAAAAACTGATGAAAAGCGATAAGTCTGAGGCGAAATTTTAAAACAAGCACTAGATATTTTGAAAGGGAGCAAACAAAAAACCTTTGATAATGTAGTCTTTGATTCTCAGGAGGTATATTTTTCATTATTTTGAATTTAGGCATAAGTATATAATATGATAATACTAAATACTAGAATAAAAGACGTCAAAAGTCAGAAATTCGTAGTGGTTTCAGATACATCTTCTAAATTCACAACAATTATTCCAATTATAATTAGGTTAAGAAAATAAATGGCATATATTCCAGGGTGTAGCGAATATTAATTAACCCCAAAGGGTTAAAATAAAGAGATTATATTTTTATTATATCTGATCAATTTGAAGCTCACTTCACGGGAGATAGAACGACTAATCGTTAAAACTTCCTGAGGAGACGGGTTCACCCGTTGTAGTTAACAACTCATTTTTTTTGCCTTGTAGCTCGAGAGTAAAGCTACTGTGTGGTATACTGTGAGTTTGGTATGGTCATTCGTCTAGTTCGATATACTATAAAGTTTTAAATTGTTTAGGTTATTATCACTTTTAAAAAAAGGCATTTGATGTGGATAAGATTATCATGTCCCACATAACCCTTCCATTGCTAATTTCTATTTCTATCCTTACCAACAAGTGTCTGCAGTCAGAGAAACTCTCGAAGCGTATTTATTATTCCGTGCAACTCCTAATGATGGCCTAGATTGAAGTAGCCTCGCTAACTTCTGCTAATAAGCTTGATTACTGGACTTCTTGCCTTGAAATTTTCCGGAAATGGAATTCGCTTAGAGTGCCACTCGGCGAGTAATTGCTGTTATTCGCACTTCCAGACGCTACAACTTTCAACCGTCTGAAATGAAATGAAATTTTATTGAAAAAATTGTGTACTGAGCGATTTTGTATTGTTTCAAACTCGAATATTCCTAGTGTTCAACTCTTTGGCATTAGTTGTTAGGTGGTAAATGTTAGATAGTAGTGACGTCGCAACGACCAGTTTGTGACATACCCTGCAATTTAATTTACCCAGTCCAACCCTAGATTTCTTATAAATCGTAAAATTCCATTGTTCTGGTTAACATTGTTAATAATAATCATATTTATAATACACATACTTATAATAAACATATATAGTAGAAACCGAGACAAATACATTTTTCTCAACTTGGCGCGCTGTACAATACAGTATCAGATACAACCATTTCGCTCTTGGACACTACAATGTCCAAGATAAAGCCAGCGGGTAAGAGCTAAAGTCACGGCCCGGTGGATAGTGGTTAGGTCGCCTGATCTGACATTGTAAGGTCCCGAGTTGGATTCCCGGCTGGGTCACCTTTTTCCGTTAGGATCAAATTAACGGAATTTCATTTTCAATTCTGTCCATCGAATGCAATAACAAGACACACACATATACATATAAACACGTTGTAGTAGGGTTGTTTGTAAGAGATTGTCATATGACAGTAAACCCGCCCATTGTGAAATTTCAAAATAAAGAGTAGAAACAAACAAACAGATTATAACGTAGGATTAGCAATCCAATCGCGTTATACCAAAAAGAAACAAGAGCGCCATCGCGTTTATTTAAAACGCGAAAAAGAAAAAAATACTATAGGTTAGGTTATGATCGAAAATTAAAAAAACAACCACAGGGTCGGGGAAAGAATTTACTTTGTCACTAAATTTGGCAGGACAGAGAATAAACCTTCGCAATTTTAAAATAAAACTACAATTTAAAGTTATAAAAACAAGATCCTTTTATTTTCAGGTAGTTCCTCCTATCTCCTCTCCATACATGTGGTAGACTTCAGAAATGTGAATTGATAAGTTTTTCCGTTCAAACGGACATCCAGGCGAGAAAAATATCAAGGCGCGGTGGGCCGATTTATTGTAGAAATTACATGGGAAAGTAAAAAAAGGCGGCACAGCCAAAAACACTCTGTGACCAAAAGAAAAAACCCCATTACTACAAAACTCGTTTATCTAATTGAATCCCGAAAAGAATTAAACGCTTACCGAAAAATGAGACTTGTTCACATTGCACAAAAACGCCGCACTCCTAGTGCACTATCCTCACGGATCACTGGTTTTCACCAGGTTCGCCGTCTCCCAACGCGAGTAAGCAAAAAGTGCTTCCATTATGGAACCAATTTGACAGCTGGAAGTTGCCTGTCGTTAAACCAACTTTAGGAGATTTAAAAAAAACTCATAGCTACTCATGTTCACTAAAATAGTAATATTTTAGGTAATATTTATTATATTTATTAAAATTGAATTTGAACTCGATTGTTTAAATAAATACCTTGTTTTTTTTTGTCATGGCAAGAACACCAGAAGGGTCATTTTTTATTGGGCTGTGCGATACGGCTATTATGACAGATCTAACTGTCAAAGCTTTTAGCAATTTTATCTGGTTTTGGAAATTGTTTTGAGATTGTGACCCATGATTCCGAAACAACTCGAAAACTGAGTAAGACCAATATGACAAAACACGAGAAATACAAGCGAAACATGTTGCAATGCGTGCAACATGTTTTTTTGAAACAGAACATGTCACGCAAATTTGGATTTTTGTTACAGCCTCTCCCCCAAAAAGAAATCGGCAGGACACTAACGATTTCCTCGAGTCGTCCCGATTCGCACGTGACTAATAGAGCACTAACAAAAATCTCAACTGATAACAAAAAAAACACGTGAACTATCTAATACTCATCAAATGGTAAACCATAAAAAATAAAAGAAAATAAGGAACAAGATAATCCTACTTCTCTCTAACTAAAGAAAAATATCCATTCGGCAGGGTACTGCAGAGGTCAACTGCTAATATAAATCACTCTACATAAACGTCGAGAGTTACAACAAACACCAAACAACTCCAAATAACTTATCAACCCCAAAGGGCTACCAGGTCAGCCTGATAAACATAAAAAAACGGACAAAAGTCCTTGTGGCCTTATAACAGGACCGCACAACTTGTCGAAGGAAAACCTGACGACCTCCAAACCATAAAGCAAAACTAAGTAAACTTATGGTGGACACCAAAAAAAACAAACATATTAGCAAAATTGTTGTGACTCGACAGTAGCCAATGCCTAGTAGGAAAATGTTGAATACTTCCCATTCATGCGACATTCAAACCCCGGTAGTGCTAGACAGGTTTGCTAGCACCACGGACACAGACAAAATGATATCAGTAATGGTAACCACCCGGTACCACACCTTTTACATGACAATTATTAAGAGAATGAAATCGAAGACATTCGACTAAGATGAAACATTTTTTATACGTATGTTAACGAGGAAAACAACCAAGAAAAAAAAAAAAAAAAACATCAAACGGAATCCTTGGGATTTAGTTTAAAATCCTTTATATGCCATGTGCCTATATTCTTGCCTTCTGCATTAAGCAGTTCATACACCAAAGGAGAGTGTTTCTTCACTATCTGACATTTTTCATACCGCGGGGCAAACTTTGAAATGAAGTAATTTCCCGCATTGCTCAGAAAATAAGTCTTTTTATAAACCGTATCCCCAACGGAAAATTCAGCCGGGAGGTGTTTGCGGTCATAATATACCTTATTGTGAGCATGCGATTGAAGTAATTTCTTCCGCACGGTATGGAAAACGCCAGGAAGTTCACTCAAATCCTGAGCGTAGGACATTCTGCTACCGAATATGACTTCGGCTTGGGATTCCGGGGATTGCGTATAAAAAGAACCATCTAAAATCGGTTCTCGACCATGGACAAGGAAAAAAGGGCTGAAACCCGTGGCTTCCGAAACAGCCGAATTGATCGCCATCTGAATGGCAGAAAGGTGGAGGTCCCAAGAGCGATGGTCGTCCTTAACTGACAACGCCAACGCCGTGACAACCCCACGATTCTGCCTATCAGTTGGATTGACCTGAGGGCAATATTTCGGGTTCAAGTATACCTTGGGAATTCGGTACTTGGTCATTAGACCAGTGAACTCCTCACCAATAAATTGTTTCCCATTGTCCGAAATGACATACTGCGGAACACCAAATTGCAGAAAGACCTTATGCTCCATAATGTGGCTAACGATTTTACTAGTAGCACGTTTTAAAGGGAATAATAAGCAATATTTGCTAAAACAACACGTGACTACTAGAATATGTATATTTCGATCTCTCGTCATCGGGTAGGGACCCAAAAGATCGACGGAGATCATCTGAAAGGGAAAGGCACACGACTTTGGATTACCCAAATGACCCAACGGAGACACGTTCGGATGTTTGTATTGCTGACACGTATCGCACTTAGAGACGAATTTAACCACGTCTCCATGTAAATTTGGCCAAAAATAGCGCAAACAAAGACGATGGGTTTTAAAGACCCCAAAATGAATTGCCAAATCAGAAGCATGGTTTTCTTGTATTAGCTTTTCTCGGAGAGGTAACGGCACAACTAACTTCCAGTCGTAACAACTGGTAAGTTGGTACTTGCTCCTCGAGTAACGATACAACTCACTGCCTTTGATCTGGTAATTGGGATACGCGGCAGGATTGCCGGATACCGCATTAACCAAATCGTTGTACCAGGGATCGGCGACAACCGAGACAGCCGCTACAGGAAGTAGGCGAGATAACGCGTCTGGGACGACATTTTCGACACCCTTCTTGTGGATGATCTCAAAATCAAAAGCCGATAAACGGATTCCCCACCTAGCCAAGCGTCCCGTTGGGTTTTTAAGCGATAAAAACCAACGCAAACTGGCATGATCAGTGTAGATTTTGACCTTGGGACCGCCCTCAAAGTAGCCTCGAAAATGCTCGACAGCATGGATCACGCTTAGGGCTTCACGTTCAGTAGCCGAGTAACGAGTCTCAGCAGGTAGGAGAGTCCTACTCGTGAAAGCGATTGGATGTTCTACGCCATCCACTGTCTGGGTAAGTACACCACCTAAACCGTACAACGATGCGTCGCAATGTAAAGCAAATGGCTTTGAATAGTCAGGACAAGCTAAGATCGGACTTGAAATCAAGGCGGATTTCAAATTTTGAAAGGCTTCTTCCGCCTCCGGTGTCCATGCAAACGCGGGAGCGCCTTTGCGGGTACTAGTCAACCGGGAAAGAGGTGCAGCAATACTGGAAAAATTACGAATGAAACGCCGGTACCAACCGGCCATTCCAAGGAAACTCTTAACCATTTTAGGTGAATTAGGAGTGGGAAAGTCTAGGATACACTTTACCTTTTCGGGATCTGTATGTAGGCCATGGGAATCTACAACATACCCCAGGTACTTTAACTCATGCCGGAAAAATTGGCACTTTTTGAAATTGATGGACAAATTGGCATAAACAAGACGATCTAAAACTCTACTTAACAAAGAGATATGTTCTTCGAAGGTCGATGAGACAATTACGATATCATCCAAATAACAAAATACTTTGTTGTTAAACGACGGGTCAAATAACTGATCCGCCAGCCTCTGCATGCACGCTGACGAGTTGCGCATTCCGAACGGAGTCACCGTCATTTTGAAGAATCCTCGTCCAGGGACAGTGAAACTGCACTTTTCTTGCGAGGCAGGCTCTAATGGGATTTGCCAAAAGGCAGCTGATAGGTCGATAGAAGACAAATAGTTTGCATCACGCAAACTGTCCAGAATGGTAGTTATTCTCGGGAGAGGATAAGCATCCGGTTTCGTTATCGAGTTTATTTTTCTACTATCAAGACAGAACCGCAAAGTCCCATCCGCCTTGGGAACAAAAATAGTTGGATTGTTCCAACCTCCCTGGCTAGGTTTAATAACGCCTAACTCGAGCATGCGATCCACTTCTTCGTTTAATAGTTGTAGACGAGCGGGAGACAAAGGGTAATACCGCTGCTTCACTGGTGGATGATCACCAGTGTTGATAACCTGAGTTATTAAATTTGTCCGACCTAGACCTTTGACTTCCGTAGAAATTTTCACAAAACTTTTAATCATCTTGTTAGCTAACGACTGTTGATTTTCCGTCAGGGAAGCGAAAGGATGCAAGGCCCTCACTTCGTTGACGGAGTGCCAACTGACATCACTAGACTCCAAACGAACATATTTTAGAATTTCAGGTACCAAATCAAATTCTCGGACAAAATCCATGCCTAAAATCAGAGAAGTTCCTATATCCGGAGCTACCACAGCTCGGATCACCTGACAGCGATTATTGAATTTAAAGGGCAAAGAAATATAGCCAATCGTCCGTACTGTACTTAAATTAGCTGTGCTGAGCGTCAAAGAAGGCGCTTTATGAAGAGTATAACCGATATCAATTAAATACTTATGTGAATCGGCACCCAAAATTGTCAAGCTCGAACCCGTGCCGAGTAGACCACACACAGCTATGTCGCCTAACGAAACATCTAGAAACGGACGACGGTTATCCTTCTCGTTTTTAAATAACAACGAGACCGAATCAACGAATGCCCTTATTCGGTCTCGTTGGGGCAAGTTTTTTGAAACATTCTGATGAGGTTGAACCGGTTTTCTTTCCTTTGAACAAGCCGGGCAAGTAGCAACGGTGAAATTAAACTTCCCACAACGGTAACAATATTTAGAGTACCCGTGGTGAGTACCACCACGAGCACCACGCGAAGCTCCAGGGCCTCCGCGAGGACCGTCGACGTCAGTCGTGTTGCCTCGGGAGAAACCACCTCTATTTGAACCACCCCGAGGGTGACTTACATCCCGGGGTTGGTTATTGGAATTATTTGAATCTACCGCAGAAACCGCGCAATTTTGGAACTGCTGAACAAATGAAGAATCCCTATCAGCAATGTCAACGGTCGCGTGATCGATAGCGTGTACAGTCTTGGACGACGACGCTTTGGATTTATTAAAAACCTGTAGGTTTTGATTATACTCGTCGATCGACAACTGAGCGTTTTCCAAACGCTTACCTAGGTGTAGAAGCTCATCAATGGAATGGATGGTCACTAACGCGAACTGTTGTTGCAGGTACGGCCTCAAATTAGAGCAAATTATCTCCAGCTGTTCGGCCTCTGGACGTGGCCGAGACAATTTCTGGAAATAGCTCAACACTGTGGTAACAAAAATGTGGAGCGGCTCATCCGGCCTCTGAAACCGGGAACGTACCTGCCTCAACAAGTCGCGGTCGTAGTTCGCACTACCAAAATTATTCCGCAATTCACATGCGAGCTGAGACCAGCTCTCAATATGTGAAACCCGGGTGCGATACCATACGAGCGCATGATTTGTGAAAAGCTCACAGGCGGATTTCAATAAACGCGCGTCAGAAATGTTTCGCGCCAACCTATTTTCTTCAAGTCGTTCCAAAAATTCAACGACACAAGTCTTCCCGTCGTACACGAAACCCAAGCACAAAGGCTTCAAAACTCGCTCAAACGACACGTCGAAATCTCTGCAAACCGGAACCTCCATATTTTATTTTTTATTTTTTTATTTTTTTTTTAAATCTCCACCACAAAAATATAAAACCCAAAAGAAAAAACTAAAAATCCCAATAAAAAAATATTATTCTAAAAAAATAAAGTAATGGAACAATCTCACTCAGTTTTTCCCTGTGCCACCCTTTTCCTCCCAATTTCAGCAACCGATAAAACGCCCACCTGGATATCCAATTTGAACCTGAAAATATTACAAAAATTAGTCAATAAACGTTTAAGAAACGGCAACAGAATAGTATAAGATACGGCGAACTTATCGTTCATTCGCGGCGAACCGCAGAAAAATACAAACCGCTTATTACACAAAATATTAATCTATACAATGTTTCTCGCCGGATTTAATAAAAATTACAGTATATTACTTAAAATATTGCGGCGAACTTAACATTCTTTCGCGGCGAACCGCATAAATAGTTAACAAAGCAAAAATGCGAAATTATTTGCAAGATTCGTCAACAGCTGTCAAAAAAAATACCGCAATTTGAAAAAAATACCACAATGTAGCTATAGTAATAATTCTCATACAAAACTGAGAAAAATAACACAAGAATACCAATATCTGAAAAAGACTACCACTTATCAAAGCAAAACGTGTATTTTAAAATTGCGAAGAGATATTTCTACCTGCCAAAATTTAGTTTATAGGCCCCAGCTTTGGGCAGCCAATTTATAACGTAGGATTAGCAATCCAATCGCGTTATACCAAAAAGAAACAAGAGCGCCATCGCGTTTATTTAAAACGCGAAAAAGAAAAAAATACCATAGTTTAGGTTATGATCGAAAATTAAAAAAACAACCACAGGGTCGGGGAAAGAATTTACTTTGTCACTAAATTTGGCAGGACAGAGAATAAACCTTCGCAATTTTAAAATAAAACTACAATTTAAAGTTATAAAAACAAGATCCTTTTATTTTCAGGTAGTTCCTCCTATCTCCTCTCCATACATGTGGTAGACTTCAGAAATGTGAATTGATAAGTTTTTCCGTTCAAACGGACATCCAGGCGAGAAAAATATCAAGGCGCGGTGGGCCGATTTATTGTAGAAATTACATGGGAAAGTAAAAAAAGGGGCCACAGCCAAAAACACTCTGTGACCAAAAGAAAAAAAACCCCATTACTACAAAACTCGTTTATCTAATTGAATCCCGAAAAGAATTAAACGCTTACCGAAAAATGAGACTTGTTCACATTGCACAAAAACGCCGCACTCCTAGTGCACTATCCTCACGGATCACTGGTTTTCACCAGGTTCGCCGTCTCCCAACGCGAGTAAGCAAAAAGTGCTTCCATTATGGAACCAATTTGACAGCTGGAAGTTGCCTGTCGTTAAACCAACTTTAGGAGATTTAAAAAAAACTCATAGCTACTCATGTTCACTAAAATAGTAATATTTTAGGTAATATTTATTATATTTATTAAAATTGTTTTTGAACTCGATTGTTTAAATAAATACCTTGTTTTTTTTGTCATGGCAAGAACACCAGAAGGGTCATTTTTTATTGGGCTGTGCGATACGGCTATTATGACAGATCTAACTGTCAAAGCTTTTAGCAATTTTATCTGGTTTTGGAAATTGTTTTGAGATTGTGACCATGATTCCGAAACAACTCGAAAACTGAGTAAGACCAATATGACAAAACACGAGAAATACAAGCGAAACATGTTGCAATGCGTGCAACATGTTTTTTTGAAACAGAACATGTCACGCAAATTTGGATTTTTGTTACAAGATAAATAACTGTAATAATCCAATCAGCAACTTGAAAATATCTCTGTAATAATATTTACATAATAATTGTTTTATTTATTTATTTATTTATTTGCAGCTGTTATAAAAAACATATACAAAAAAAAAAAAAAACAAGAACACACAGATTAAAAATTAAAACTATAAATAGACAAAGACTATGAAATAAAGCTACAAACGCTGCAAATTAGGGGTATCCTCAGGATATCTCTTATCCTGGTTTTCAGGACACACCTATTAATTATTGATACATAGGTATATGATTGTTAAAATAAAATAACCTAATCCAATAAATCTTAAAACAAAAAATCCAAATAATCATAATCAAATAAATACACAAATCGAAATAATCAAAATCAAGATATTTAACATCAAATGATATTAAAAGAAAATAACGTAATTACATAAATTTAATAATCTACATATAATAAATCAAAAATAATCAAAATCAAAATATTTAACATTAAATAATCAGGTTACAAATTAATAAATAAACGAAGACAATAGTAATAATCCAATTAGCAATAGTTATTTTAAAATAAAATCAAATTATGACATATAAATATCTTCCTTTAATAATAAACTTTTAAAGTGGTCCTTAAATACTGCAATTGATTTCGATCGCAAAGCCATTCCCAACCGATTCCATACAACCACAGAATAATACGAAAAGCTGCACTGGAAATGTGTAGTTTTGTGCTTGGGTATTATAGCAAGTTGTTCACGTGCCCGTGTTGAATGGACATGCCGGTTACGGGACCACGTCATAATCTTGTAAAGATATCGCGGCTGTTTATTGCGTACTACCTTGAGTACAAGGGTCGCAAGATGGAGCTGCCTTCTTTTACTCATATTCAACATGGAAGCTTTCGCAAGGAATGGTGACACATGATGACGCGGAGGAATCCTAAAGCAAAATCTTGCGCAGGCATTTTGCATTCTCTGAAGTCTCCGCTCAGTCTTCCTATATAGACAGGGGCCGTACACACAGTCGCCATAGTCCATTATAGACAATATAAGGGCATTTACAAGTAGTATTCTGATTCTGACGCTGAGGTACTCCCGAATTCTGTATAAGGCCTTTAGACGTGAGAAACCCCACCCAACGCTTTTGCTGACATGTTCCTCAAACCGTAATTTTCCATCAAATAGAATACCCAGATTTTTAGCCGTAGTGACCAGTGGTATTGGCAAACTGTCTACCATTATAGGAAGAGAGCCATAGTTAGCAATTTTAGTCCTGCCCTGTTTCGACCCAATAATCATAAAACATGACTTCGAAGGGTTGATTTGTAAGCCATGTTTATTGGACCAAGCGGATAACCTTTCAAGATCGGCATTGATTAGGCTGACTTCTGAAAATGGACAATTCGTGTCTATGGAATGCATTAATTGAGTGTCGTCGGCATATAGATGATAGCGACAGTTTTCAAAATTTGCAGCTATGTCAGAAGTATATAGTGCAAATAAGACCGGGCCCAGTATTGATCCCTGTGGTACGCCTGTTTTAACTTCACGAAGAGAGGAAATCGATTGACGGCCAGATACATCTTTCAAAATTACTTTTTGAAAACGCTCTGACAGATAACTACGTATCAATTCGCATGCTGACCCAGAAAAGCCTAGATGTAAACGTTTTGCCATTAGAAGAGAGTGATCCAGAGAATCAAAAGCCTTGCTGTAATCTAAAAGTATGAGTGCAGTTGCTTTGCCTTTATCCATGTTGGATAGACATAAATTTGTGACGTGCGCCAGCGCAGTAGAGGTGCTATGATTGCGGCGAAAGCCAGACTGGTAATCAGGAAGCAGATTATTTTTCGCGATAAAAGGAATCATTTGTGAATAAATAGCCTTCTCCAGGATTTTTGAAAAGCAAGGAAGAATACTGATAGGGCGGAGATCTTTAAAACTAGAAACAGGTGTTTTCTTTGGAATCGGGCGAATCAGTGAAATTTTCCACTGACGTGGCACTTGACAGGTTTCGATGCACTTGTTTATTATAGCGGTAATGTACTCAATTATATATGGCAAACAGATTTTTAACATTTTGATAGAAATGCCATCATTCCCAATCGCATTTGAGCTTATTTCATTTATATATTTCGTGACTTCCCTGTAAGACACCTTATTAAACTGCAAGGTATTGATGTTGCGTAAATTAGGATACATATTGTAATACTGAATAGAATCTACGTCCGCTTTTAAAATTTTTGAGTTGTCAGAGAAATATACATTTAACGACTCTGCATCGAAGTTTGGTGGCAAGGCGCTATCAAAAGAGTTTGAATTTCTCAGGTGATTGATTTCTTTCCATAACATTTTGCTATTTTTTAAATTAGTATTAACATGATGAGAAAAATATTCACTCTTCGCCCGCTTACACAAACTATTAATATAATTTCTTAAATGATTATAAGGTTTCCTATGGTGTTCACTAATACGAGCTTTCTTAGCAAGTTTATCGCGACGGAACATGAGCTCCTTGATTTCGTCACTTATCCACGGTGTATTTCTTTCACGTATCGTATGATTTCGTATCGGGGCAAACAAATCAAAAGCAGACATAATTAGGTTGCTAAGAGTGTTGAGATTGTCTTCAGGGGAATGTGTTTTTAAACAAGATGACCAATCGATTTTAGACAGATGGTTTATGAAAATGTCTTGTTTAATCCGATCAATCGGCCTATACTCGATTGTGCGTATGGCCTTAGTGGGTTTATGGAAATTAAGAGAAGCCAAAACTAGTGAGTGATCGGTTAGATGTGGCATGGGTAGGACCGAAGCTCGAATGCAATCGGCTTTCCCGTTAGTTATAACCACATCAAGCAATGACTTATGAGCGTCGGTTACACATATTTTGTTAAACATATTTTTACAGGTCGAATTCTTGGAGAACTACTGCGATCCGCGCGATACGACTGGCACGAAAGCTCGCAGTCTCAGTCGACGCGAAGTCGACTTGAACGATCGTCGACCTAGTCCGCCGGCACCCGCACCGTCAGCTCCACCAGAGCAACATCTAGCCCTAGAGAGTCTGGGCGCCGCTTCATTCTACAGACATCCCCATTTCGAATCTGGTAAGTATTTTCTTCTCGCGGTTAGCAGCTGCTTCATGCATCATCAAGCAGCTGCTAGAAATAGAATTTTGATCAACCTTGGATTTTTTCTTATCGCAATTATTAAAAATCTTCCATTGCAGTTACTGCGACTTATATTCACAATAGGTCGCGAAATTACAATATAACTAACAAGAGTAACTTATTTTAATTGAAGATTTTAATTAATAAGTAGCTTGATGAATCTATGGTAATTGATAACATCGCGAGTAGAAGCTTGATAAGGCTTTATTACACGACTGCCCAACAAAAAAGGAGTGTAATGTGTTTAGGGTTCATCTACGTATATTTTCCGTTTCTTAATTCCTCCATCACTTCTAAACGCTTGACCGATTTAGAAGTGTGTCGTATTGCCAGAATCGTTATGTCATCCCGAGTATCACAGAAAACCGTAACTGTCTAAATATCAAGTACGTAGATTAGTGTCAAATCAAATGAATAGTGTCTTTCCCTGAAAGCAGAAGGTTTTATTATTCTTGTGACGTTTACGAGCTTTCAGCTAAGAGTTTTGGCAGTTGTTTCTAGTACTTGTCCTAGAATGGGAAACTAAGGTTGGTTTATTACAGGGCCATCAACTCTTTCGGCTTCTTTTAAAGATTACTTTTTTGCATTGACCGTCAATGTCATTGCATTGACCGTCAATAAAAAAACGGCTACTGAAAAGCGACGCAGTAGTATGTGTGCCCCAAAAATTGCATATATGAAAATAAAGAATCTTGGACTTTATTTTATTTTCCCGATCCACCAACCAACGAGAGAAATTCTTGTGAAAGCGCATTTTTTTAATTCGACATGAATACGGAAATATTTATTTTGAGCCCCCTCATTTTCAGACAGTAGTCTTCCTGGGTGTTTGTGTGTATCCCTCCAATATACCGCCCAAACGTCTAATCCGATTGAGCTGAAATTAGGCATGCAGGCATCATTTGGTCACGGCAAAACTTAAAAAGTGGTTATAATCAGTCCACCAGGGGCGAACTAGTCATATGTCAATATATGGACTCGAAATATTACACACTTGAAATTTGGTACTCAGATGCCTTTTTGGCCCAAAATCGCATTATCATTAAATCTTATTTTTGCCGGTCAGTAATTTGCGTAAACGATTGAATCCAATGTGTTTACTGCGTTGCATACTCAATATCCGCGCTCGCCGTCGACTATCTCTTTCAATCAGGTCAACTTCCCAAAGGGACACTACGCTCAAAATACTTCCATTAGTCCTTGGCTAGTAGCCGGAAAAAATTGTGGTGACTGCACCGTTTTTTTTTTGTCGTTAATGCATTTTGACCGTCGAAAAAATATTTTAGCCGGCTGAAAAGCAACACGTGTACCCCAAATAGAACAAAAAAAAAATACAAAAAAAACCGACTCCATTTTTTTCATAAGTGCAGCAGCCATGTCACGATAAAACTTAGAACCAGCATTCATAATTGAATGCGTATACAAAATGTCGTGTCTCTGCTGTTGACAGTTGAGGAGTTTCTTCGTTGAAAGTCAACCCTAGATGCCGCAGTCCTGTCTTGGTGAAACTTAGAACGGGCTGTCGTAATTGAATGCATATACACAAGTTCGTGTCTGTGCTGTTGCCCATTGAGGAGTCCCCTCGCCGGGAGCCAACCCTAGGAGCAGCGGACATGTCGAGGTGAACCTTAGAACGGGATATCATAACTAAATTGGTACACAACACGTGTCGTGCTGTTGACCGTTGAGGAGACCCCTCGTCGGGAGCCAACCCTGGGTGTAGAATAAGCTCATGCTTACCATAAAAAATGCATTGTCATCGGAACTAAACCAAAATGTATTTTATTAACTTCATGTGATAATATTTGAGGAGTTCCTTTAATTCCTCTTGAATCCCCATCATCAGAACAGGATTTTGATTAAAAATGGGACCAATCTGGGTGTATATCCTTCCAAATAAAAAAAGAATTTTCCAAATCAGTTTATAAATGACGGAATTATGAGGTAACAAACAATACAAAAATTACATCCGAATGGATAACCTCCTCCTTTTTGAAGTTGGTTAAAAATGGACTATATTGAATTTAGGAATTTTTGTTTTCAATTTTCTTACAATAATTGGTTACCACACTTCACTGCAATATTTTTTATTTGCGTAGTTTTTCTCCGTAAATTTAAACGTATAGTAGTGATAGATAACGTATAGTGATAGCCAGCTTAATTATTACTATAATCTGCAAACTGAAAGCGTTTCCTATAACATAGTTTATCTGCAACCGCATTGGAAATGTAATTTCCTCCAAGGTATAATCCATTGATCGGCCCGGCTTACCAATGCTGTGCGTCAGATGTACTTAAACAGGAAATGTTGAAACCCCATCCGCCCTAAAAGCGAAGTCCGCCCAGGGCGGCTATGACACTAGGCGCGTAATAATCACATTAGGGCGGCATTTGCAGGGCGGGCGTCGTACGACGCCAAATTGAAATGAAAATCCAATGAGAGCGGCCGCCCTGAAGAATTGATGAAGTAATTAGAATGGGTTTTTACTCCCTGCTTGTGTAATTGAAAGTCAGATTAATTACAGTTTAATTAACGATAATGTAATTCTTGTTATGGTGGGAGATTGTGGTTGCTAAGCTAAGTGGTGATTTCAAAGCTTGTCACCACAATCTATGGTAAATAATTGCTTGCCCTTGTTAGAAAAAAACAATGTGAGAAATTTAATACTAAAACTTGAGGACCATACGCTAATTATACGAAAAGCAGCAAGTGATAGTTGAAAAAAAGAGGCAATCATATTGCCCGTTCCATTGCTAATTTCTATTTCTATCCTTACCAACAAGTATCTGCAGTCAGAGAAACTCTTGAAATTTATTTATTACTCCGTGAAACTCATAATGATGGCCTCAATTGAAGTAGCCTTCCTAACTTCCACTAATAAGCTTGATTACTGGACTTCTTGCGTCGAAATTTTCTGAAATCGGAATTTCTTAGAGTGCCACTCGGCGAGTAATTCCTGTTATTTGCGCTCCCAGACTGAGCGATGTTGTATTGTTTCGAATTCGAATACTATTAGGTTTTAACTCTTTGAAATTAGTTGTTAGGTGGTAAATGCTAGACAGTAAAGATTTTGCTACCACGAGTCCTGACGTTTATAATACACATATACATATATAGTAGTAACCGAGACCAACACATTTTTCTCAAGTTGAAAACTCAAGTAGAGAATAAATATATTTATGTCATTAGACAGACAACAGTTTCTCTCTTGGACACTACAATTTTGAAGAACAAACCAGTGGCCAAGAGCTAAATAACTGTAATAATCAGCGCGTCTTGCAAATATCTTTGTTATGGTGGGAGATTGTGGCTACTGATCTAAGGGGTGATTTCAAAGCTTGTCACCACAATCTATGTTAAACAATCGCTTGCCGTATTTAGCAAAAACTATGTGAGAAATTCCATACTAAAACTTGAGTACCATAATAATGTTAATTATACGAAAGCAGCACCTGCTAATTTAAAATTTTATGAATACATTTTGGGTCATAGGAAATTTGATACATTTTGGAGACCATTAGTTATCCTGCTATTTTTACTAAGAACATTGCATTTTGAAAGTCTGAAATTAAAGAAAACTGATGAATAGTGGCTTCATCACTATTATTATAATACATCACTATCATTACGTTCTCAATAAGGAAATGAGAAAACTGTTAAATTCACTGGGCTATGCAGAACTAAAATGTTAGAAAAATATAGAAGTTTTTCAAAAATATTTAATTAGAATCAAGGAGTATTAAATATTAAAACACATTTGTTCAATGGTCTTTTGTTTACATACGTTTCAATACCTTATTACAATTTGGTATCCAATAATTAAAGACTTAGATTTTAAAAAACAAAATGATCAAAAAGCAACCTTTCAAGGATTTTATATGTTTTGACCTAAATCACCTATTATTGAAATAAGTCCTGTATGTTAGGATTTAAATTTCCTTTTTAAGCTGCGAATTTAACAGTCCATACCTAAATTCACAATACATTTTGAAATTTTTGTCGCGGTAATTTCAACATACAAAACTGTACACTAACTTCAATTTTTCATTGTCGGCTATGTTGGGACGTTTCAGTGGGTTAAATATTATAAAAAAACAAAGCATATTTGTATTCACAGGAACGGCTTTGTAATACACAGCTTTAATAATGAGGAAAAAGCTTGAATGCATGTTGCTGCATATTCAGAGCCTCATTACACGAGTAAAAGCATTGTCCTGCTACAATGGAAGCCTCTGCTTTCACTACTGGATTTTCTATATTATGCAAGTTCCAGATATCTCTAGAAATGCCTACTTGTTTAAGATAAGGATCTTTGAATATACTTTATTTAGGCATCCGGCCAGAGAAATATAGCCAATGTGATACTAGTTGAGAGGAAGTGATTTATTTCTGTACTGATTTTCTTAGTCACAAAACGTCGATATGATTATTCAGTGACAGATTCTAAGTTGCGCACTTGTATTTTGTATGGGGGTTTTTCAGTGCGTTGAGCTGGAAAATTCCGAAAAATCGAACAAAATGATGTTTATTTTTGTGGATCTGAAAATTGGTCAGATGATACCTAACATTAGGTATACCGATAACTTATGATGACATCTGATTGTTATTTGCGATGGCTTACCAGACGCATTTAACGCTAGTGCGCATTAAACGAATTACTCGCATATAACAGTGCGCACTGCCTCAAACTTCAGTAGAAAGCTGGCAAGGTTTAGTTATTATGAACATTAGCCAGATGTCTATTTTTTCGTGGAATTATGGTATCAATTATCCTGTACAAAAGTTCAAAGACTGAAAATGATAGCTATGAATTTGTATTTTTGTCCAAGTTATAGATCCTGCCAGACGCATTCCGCGATATCAGACCGCCATTTTTGTGCATTTAATGATCGACTCTAGTGATTGGAAAAGATATATAACTGGTAAAATAAGTACTATTCGATGGCACCTCCCACCCACTTCCCCACCACATAATCCTTGCCAGACTTGGAATTTTTGGATCAGCATCAATATAAGACCAGATAATACCTTTGACATACTAGGAAAACAAGTCCTGAAAATATTCACTGCCCCCTCGACTATACGTCAACACGCAGTAAGATAAAAGATTCACAGACAATGCAATTATATTTATATTTTAACTAGCTGACCCGGCGAACTTCGTACAGCCTAACAGCCAATGAATGTCGTGTTACAGGTTAGCTGAACTTAATATATGATTTTATGAAAGTAATAAAATGAATACAAAATAAATACTAAGTTCACTACTTTATTAAGATAATAAGTAGTGAACTTAGTAAAAGTACAAAAATTAAGTATATCAATCGTGTGTCAGCAAGACATAATTGAATTAAACTATTTACATATTGTGCAGCATGGGATGCACTCGGTTTAATTCTCCTACATTAAAGCACCTTGTGATATAGGACATTTTTAGTTTTTTTTAATCAGCCGCAAGAACAAATAACGCGGATGATTTGCCGACACGAGAACATGCCACGTACAACTGACCATAAGAAAAACACGGATTTACATTTTGTATGGGATAATGTTTTTTCTTACATTTTAATTTTTCGTCAACTTTCCAATTTTTGTTTTTAATTGTTATTCTGCTATTCGGGACGGAAACAAATACAACAAATCAAAAACCATAAAAATCGGTCCAGCCGTTCTCGAGTTTTAAGTGTTCGAACAAACCCAACTTTGTTATACATATATAGATTAAATCGTTACCAATTCATTAAATACCTTTTCAAAAATGTTTCTAACGCATTTTTAAAGACTGTATGCACTCCCTGTATTATTGTCATACATATGTTATGTTTTGACGATGAAAAACAACGATACAGACCCTTACAATGAGTGTGTTTTGCACACGTCTTTATTTTTAAAGCTGAAAAATTTAATTGGATCAACGACTGCCCGCTCCACCGTACGCTCCAATTAGTATTAAGAGCTTCTAAATTGTTATCGTTCGACGTCGCCGCCCGCACTGCGATATTTTCAGTAAAAATACCCACACCAAGCGGGAGTCGCCCCGGGAGTTTCCTTCGTGTTTACCCCCGCTCTTCCTTGAGTTCAGTTGTTTTCTTAGCTCTTGCCCAGGAGTTAAAATTGCACTCATTACTTCTGTGGAAGAGAACAGTCTTTCTAAACATTTGATGCAATATCTACGTTTTACTAAAATAGCCTCTCACCTTAGATTACTAATGGTGTTTCAATCGTTTTAACATAACTACGTGATTTTACTATTGCCTATCACTAACGCTCTAAATGACCGGACGAAAGAATAGGAAAATACGCCTATTACTATTTTTAATATGGCGGATTTCGTGCTATAACAGTATGGCATCGCAATGTATATGACGCTCTAAATATTTAATAATAACACTAGAATAGCTCTTATTTTATTAACACGTCGACCTGTATGTAACTGACTATGTACCTAATGGAATCTAAGGTAACTAATTTAACCATTTCCAAAGATCGTAGCGTCATGAAAATTGGCAGCTGTATGTAGTTCTGATGACAATACAATAATATGGTACTGTCGAACTGATCTGATGATGAAGTCGGAAGATATGAACTGGAACTTCACGATGGAACATCGTATTTGCTGTGTGTGCATCGAACAGCTGTGTTTGGACTTGTTAGAAAAGTCTTGGAATAAACTTTGACCACGATTAGGTTTCAAGATCTGATGATGAAGCTGGAAGATAGGCACTGGCATTCCATAATAGAATATCGTATCATAGCCGTGTTTGGACTTGTTAGAAAGGTCTTGTAATGAACTTTGACCACGATTAGGTTTCAAGGTCTGATGATGAAGTCGGAAGACAGGAACTGGCATTCCATAATAGAATATCTTATCATAGTCGTGTTTGCACTTGTGAGAAAGGTCACGTAATGGACTTTGAACACGATCAGGCTTCAAGGTTATAACAAACCAAAAATTATATATCGACTTGTAAATATTGAGTGTAAATAGTGTAAATATTGACATAGGTGCCTGTATAAAATGTATACAGACCTGTACATGGAGAGTGTAAATAGAATAATATTGATATATCTATATATATCTATATAATTTAATTAATATTTTTATTAATCCAACGCCACCAAAGAAATCTTTGGGGTCGAGTGATGTCGCTTGCGGTATCTAATTATAACCGTCGTTACCTCCGACAGTGAATCCGCCTTTAGATACTTCTGATAAAAATAAAAGCTCAAGGCGTTATCCACTCGGAAGATTTCCTCGGAGCTTTTCCGGCGGCTTTTACTTCCGCGCTGTTGTTTTGCCGGTTCTAATTTGCCCTCATTACCGCTCTCGAAATCGCGGGCGGAGTTGAACCAAGTTATTCTGCGGCCGGGCGCGGAGATGCCACCTATCGAGTGAACTCGCTAAATTATTTTGGCCCAGTTGTAGATAGCGCTCGCTCCCCGTAACCCTTTGCGACCGTAACTATCTATTCCGCGCAGTGGCGACCAGCGGAAACTGCTTTGTTTGCTATATACCGTGAAATGTACGTGTCGATGTATTCACAGTGTTAAACAGGACATGGAAATAGAACTGTTTCTATCTCACTGTACCTATCTCGATCCTATTTGGGAGCTAATGGGCCCTGTTACAGTATGGACACTAAGACCAATGTGTATAGGGTCGGTCAACCGCACGGGCTAACACCCATCCGGCGGCCTCCACGCAGAAGTGCGAGCCCGGGTAGGACTCTGCCTCTGCGGGCTAGTTCCCCCTAGGAGTCAACCTTTGGATGCTCCTAAACGCTTTGCGCACCGTGCGGCGTCAGCCAATCGTCCGCAGTCAGCACCTGACTGACAGCCGGGGGAGTCTGGAAACAGTATTGTTTCCTATAGAGCGGGAGTAGTTTTAACCTTACGGCAACTGCCCTTGAAACGACCATTCGACTACCCGATACCGGGTGAAGAGTCGGGCAAAGGATGTCGTGGTTCGTGATAGATTCGGTAGACATCGTATCACCGCTGTATAGGGGAGAGGACCGCGCAAGCCAGCTCGAACCTGTAACCAGTCGAAAGGAAGGAAGTATCCTGATGGTTAATTCCAGACGGAGATATCCTTCCAAACAGGTAGTCAGGGGGCGAGACTGCCTGCTGGTTACCTTTCTTGGTGCCTCGCTGTGAGGCGTTGGTCTCTGACGGGCATGTTGGCAGAGCTAGACAAAAGATTTGTATTGTTTCTAAGTCTTCTACGCATATCTCATGGCTGAAACAACGACCACATATCGTTGTACCAGCCTGGGGTGACGGGTACGCCCGTTGTAGTCGACAACGCATCAATTCAACTATCTCACTGTTTCTTTGAATGTTCCATATGTTCATGATGTTATCGGAAGTCGACTCTCGTTGACGCCTGCTTGTAATGTGTGTATAGTTTTGAGGAGCCTAAGCTCAGCCAAAAAGCGGCCATGGCTACGTGCCGATATCATAAAATCATAAAACTCATGCCTCTATTTCTCTCTCTATGTCTCATAGAAAAGTATCACTTAATCAGTTTGTTGTGCCAAATGACCCCTTGGAAATATGCTATGAGGTTTGGTCTTATTGCATTACATTGAATTTTATATTATACGAAATCAGACACACCTACACGTAGAGAGGATTGTAACTGACTGACTTTGAGCGCATAACAATTGAATATACCGGATATTCAATTTCAGCGTCTTTATCGAACTAAACAATGAAGGAAAATGTCTTTTAAATTATAAATGACTCTCTTTATCTCCTCTGACCTACTCCTCGATAATATATAAAAAAAACAAAAGAATAGAAAGTATCACTTGTTCAGTTTGTTGTTCAGAATCACCCCTTGAAAAAATGCAATGGGGAATGTTCTTATGAATAACATTGCATTTTAGATTATACAAATTTAAACACAACTACATGGAAAGATGATTAGACCTAACTGACCTGAGCGCATAACAAATGAATATTATAGTAAAAATAAATAAATAAATATTTAAACATATTTTTAAAAGTAAGCTTTACTTTCCACAAGGGAGTTCCAGTGGCAATCGCCCGGCTCCATCTTCAGACCCTCGTCGTCATATGTAATGGAAAGTACTCATGACAATGAAACAAACGAGCCCAAACTCGGCTATTTTAGCAATTTTCCGGCAATTTTCCGGCTTCATCTTCAGACCATTTTCCGGCTTCATCTTCAGACATTTCATCATCATGTGTGATGGAAAGTACTCAAGACAACAAAATAGACGAGCTTAAAGTCAACTATCTTAGCACTTTCCATTAAGGAGTTCCAGTGGCAGTCTCCCTGATCCATCTTCCGACCCTCATCATCATGTGTAATGGAAAGTACTTACGATAACAAAACATACTAGCCCAAATTCGACTGTCCTACCATTTGTCATCAGGAAGTTCTAGTCCCAACATCCTGGCTCCATCGTCAAATCAGCTCGATGGTACTCAAATATTGCATAGTCACCAAACTTACGTAAGTACGCCAAATTTCAGCTCAATCTGTACAATCAAGTACCAGCAAGTGGTTGAAAAATGGTTTGCAAATTTTGAAACCGACAACCTACATACCAACATTGCAATAAAGCTTGTAATTAAATTTGCCGGATATTCAATTTAATTAATCATCTTTTATTGAACCAAATTAAACTAAACTTGTTTTAAAATGGAAATAAATAAATCTTAATAAAATAATATTACTAAAAGACTAGAACTAAATATAACCGATTTCGATTATCCGTTTCGATGTCTCTCAAGAAATCTCAAGTTTACATTACGAGTACTTTCTGATATACGCAACCCTTTTTCAGTGGAATGATAGCATGTAGAGGCCGTTAGGTCGATCATCTATCATCGTTGATTACGACAAAGCGTAGATGCTTAACCTGGCTATTAACATCGTCGCTGATAGGGAGAGGAAAATTATCAATTACGTTTTTTTAATAAAGCTCATTACATGACGTCACGTTTAATATCACATTAAAGAAAAAGCCCGGGCTCTTTCCCCTCTTTGTGGGCGTCGATGGTGGTCCAATTGTATTGGATTTTCTATGTCTGAAATATTTTCGTTTAAAAACTAATATATTTGAAAATGTGAAACCTTTTCTTCTATTATTCATTCGACACTAAAGCTATTAAGCACGGTGTCACAAATTTTAATTTCTTGTCACTCAGGGAGAGTCTCGGATCGCCGTAAGTATTCGTCGCGTTACAGCCCATGACTAATGGACCCATTACCGGTGACTCGTCACAATGAATGGCACGTTATGGCATTTCGCCATCGAAACGGGAATTAATTTTAGCAATTTCGGTATACAAATTGGACGTGGGGATGACATTTTAAATATCCGTAATTTATTACGCAGAATATTAATATTTACATTAGGAGCTTGAGGTTTTTCTTCGTTGGCAATCATGATAATAATGTCGCCAATGTAATGAATGAAGTGTAGCTAAACCCATTTCTTTTTAAATTGAAATATTTGAATGACCTTTAATCATTATTCTCCAGTAACCATTTTAAATAGTCTTATATACTGATCGTCTAGCTAGAACGTGGTCTTGAAGATAGGTTTTAATTATCGAGTCTCTTGGATACATTTTTAATACTATCATAATAATTTCCTAGAGTTCCTCTATTTTAGCCCCATCTGCTATAATATATACGTACCTAAACTGTGATTAACGTATTATTTTAGACTTGATGAGCTTTGCATAAGACACCTCCACTTAGGACACATAAAAGGGAACACCAAAACTTTAGCTTATTAGTTGACATCGATTCGTATGTTTTTCGATTATTAATTAGAAACCAAATTAAACGAATAAGGGCTTTAAGATCTTTGAGTTTAAGATATTTGACCTAAGATCGCCTATATGTAAATTCTACGATATTAGTCATATTATATAATCCAAGGTGTTTAAACGAATGCGCGATTTCGATCATGTACAGTTGGGGACTGAGCTAAATGTAAGCGGGGCTGAGGTGCGGGGACCGGCGTTCGGTCTCCCGACCACAGACATTAGTGCTGAAACATCACTCGCGCGGTGCTACTCGACAGTAATAGGTATATGTATTAGTGTTCTACGGACATTAGTGTTCTACGAACGCCGATCCCCGCACCTCAGGCACGGTTCACATTTAGCTCAGTCCCCAACAGTATGTAATTGATTTTATTTTTTTTTTCAAATAGGTACATTATGTTACACGAAGTGTGTAAATAAGGAAAGTCTTGTTTCCTTATAAAATTTTGAATTTCAGTTTTAACAGGATCTTTATGTTTTGAGATCTCGGGAACCGACAAACGCGGTTTTTGGAATATGGACTACCAATCGGTACAGAAAATAAGGTTACAACAAACTGATGAGAGATATAGGCCACTTTGTTTCGAAGTGGCGGTCTTTTTAAAATTTAAAAAATAGTTAATTCGTTATACGGGCATTAGAAAAGTAAATAAACATGACATAATTCTGATTATATTGTCTACAGCTCTTGCTTGCGTCTCTTTTCGGCATATTTAGCGGGGTTTGAATTAAAAATATTATAATCTAAAAAAATAGTATATGGTGACTCCGTTATTATTATTACTACAATGGAAAAAGTGTCTTAAAATCCTGAGAATTATACTTCTAACATTTTTGTAAATATTTTTTTGATATGTTTAGTGGTTTACGAGTTTAATAATAAGGATTTGATAATGGGTATAAACATTAAGAGGTTGAAAATCGATTCTTTAAGTCGCAATCATTGTAGCAGTTAAAAAACGGTTAAATCGAAGAGATCAAAACAAAAACGTTTGAGAATCGATTGCGAATAAATTATCGTTATTTTTATCTACCGAATACTTAGAACAGGTATGCATTGACGGCCGCTTCATTAAGACGAAATTTGGAAACGTATATAATACCGTGAATCAACCAGATTATTACATAACTTTTATTGTTATTAATGAGAATGTTATTGTGTTTGAACTTCACCAAGAGATTTGTTGATATTGGTGATATGATTAGCGTAAAAATATTATCCTTTTTGGCTGCATATATTTATTTATCTATTTTTTATATGCTGTACATTGCCACTATTAGAGGCTACATTCTAAACTATAGCAAAAAAGTCGAATATATTCATTAAATCAACGCCGCTTAAACAGGCCAACTGGCTTGATAAGCCAGGCAAGCGTATCAAGTAAGCAATAGCTTGAGCATGCGTGAATACAATATTTTCAAATGTATTAATATTGAAAGTAAGATATAATAATTAACTAGGTTTATCATTATAATTATTATTATTAATAATAATAAACAAAATAATCATCTATCTAAAAACTAAGTGACACCTCTGTATAGTCTGCAAATAATATTTTATAGACCACGGTAACTAGGAATTAACTGGCTTCCTTTAGACAATCCAAGAATAATCGGAGGAGATCATAACAATATAATTTTTGTAATTTCTTGTAGCTGCAAATACCTTTTTGCTTCATGCCAGTAATGAAGTATGAGTAGCTATCGTTAGTACCATATTGCAGCGCAGTTTACGGTAATGTATGCACTGCACAAGGGCTTAATTCTCTCTCGCCAGACATTATATTATATATTGAGAGTTCACTATTAGTAACACGTGCACCAAATAGCTTGCATCTGACGAGGAATTAGTTACACCTCCGTCCGTATATTCGATTCCAGACTCGTACAGTCGGTCATGTAATACTTGGACCCTGTAATATCCAAAAAAATATCGCTAAGATATATAAGCAAAGTGAGGTATAGTTTTATTCACCGAAAGGAGAATAACGAAAGGTGGTCAAAATGTCCACCACTAATAAGGCCTATGGTGACGAATAGTCCACTAAATATATAGTGACTTTCACTAAGACACGAAGAAAAATAAGTTGTTAGTGAAAAGTTATGACCAATTGAAAAATAAAAGATATTTTTTTTGGTCATTAGTCTCTTATTTATTTCCATCTAATTGTATTGTATTATCTTTTTGAAAGGCTAACTGTGGGTTGCTGTGCACACGTGATGCTAATTGTCTGGTATTTTGGATGGCCAATACACCAACCCGCAATTAGGCTCCCAGCTGCAGATCTAGATAATATCATTTTAGATATAGATATGTAAAGGATTTTATCGTGTTATATATTTTTTATACCGCACTGTAAGACACTTTGGGAGTTAATGGGCCCTTGCTGGGTTGGCCACGAAGACCCATTCTGTTCAGGGTTGGTCACACTCACGGGTCAACACCTATCCGACGGCCTCCACGAATGAATGCAAAGGCAAAGGACGCTGTGGTCCGCGATAGATTCTGTATACACCGTTTCACCGCTTCGTAAGGGAGAGCACTGCGCAAGCGACCTCGAACTCGTAACCAATCGAGAGACCGGAGTAATCTGGTCACAATTGGAAGTAAGGGCGTGAGTGTCGGCCCGCCAGGTAACATTCCTGGCTATCTCGCGGTTAAGGCGTTGGCCTCTTACGGGCTTGTGACGTAGCTAGATGGTGGACTGTTTTGTCCCCAAGTCTTCTACGCTCACTCCAGGGAGATAGAACGACTAATCGTTAAAACTTCCTGAGGTGACGGGCTCGCCCGCTGTAGTCGACAACCCAAGTTGTAAGACATGAATAAAACCACTGTAAAACATGATCATTATGGTTTTTCATTTCCCTGTCCTTAATTTATGTATATAACAAGGGACCAAAATCCACTTCACACATACCCTCTCTTTCACACCCTCATACACACACACAAACACATATACGTGCAGTTTAGTTGAAAATGAGCGTTCGGTAGTGTGATTTTGATTATTTTCGCATAAAAAGGTACAAAAAACATGATTTTTCTAATTAGTCATAACTTTTTACTAACAGTATATTTTTAACTGCGATCTGGTCCGAATTAATCAGTACATTGTGGATTATTTTCGTTACATAGTCTTGTTAGTGGTGGACTTTTGGATCAAGCCCCATACATTTTTGGTCAGTGTCCTTTCTGTTACTGTAAAAATATTCCAGCGCAAATCAAAAGCCTTAGAGAGGATTCGGATATAGGAAACATATGTCTACCAATAAAGCGATTGGGGAATTCGTATCATATGTAACCCGCTCACAAATAGATAAATGGTTAACGTTAGGAATTTTTTGCGATTTATCTAAAGCATTCGATTGCGTAAATCATGATATTTTATTAAGCAAACTCGATCATTATGGTGTCAGAGGATATTCTTTACAGTGGTTTCAGTCTTACTTGGAAGATAGTACGCAGGTAGTCGAAATTAAACATCGTCAGAATGGCACCGTACGAAACAACTACTCAGCCCCTATAGTAAATAGCCTCGGCGTTCCACAGGGTTCTATTTTGGGCCCAATTTTATTTTTAGCGTACGTCAACGACTTGCCAATAAATTTCAAAGAAATAGACGTAACAATGTTTGCAGACGACACAAGCCTAGTAGTTGTGGGTAAGGATACACTCGAATTGCAATCGAAGTCAAACGATATTTTATCCAAGCTTTATAGATGGTTCAACAGCAATAACCTCGCTTTAAATGCTTCAAAAAGCAACTTTATTTATTTTTCAATTTCCAAAAACAGAAATCATGACAAACCAATACATTTATCAATTAATAATTATACAGTCCCTCAAACAGCAAGTGTTAGATTCTTAGGTGTGATTATCGATGAAAATCTAAAATGGAATTTGCTAGTGATGGGCGTGATTCTCAATTTTAAATCACGCAACAATCACGTTACTGGTATTTTTTCACGCGTGATAATAACTGCTACTCGTGATTTTCGTGATTGTACTGAAATGTACTGTGAAACGTTAAGTAACAAAGTTTCGTCAATGTGATAACTGATAACAGAAACGCGCATTATATTTGCTTAATATTTATTAGTAATTAGAAGAATTAGCGTTCAGAAAGATTATCTCTCTTGCTCTTTTGGTGCTAAGCCGAGTTCGTCTTTCTGAAATAATGTTATTTTATTGCTTTAACAAATCATGAGCAAACTCATTTACACGAACGATTACGACACGAGCGATAACAGTGTCCAAATTCATGCGACAACAGTGTCCAAATTCACGTTACGTACGAAATGAACGCGCCACTCATCAGTCATCGTCCAGCCGGCGCGGGCGTTCGCCCAGAACGAACGGCAAATCACTGATCCACTGATCGCCGATCACATCAAGAATGAACGAAACCAAATGAACGGTTCAATTCACCGATCATCGTTCAGTGGCGCGCCGCGCGGTCGTTCGACGGCGTTCAGTGAGAACGGCCAATCACTGATCATATAATCACGCGTGATCGGTCGCGTCGTAGCGGCGCCGAGTGATGGCAACGCGGTGCTGTTCGTAGCCGTGATTCAAATAGCATGTTCTTTCAAATTCTCGTAACGCGTTCTTCGTGATTGCAAATATCACACGTTATTGTTATTGCTATTCGTGATCACACCCATCACTAGAATTTGCACTGTGAGAACCTCGAGGACAGATTAAGTCGGGCATGTTATGCATTACGAATCATAAAGAAAACGCTAAATGAAGTCCAGACTAGAAATGTGTATTTTAGCTACTTTGAATGTATTTTAAGTTACGCTATTAGTACTTGGGGTAATTGTTATGCGTGCCACAGAGAACCTCTATTCAAACTGTAAAAAAGAGCAATACGCATTATAGCAAATTTGAAATGGGACGAATCCTGCAGAAGTCATTTTAAACGACTGAAAATTCTAACGTTCATTTCATTGTACCTTTTAAATGCACTAACGGATTTCCACAAGAAAAGAGACCTTCAAAAAAAAATTTCCGATATTCATGACATAAACACCAGAAACAAATCAAAATACATGTTACCTAAAGCAAATTTAAAAATAGCGAGACAAGTCAAGGAATACTCCGGTCCCTATTTTTTTAATATGTTACCTCCATATATTAAAGATATCAAAAATAACAATATATTTAAAAAGTCCTTAAAAAAGTTTCTTTTAGAAAATATTTTTTACACCTTTGAAGAATACGTACAATTCACCAAGAACGGCTAACGAAAGTATTGTGTAAAATCGAAAATTAAATATGTATAAATAACTTTTTATAAGTTTTGAAGACGATAACGATTTTAAATGAAATGATTATAAATTGTAATTCCTTTTCTAAATTTTATATTTTTTAAATTTTATTTGTTTTAAGTGAATGCGACTAAATATTATTATTATTGTGATTTGATATTTTTAAATGATATTTTAATTTAAATTTTAATCGTTTAAATTACACTAATTTTATTTGTTATTCTTCGCATTAAAGTGTAGGAATGCCTACCAACGAGGATAGTTCATTGTATTGTATTAAATTGTATTGTATTGCAGTGATGGCTTTGGTAAAAAAACAACCTTCTAGGATACATAATTTTATGATTTTTTCGACACTTCTATGTTTAAAGTCCAATATTTCAAGATTGATATATATAACTAATAAACCCCCGGTGGACTGATTACAACCAAAACTCTTTTTAACTCTTGCCCTGACCAACTGATGCCTGCATGTCAAATTTCAGCTCAATCGGATTAAGCGCTTGGGCGCTATCGTAGAGGAATACACACACACAGACAGACACATAGACAGACAGACAAAAATACAAACTTCAATTTGGAAGTAGTCCTAATCGTCTCAGGAGAGCTCAAAATAGATATTTCCGTCTTCATCTCTTTAGCTCATCTAGATACAGGCCTTAGTTGACCTAGTTAGATGAGTTTTAGGCAGGTGCCAAACACGATGTGACGGTTTCTCTGAACTGTTTATGTTTGATTCTTGAACTTGTTTGGTATAATTAGTCGTAACCATTGTAATAAGTACTTATAAATAAAATAAATAAAAATATTTCCGTCTTCATCTCGAAACAAAATTACCGCATTCACAATATTTTCCCTCCTGGTCGGTTGGTGAGGAAGGAAAGTAAAAATGAAAGTTGATATCGGTCTTTATCCACGGATGGGTTGGCTATAAATTTAAAATAAAGTGAAAAGTGGTCGGGTGACTGCCATTTGCATGCAGACGAAAGCGAAATGAATAAATTTAATGGAGTGCGAGAGATAGGCAGAGGGCGCGAGCTGCGCGGATGAAGACCCTCTCTAAATTGTGGACAAACGCGTCTACTCATTGGCTGAGGAGGAAGGGGAAAGGGAGAAATTATTACTTGGACAGACTCTAGAGGACGGTTACGAAATAGCACTATATGGATGTGGAGAAGATGATAACTCTCATGAGAGTGGAGAAGTAAACATTATAATGGGAGGCATAAACATACAAAAGACTAATAATTTCCATGTATATTCCAACTAGAAGCATGTCTACTATATTTTGCTATCTTTTGTAAGATCTTCTCGTTTAATAATCAAGCTTATTTCAAATTATCACAGTATATAGGTACTATATAATCCTGCTACTGCAAGCTAAACATTGCCAGTTTTTTAGTCAATGAGGAAAAACGAGTTTAAACAATATTGACATAAGAAAGACTTAAATACATAATATAAATTTAGCGTATATCTTTAGATAGGTATATCACAAAAATGAGTGGAGCATGGTAAACTTTTATGACTTTTCGCATGCTATAGACAACAAATGACAAAGAAAGACACAATTTATAACTAGACATCCCTCATCTTCTAACGGTAAAATAGAATTATTAGTAATAAAAGAAAAAAATGATAAAACCAAATATACACGAAGGAGAAGATACAATTGAGCACTACTGATTAAGTGGAGAGTGCTCGTCTCAAAGGTGGTGCTTAATGCAGTATTTGAACCGCAGTGCGTCTACGAACAAATCAATATCAGTAAAAATAAAATCCTTAAGAATGAAACTCTAAACCTGGAATTGATGTCCTACTTTGGTAGGTGGAAGAGAGGTTTTAAACGGGAATTTACTCACAGAACAGAAAAACTAAGCATTTGTACAAGGTTGAGCAATGAAAACCATGGAGAGTGATATCATATCAAGAAGAGCGGGTCTGTCATTCAGTCTTAACTCAGTGTGTTGGGCCCAGAAATCAGAGTCCTAAGGATTTTTTTATAACATCTCTAACTCCTTACAATATTTACAGTAAAAATGATTTCAAATCGCGGTAAAATAGTCGAACACTAGACGCACAGAGGCCTTGTTAGCAAAAGTAGGCACTCTGAATGAGCCAAATTTCTACACCCCCATATAATTGTATTTCTTAAATATATTTTCCATCTGCGTAACTTAGTGAAGTTTTGGAGCCGAGCTATAATACTAGGTTTTGAATTAGAGAATCAATTTCCAGAGAACATTCAAATGGTAGGTGAAATGACAGTCAATAGCAAGGGACAAAGAATTGATCCATTAGGGACACATGGAAGTAACTTTGAAATTCATTCAGGATGACCACTCGGCATCGAGTTGTGAGATACGAATAACGTCATCTAAAGCGCCACGAATAATATTTAAATATAGTATACGCATAAGGAACTGTTGGTCCACCTTATCAAAGGTTTTTTGAAGTCAGTGTAAATAGAGTCGACTTGAGTGGGAGCTTTATTAGCGCGAAAGAGGAAGTTGTCTATATTTATCAGAAGAATTTAGTAATAGGCTTCCTAGATTAAGGATGCGATTTAAGCTCCAGTAACGATCCATTATTATATAAAGTGCCTATGCCCACCGCTGGATCGATTTTATAAGGGCTAATATGCTAATTAACAAAAAGGGCCAAAATAGAGTTCGACTGCATATTGAATGATCTTCTTGTAGTGTCAACTCTAACTATTGGCAATCATCGAAGCACTGTCTTGTATTTTCCAACACCCATTATGAGTCCGAAAGATTGCAATTTTCGTTTTATCGTGACAAGAATGTACTTCTGTGTTTTTCCTCGATTCATCTTTTTAATAACTGATACTTTGTTTGTCCACGGGCCGTTGATCTTGGCGAACCGCAGCCCGTACAACGGTTAGTTGCAAAAAAAACTCTAAGTCATCAGTGTATTTGTGGATTATACGTATGTATTTCTACAGATACAATGGATATAGATATGAGACTTAATTATACAAGGACCTTGCACGTGAAACGATTCCCGAGTGGGAATGACCGATTTACTGAATCGGACAGAATTAATTAAAATAATGATGATAAATGCCCAAGGGTCTAACCTATTTATACTACTAATCTCCCTCCAAAACGAGGTCAGGGCAGGGATGGCGCGTGATCAGGTTTTGACTGTTCGTTTACTTGATTCAAATAGATTACATGGTTTAAATAAACTTACGTGGAAGTTTCCCATTCCAACATATAAAGTAATGTTTATAAAGTTATATTATACACGAAACACGGAGAATTTATATGTAAGCCCTCATTTTAAAGATCTCTAGTTTCTACAAAAGATCTGAGGGAAGATCTATCACATTCCATATAATTCAGGAATTGATTCGAAAGAAAAACCTAAGTTTAGAGGTGCAAAAATTACCTTGATCAGTGGAACTAATTGTGAGGGAAGTTGTATCGGATTTGAAAAAAATACTACCAATTTTCTCCGTCAGCACATTACTACTTAAATCACAACTTAAAACGTTGATGAAAAACTCGAACTTCTAGATAATGATTTATTTTGTCTTTATTATTTTCTAATATTTGCTTGATTTTATACCCAATGATATGTTATCATTTAACCTTAGCGCATGGCACCTAGTTTAGGTTAGTTTAGAAAGTCAGCACGTCTACTTAGCGTAAATCAAGTTATAATAAATGATTTAAGTGTAATAGGCAATAGATAATTAAAGTCAAATATGAACAAATTATTGTTAGTTACCCACTGAAAAGGCACTAGCCTTAGTGGGGAACTGTGACATGTAATTTGTATCTTTTTTATGATAAAAAGTACTAGAAAAAAATACTTGTTACATTTTCGGGAGTTTTCAACTCCAGGATCACGCCAAACGCAACCATGTTACTATTCGGCCATGCTACTATTTTTGCGGACCTGGCACATCCGACAACAGAGTAATTTAAAATACGTGCCGCTATAAACACTGCAGTATCAAAAAAAATATGCCTTAGTTGCATAGCAGCAGTAGAATTGAACGGTTGTTTTAGCGGACACATCAAAATTAGTGACTACTCCCAATGAGCTAGCATAAGTATTCGCCTTAGTCGGAGAAGGATGCAGTCTGAGACATTGGCTGAAGATAGAGAAGTCGGAGAGTCGATTAGAAGTACCTAGAAAATGTTGCTTTACATTGGAGAGCGCAGGTTCTGGTAAACCTCATTGTAAGGATATGACTGCGGAATCGATACCTCACGATGGTTGCGGTTCAATGTATTGTAAAGGACATACAGCATGTGGTTGTCAGCGATTAAACAGTGAGGTGGGGTATGCATGGAGCAAATACACAACTGACCACAGCTTAACGAAAAGATCATTTTCGATTTCATTTCGATCAAAAGCAACTCAGAATGTAGAAGAGTAAAGAATGTGCCTTCATGGTTTGTTTTTTAGTTCTACTCTTATTGAGAAATTTCCCAACGGGCAGGTTTATTATCAGAGGATATTCTCTTACAACCAACCAACATGAAGAGTTTATATGTATGTGTGCGTCTAAAATTTGTGTAAGTGTATGTTAAATTCGATCGACAAAACTGAAATGTAATTCCGTTAATTTTATCCCAACGGAAAATTTGTGAACCAGCTGGGAATCGCACCTGCAACATTATAATGTAAAATCAGGCAACCTAACCGCTATGCCAACGTGTTAGAGTGTTAGTGATTGCATACAGTGCTATCAAAGATTGGGAGAGCAGTAAGCGTAATACTACCTTCGGCGTATATATAATTATATTTACGCTCAATTGAAGACAACTAATATATTTCCAAATATTCCATCAATTTTATGGCTCAACAGTCGAAGATTGCCGAAGACTGTACTTGGTCGGTCGAGAACGCGCGAATCTATTTGTGCATATAATATTATTCGATCCTAATAGCATCATTAGTTCACGTGCATTATTTGAATTGAGCGGGAGCTCCCCACACCCCTTGCGTTTCTGTTTATTCAAGAGGCCGACCCCAGCACTACGAGATGCGTAGCCTGTCCATGTTTATTATTCGACTGGCTGAATGTCCGTTCATACTGAATAAACGAAGAGCCCTTGCGGCTCAAATAGGCTATACGCGCAGGGCAGCGCTACGGGGATATTGGCCGCACTCTGCCACTCCATCCATCTCCGCAATCATTACGCAAAACGTCTGGCATCGGTCATATCTTTTATGTACTTTAAGGTGCGGCGAGTGTTGGAATTTGGGCGATTTTTGCGATTAAAGTGTCACAATAAATAATTATCAATATTAAGTTGTTATTTTTTTTGGAAATTGTATTTTTAACTTAAATAATGTCATTTTAGGAAGGGTTTGAGTGAGAAAGAAATATTTTATTCCTTTAAACCATATAAGTTTGTTAAAAAAAAACACAATTTACTCAAAATATACCTCAAAACAAGTAAATATATCAAAAATAATAAAAAACACGACTGTCGTTACGGAAAGTGAACTGTTGCATTTATAATTATTTTTATTACGGTTTTATTATGAAATATTTGTGGTTTATGTATTTATCCATATATTGTAGATAGATGTATATTTCCGGAATGTACTCAATCGGACATTTCATTTGACACTAAGAACGATATACCAATTTTATTTTACTGACATTTGAACATTTAAACAACTTGTTACTTGATGTTTGGACAGTTAAGGTACATTTTGTATAATTTATTTTGCTAAATTAATAGAAGTGGAATAAAACAACTGAAAATACACATAGATGAACCCTGAACACATTACACTCCTTTTTGGTTGGGCAGTCGTGTAAAAAACGACAATTGTAATATTAGAGTAATTTAGTAATAAAAATATTTCAGTGTTTAAAAAAATATACATTTACTTATATTATACCTCAGAAAAAAAGCTATAACATGAAGAAATCATTGGCCTTGATGATTATTTCCCATCATAGTTCCTACCCAGCGTAAACCGGAGGGTCATCGACGTACTCCACCTCTCCACCTGCCAGGAGAGACTGATCACTGTTCACCGTCACAGCCTGGACCTTTATCAGTCTTTCCCGTCACACGTTTTTTTCTCCATTCATTAAAAGGCAGAAAATGATCTTTTTTCCAGACTCAATTTTTACTTCGATTCGTGTGGGAACAACCTACAAGATGGCATTAGTATCTCATTTTTACAAAAAATGATCGTTTTTCCCCGTGACTTCAATTCCTTTCATCAAACTCGGAGTTTTGTTGCACTATATGTAGCGATCGGGACATTGCTTTATACACTCTGGACGACTGATATTGGGCTGGTTGGGTAATAAACCAAGGGCGAAATCTACGACCCATCAAGAGGCAAAATATATATCACTTATCATAGAATGAGGTGAACCGTGTATCAGCCGGGTGATCACGTGCACGCATCTTCTCGATTCTTGCAGCCAGTGACCGAGTTCCTTTCTTCTCGAAGGTCGTTATGTGAGGGTAGAGTTAGATATTGATAAAGAAGCATATAGGGCAACTAGGGATTGGCAACTATGAATGACTCTCGATAGTCACCTAACATCCTAACAAATTCACCACTAATCATTTGCCGTAATTTAAATTAATTCGACATTTATTTTTATATCGATTAATCCACTACCAACTATATTTGCATCAGCTCATTTAATTTAGTATAAATTAGTAGTTACGTGAACGTACTCGACCCAGCTATATGTGCGAAAAATAATCGCTATTCTTAAGTGTGTCAAAAAAAATTGAATTTCCAATAAACAAATACGTGCAAAATGCTACAAGTTCAAAAGATTTATCAAATAAATCGTAAGAACTTTTTCAATGCAATGGTGCATATTCGGAGAATTTTTTATCCCTTAATAAATATTTAGACATATGTAGTGCATGTACTGCAATGTCTACTAAGCGAGAGTACCCTAAGCTAGAAAGCAATCTCAAAAAAAATGTGGAGGGACTTTCTTGAAGATCACAAAGAGAAGATAAAAGTCTCTTCCAGGATCTGCTAGAAGAAACCCCAAGAGATAGGTCTAAAGGAGTGACTGATTTCTTGAATTAATGGACCAATAGTAATTTGAGAATAAGCTGGAGTAAAAACGGTTTGGTCTATCAGCGAGTTACACCATTAAGAATCTATACGAGGCTTCATTAAAATCAAAATATCAATATCTTCAAATATCACTGGAATCTTAAGAATGTTTAATCATCTTTTATGAAATAATTAAAAACTTTCATGTTACAAAAGATATCAAGATAGATATTATATCATAAACATATCATAGATATCAAGATAGAATCACCTCTTTCCTATTTAAGATTTTTTCATTTTAATTTTGAATAAATATACATTAAAATATTATAGAAGTAAACCTGTTTTCCAAACGATTTTTGAACAAATATTTTTATTCAAACTATTGTTTAGTTTATCTTAGATGAAATTACAAATATTTACATCTGGGCATCAGTGGCCAAAGTTGAAATGAATCAATAAGTTTGTGAGTTATATGCTTGTTACGTCAAAAATCAATCTACAGTATAGATATAGCATTAAAGCTTAAGTTAGATTTAACCTATCACACTAGCCAACAGTGAAAATGTAACAAGAACAAAGTAAGTTTTTCTGTATTAAATCGACCACACTGATCACAAACACGACCATGAAAATCTTCGATTATCTGCAGTTTTAGATATATGGGGCGGGGGGGGGGGGGGTTGGAAGGGGGGTGCGTATCGGTTAATGATAAGTATTTCCTTTCAGCCTTCCCTTGAGAAAATCTTCTGCAGTGCTACGATAGACTGGGGTGTTTCATTCACACTTGGACTTCTTCCCCGAAAACTTTTTATTTTCATTATCTCTATATTTATATTTTGTGTACCTACCCTTGAAAACATAAACTGTTTTTATCAATGTTACAGAAAAAAAGTTTTTTTTTGCTAGTATCATTGATTTAACAATAGTAGTACCTACAGAATAAATTTTCTTACTCATGATGTTATCGCGAAACTTTGTCGAGTAAACTACCAACCAAAACTCGAGTTGATTGATTTCAATCTTCTCCCGCGACATAGAGGAAGTCAGCGCATGCTCGCGATGTTGCCAACAAGCTGCCCCCGAGAGTGTCACTTGACTGACCGCCCGTCTGGCAACTCATCAAGAGGATGGCCAATCTTATCGCTCCCTGTTGCCATTAAAACTGCGGCTCGAAGAAGGGTCCTTTAAATTAAAGGGACAGACGGCTCAGTAATATGTGTCCTTTTTTAACATGTTATCCTGATAAACGAGCAGATGACAGAACCAATGGCTTAGAGCGGAGGAGCTTTCCGTGGCAGTGTTCAGTGGATTAAATCCCACTAAACCATATTTTCAAAATCAATCCCGGATACAAGCAGGATGCTGACTAATAAGCGATATTTCCTGTTCTAGACTAGACGAGAATAGCGTAGTTGAATCCACACTAGAATGAATGTTTATTTTGATTTATTTAATTAATTAATTTATTTTTTTATTTATTTATTAATTTAGGTAAGGTAACAGCATGGTATTATAACTAGATACATAATTCCTTAAAAAATATGTTCTCATGCCAATTATAATTTACGCCGTGTAAATCATTATACATAATTATTTATAATAATATTATAAAATCAAAAATTTACATCGTTGGTAATTACATTAAACATGTTTTGCGTCGCTTCTAACTAAGCAGAGCCTTTTCTAAGGAGGACACCAATAACAATGGTTATTAACCCATTTGTGTCCAAACAAAATACCAGGATAAATTTCGAAATTTCTATATTTAATTATTATTAGCAATACATAGAATCAACGAAATAAAAAAAAGGAAAAAATGTATTTCAGTATATTACAGGGATGTACCCAAATTGGCACAATGGTCACTTGAGAGTGAAAATTTGTAAAATAAGGTTTTTGGCATTCTTAGCATGATTATAATTGTTGCACATGCCTTTTGGACAACGTTCATTTTCTGGAGTGTGGTTTTTCCGAAAGGTCCCCATCCAATTATACCATACGTCATGATGGATTGGCATATAGCGTAAAAAAATATTTTTAACAAAGGCAGACCTAGAATATCTCGCAATTTTGCATCATTATTACGAATTTTCAATACTGTTTTTTATTACAGATTCTTCAGAGCCACGTTCCTCAGAGGACGAGGAGGAGTTTGGAGTATATCCTGCGTCTGGGCCGCCGCCGACCCTTAATTCTCCAGACAGCATCGGCTCCGATGCCCTGCACTATGTGAACGTACCCCGCGAGGCCGACAGGGGTGTACGCCGCAACCCTTCCCCCTACTACTACGCCGACCTGTTCCGCGCAGCCCCACCGCAGCCGGCTGTTCCGCAGCCGTCGGCGCCGCAAAGGCGCTACCGCAAGAGCGCCAGTTTGGACGCGGCGCATGTGGCCCCGCGTGTCCGACTACCGAAGCGGTTTTCGGTGACCGGTGAAGGTAAGGTTTTAGCACAAAGATTTTGCCATTTTCTTAGACTAGGTAGCTAATGGTTTACGTACAGTTGGGCTATTAAAACCTGCTCGCTATTTCTGGTCAGCTGAACTCACGGTTTAGCTCCTTTCCAGTAGCCTCCTCGAAGAGGGAGTCTGGAAACGATACATAGTTTCCTATACAGCGGAGGAGGATGTTGACCTGATGTTAGTCTCTCTTAAAACGACCAGTTAGCCACCCGATCCCAAGTGGTAGACAGGCAAATGACGCCATGGTCCACGATAAATTCGAGCCGAATTACCGCAAAACCAACATCAGGTAGAGACAACGCAAGCGACTTCGAACCCGTAACCAGACGGGAGAACGAAAAATCTGGCTAAATTTGATAGCAAGGGCGCGAGGTCGGTCTGCTGTATGTACTTCCCAGTGTTTCTCGATAAGACGTTGGTCTCTTAAGGGCATGTTGGCGGTTCTCGGTGACCGGTGAAGGTGAGGTTTTTGCATTAAAATCATATGCAGATAGATCATTGTACTAAGATCATATCCTTCTTATATTTAGACTAGCTTATATAAACCTAATATTGCTAAACTTTCACATCATGGGTAAACGTTTACTTGATATAACTAAGGACACGGTAATTTTAAACATATCCAGTTTGACTGCGTTTTAAATATTTTATCTCAACGGCAGAAGTAGTCCTCTGTTATAGAACCAAATCACAAAGTTTCTAGCTTTTTGGGTGTAGCTTTAACAGGTTTTAAATTTAAATTTCAAAGAGTCATTTGAAATCATATAATCTTTAAGGATCTTCAACATCTTCATAAAATCAGGTCTGACTTTTTCAATCTGACATTCTCCATCGAGTATTGTTTCAGTAAATCTGCCTCTTCAACAGGCTGCCCATGTAATTGGGCTGTAGCGAGTGAATTTATTTTTTTGATTAGGGAACTAGCCGCATAACAGAATCTAGGGAAATCCTGGACTTTCCCTTTGGCGAATGTTATATACAGACTAGCTTCCAAGTTTCGAAATATTCAAAGGCCTTTCATATATTTCACCAAACGGATCTCATTAATCACTAAACTCACTTTAAAGAAGTTAAGGAAATAACTGCAGAAAAGGGTTGCTTGAAATCATCATATTACTTTGGGTCCACATCCAAATTATACTCTCTGGACCAACTTAAGCAACGAGTTCTAGTTTTCCGTTTTGTGGCTTTGCTGCACTGAAGAACATAAATAGCGGAGGTTATCTGCGTGGACTCAGTGCTGACCTGACGCAGTGATGCAAAATGTTGAAGTTTATGAAGTTACCCTTCCAGCCAGAATCCCTTCCAAGTTTTCAAATATTGGTGGATTCTATGGTCTCCCAAAGCAGTTTATTATGATATTATAATAACAACTATCTGGAATAAGTTTTTATTCGAATACTTACCCGTTTTATGCCCAAAGTATCATCACTTTGAAATAAGTTTCCAGGATCCAGCATTTAATACCATATCCTGGAGTTGGTTGATATCTATTGTATGCTTCTTGTATCTACTAGAAATAGATGGATGCTGATATTTCTGCTTTGCCCAAACAGACGATACTTTGGAGACCTGATATCGATTACAACGTAGTCGGGCGTAGATGTCAAGATTCTAGCTGTAAACTAACGTCTTCTAAACTTAAGGTTGCTGACTAAGGCGGGCGACTGAGATAGTGTCAACTCTATAGTGCCATGTGCGTAACTATTTTGTTCAGTAAATGAAGATATGTTTCACCTGCTGAATATTTATAGTACCTCTTCGAACGTCCGTTAGGATGTTGCCAGTTAGGCACTGTGCCCTTGTGCGGTGTGAAAGGGAATCAATGGGGGATACTTTAGATATTACTCCTATACGCGTCATTGTAGTCTCTTTTACATTTTAAAGCAATGTCAAGAAATTTGCATGTATTAGATTGAAGTTCGTCTTCCAATTTTTGCCACGTTACCTAGTTATCATTTAATAAGGGAATCTTCCTTAGTTTACTAATTAATCTAAAATATGAAAGGCGATCGTGAAGTTCCCAAGGATAAAGAATCAACCAAGGATCAACCAGTGTGAATTCTGGAAGCTTTTTTGTCCATCTTATCTGATTAGCTTATATATCCTTACTGTTACATTTTGGTCCGGGATCAAGTCCTAATATCAATCTGTACCAGAGAGCCGTTTTAAGGTATCACTGAACGAGTAGACACACCTTCACCGCCCTCCATGCTTCTAAAAACGTCAACCTGTCACCGAACCTCGACTGATTTTTAAAGTGACTCAACAAAACCGTCTTCTTCAACTTTTCTCGGGTACTATTATATCCCGACTAGTCCCAGAGTGGGCACTCCAGCAGACGTACGTCCTTGCAACGTAAGAAATTACAAATTCTTTTCCAAGTACGTTTTTATTCGAGACATATTTTTGTTAATATTACATTTAGGCGCGCGAGTGTAGGTCCTATTTTACTAGTCAAAAGTGATTTGAAGCAGTAATATTGCACCTGGTTTTTGGGTTCGGATAGGGGTGTCGAAGGTGGTCGGCCATGTTTTATGTCAGCGGCACTTTTAGATGCCGTGAAAAAACCGGCCGGCAGATAGAGATGTAGGATGGGTGCATTTATAAATAATTTACGGTAGATCGCCATGTTTGGCTAAGAAGAGTTTCGAGGATGGAATTAATATGCCTATGAAGATTCTGTGAGAATCGATAGTAACAGTAAATTACTTTGCAAATCAGTCGATATAACAACTGCAATAGCAAATTTTCACACAAAACAATAACGATTTTTAATACACGCCGCCATTGTTTTGTAAGCTACACTTGCTATTATCTTTTGAATAGCATAGATTACGCAGCAAATTAGATTGCTCAAAGTCGTACTATGATTTGTCAACTAGTATTTTACTACAAAACGCAACGTCTAGATGGCACTCATAGTTCCATTTATTGATTTAATCTTATCATGTTCCATATGGAGACTTTCGTGGTTTAACAGTATTGCAGCAAAATATAGATGGCGCTCTAAACACGCCTTTACGACAAAAATAATAATAAAATAACAAACGAGTGTTTAAATCATAGCTCTTATTATTTTATTATTATTTATATGAAGATGTCAATTTTTATTTTGGTAGACAGGTTTCAATTAAGATAAAAAGTATTTATTTCCAATACAACCATACAATTGTGTAGGAATGACAGTAATTAATCTTAAACTAGTTACTCAATTTAGACAAGAGATGATATACAATATATAGCTTTAAACTTACCAATTTACAAAAACATAGACTATATGATAATACAACAATTGATTACAACAAAGCAATTAACGGCAAATAATATGTATTAGATTAAATGGGTAGATACGATGCTATGTATTTTCAAAATATTATAAAAAGTCGTTATGAGCATACATGTTGATTTTAAGCAGATAGACTCGGATGGATCTCTTGAAAATATCGATGTTTTTAATTGCTTTTAATCTTTCGGGCAATTTATTGAAAAGTTTGAGGCCTAAGTATACTTACTCAATTCGATAAGGATAATAAGGACTAAGTATAATTATTCAATTTAATAATTTATTGAAAATTTGAGGCCTAAGTATAATACGTAATAATTACTCAATTTAATAATCAGATAAATTAATAGGGGCATTTTATCTCTCCGTATGCGACAGATGGCCCTAACAATTGAATGTTATTATTGTTATCATTGGTTAAATTATTAGGTTTTTATAATTAATCAATACTTTATAGAAAAAAGAGTAATTGTCATAGTTATTATACATACACAGCCAAATTACTTTCTTTTAGTTTCAATGCCACCAATGCTTTCAGCGCCACCTGCATTTCACCGTCGCAAAATGGTTGCCAGATTGTACTATGGAGTTGAGCAATCTAATATCATATATAATCAATTATTGTATTGTAGGTTTATGCCACGAGTCGGAGCGCGCGTCATCGTCGTCCAGCGAGCGTGAGTGGATGCCGCCGCGGCGTCGTCAGACCGGCGCCGCGCCCGCCTGCGCCTGCGCTTGTGATGATCTAGGCGAGCGCTTCAACCTATTCTGCACACCAAACAACGACCAAGACATGGCAGTAAGGTAAATATAGTAATGTTGACTAGGTTACCTACTGTACGCTAGACTTCGTCTCGCGTAGTAGGCTCGCTATTCAGCGCAGCGCGTCCCTGCCTGCTCTGCACCCGGATCGATCGCCCACCGGTTGCGGTGGGGTAACCCAAGCAAAAATGTATGGTATTTTTTTTCTGTTCTAAAAGTCGCCAAATATACATATTGTTGACCGGTGTTTTTTGAAAGTACGATATTTTAGGCAGTACCGGGTCAGCACTGACTTGTCTTATTTGAAGTCTGGTGTAGACTGACAATGTAAGTCAGCCTTTATACCTGCCCCCGAGTAGGTTTAGTAGAGTTATAACGAAATATTAACGCAAAATGGCCGTCGAGTCGAACAGATGTCTCAAACGACAAGTGCCTGTTTAAATTATTTATTTTTTGTGAAATGAGATATTTTATAAAAGTACGTATTTTTAAAAATACGTTATTTTTTTAAAGTACCTACGGCATTTCTGAAAGCATAATATTCTTGTAAAGTAAGATATTTTATAATAGCAGAATATTTACTGAAAATCCATTATATGCTGAAAGAATGATATATATCAAAAGTACGATATTTTAAAGATAGGTATTCTTTGCACCTTCGCCCGGAGTTGGTCTTTCTTACCTTACACATTGCGCACCTCTACCCGGCTTTGCCCCGTCTTAAACTTCTCATTCCTTACCTCCACCTGGACTTATCCGAATTACCCCAGTCATTCTGCACCTAATTTATGGATATATATTTTTTATTTTAAAACGTATTGGGGGGATATCTGCTCTTCTATTTTTTTTAAATTAAGTCAATGTTGCAATAGATATCTACTATCTACATATTTGTAATATCGTTGTAATGCCTAGTCGAATGTATAGAAACAGAATAACTCGTCTAATTTAAGGAATCCCCTAAAAATTGCGTACGTCTCTTTATTTCCAATTTATTTATTTTGTTTAAACTGTCTTTTTGTGTCTGTTGTTGAAAACTTATATTTGTTTACAGGCAACTCTACGAGACAGCCTTCGATTGCAAGGTCGCCCGCTCAGACGACGACCTGGACGACTTCGACCGCGTAAGCAACCATCCCGTCCTTCTACACGCCGCTCCGGCAAACTTAGAAACCTGCACCAAATCGCGGAGGAAACTCAACATCCGACCTGAGATACGAAGACCCAAGGCGATTCTCGGCAACGAAAACAACAGCAGCATTTCTATACTCTCGGAAAAGTTGGAAAACGTGAACTTGAACGATAATGAACAAGCGAACGCGACCACATCCCAGCTACCTCTGAGGGGGTATACGCCGTCGCCACCGTCGACAGCGCCGTTGCCCACTAAGTTCCAGCAGAGCAAAGACTACCTAGCGATGAACAGCATAAAGAGTGCTCCGAATCTACCATCCCAGCCGGCGCATCCCCGGCTAAAAGACTTAAGATTACCGGTGAAGTCATTGCGGGCTAGAGAAACGTCGATCAGCAGTGAAAACAGCATTCTGGACTTAAAAAGCAGGCCCGAGAGCGCCACCAGTGACTACGAATTAGGGAACCGCTTGAGAAACATGATTCAGGATTCGCAGGAGATAAAAGGGAGACCTCGTTTAAATAACGGGCTTTTTTTAGAGATTAAGGGCCGGGCCACGTCTGATAGTGACACACCAGACATGAACACTAACAGATACAGAGGGTCAAAAAAGGAGTCCGGTCCTATAATAGAGTTTAAAGGAAGGCCCACGAAAAAACATATAAGGCACAACTACTCGAGCACTGAAAGTATGGCCACAAGTAGCAGCGGCGGCAGTATGGAGTCCATACGAAGCAGCACCAGCGAAGGAAACCGAAGCACCAGCAGCTCCGAAAGTAGACGATCTTCAACTCTGAGTTCGCACAGCTCTGATTCTGGAAATAACAGCGGATTCCAAAGTCACCTGTCAAAACCGTCAGGATTTATATCGCACCACGCCAAATTACACATATTAAGCCCGATATCCGATAAATCATCGCAGGAACCAGCATCGGAAACATCAGATAACAACAAAAACAACAACTCTCAAAAGGTTTCTCCCGAGGACACCGAAAATGTAACTGCAAACACAACAGAAACAAATACGAGAGTGAAACGAAGAATCCCCCAGAATAAAAATCTATTAAATTTAGCATTTCAACATTCCATAGCTGGAGAAAAAGAAATCCAAGGTTCCGATAGCGGTATATCACTACACTCCAGAGACGGCGTAAATTCCCGTAATGCGTTTATAGGTTTTCTCAAGTTGAATCAAAGCCCTGGAGATAATGTCTTAAATAATAGGAATAGCTCACCTCCTGTAGAAACTAGTAACGCAATCGCGGCAGATTTCGCCGATTTACCCTTTGACATGCCAAAACTGAGGCGGAAACGAATTCCGACGAATCAGCTGGAGGTCAACTCTGGGAGCGCGACTTCGATAGATTTGAAAAATTTACCTTTCGACATGCCTAAACTCAGAAGGAAGTTGAGGACGCAAACTGCTCCGATAAGCAATAACTCCAGCTGCATATCGCAGGCGTCATCGAGTCAAAGTGTTCGAGAAGCTGACAAATCTGGTAAGTTTATTTAAAAAAAATAAATACCTATATTTAATTTTCTCCCAGAGTTTGACATTAAAATATCAACTGTTTCAATGGCTTTAAGATCTATTTTAATGGTGTTGGAATTTGTATTTGTCAATTTCTTAGTTTGTTGTGCATTTGTTTTTACTTCTTCTTTTTTTATGGCCTGGTCACTTTTCCCAGTTATTTGGGGTAGGCCCTCCTGATCTATAAGCGCCACGTCTTACTATTCTGGGCTGCCCTCTGCCCAATTCTGCATTTATTCACCTCTACAGTTGAGAGGGTACAATTGCTACAGGGAAACCCGCCACCTCAGGAAGTTATATCGACTGTTGCCTCCCTTTCTCACGTAGGATGAACGCAAAGAATTTGGACAAACATAAACTACAGTCAAACTGTGCCAACAGCACTGGAAAGCTTTACCGTAAGCCACTAGAAAGTGCACCCAGTGGGCCACCTAGCGCACGTAATAGTATATTTGAACGGATTTCTCCATCCTCCAGTCTGGTCAAAGATTCGAGGTCGTTTGCGTGGCCTCTACCTAACGTTAGCAGTATTTCGTAGATCGATTTTTTCGCGGATACGTGGTGCCATTTAACCGTCAATATCACTCAGGATCAGGTAGCCCACGGATCGTTTCTAGGTATAGGTGAAGCTAGGTCAACCACTACTCTCCCACTTATTACTTAACGTACGTTTCCAGATTTAGCTTATTTTTTCTGTAACACTCTAAGGATGATTTTGTGTGTAATATTCAATAGAAGCAGAGTATTATAATAACCTGCAAAAAAACTGGATTCTGACAAAAGAGAAAAAATATATTATTTGGTATGGGTTAAAGCTACTTTCAAGTATGTTGATCAAATTGAAATCTTTTAAAAATAAATAACCATTTGCCTAATGGTGATTTTGTCGACCTGGTTTGAGTCAGTTTATTGATTTCCAGGCCAGTAAAGCAGAACATTTTGCGGGCATGATCATCGGTTTATTTTTATAATTTTACAGAAAATCACCTAAAATTTTGCCTGCTATTTCACAATATAAGTTTCCCATGATTTTTCTATTGAGGATAACTGTTTCCTTACAACGTAGGTATAAATAAACAGTTTGTTAGCGAAACCGATTAGGCCCAAATCGCTCAGGCATGTAAGTTGAGCTATCCCTTCCAGATCCCCCAATCAACGCTGCAAACGCCGAAAAAAGTTTGCTCTTCGTTCGGAGGAGTAGGTAATTACGTTTGGGGAACGCGTGCTCGAGAGAGTCCGGTGACCCTATCAATCTCAATCTAGATAATGTAACGGACGTACGTCGTATAATCTACGCCGATCGGCTCGAATTACGTCAGATTAAATTTCGATACCTCCCGTCTACCTGTGACGAAGGTAGGGATACCGGTCCCGACGTCGAGTATTTTATATAAAAGAATGTAAGGAATGGGAAACTATATCTGTATTTCGTTCTATAACTTATTGGTCTAACTAGTTTAGTTAAATTTATCACATGCCGCCCAACTGGGGTATGCCCGTTCTAGGGCTGGAGTTTTTATAATAAACAAAACCTAGTTACCTGAATAACTTCAGACATAATTTTATTTACATTATGTATGTATTACCTAGATATTATGATTTAAAATAGTCAGTTATTGTATTTAATATATAGTACTAAAATAGTCATAATAATTGTCAAATAATAAAATGAAATAGTATTATACATACATGGTTTACTGGATTAAAACAAAATAATCTAACCAAAAAATATATTCTGTAGTAACTATTATATATAGCAGAAAAGACAAAGATAAACATGATTTAAATGTATACATAAACAATGTAATAATCGGGTCTACACCATTATGTCTAACTGATCTTGGCTTAACAACCCCTTTTGGTAAGTTTTATTTTAAAGGCATTTCGACTTGTATATTTTTTTTAGCCAGTATCAATAATATTAGGCTGTTAAACACTCCTGGCGCTATGAACAAGTAAGTACTGCCGTTGATGATGGTCTTTTTTTTTTGGAAATTCACAATAAGCTTAGCATAAAATAAACAATATATATAACCCATAAAATAACCCATAGCAAGATTTAGACAGAGGTGTGTATTTAACAATATCTTCTCATGTCGCTCCACTAAGCCACGCTTGTGCTAGAGCAGATATTGGTCTCATCCTTGGTATATAAAACAAACCTGATACAAAAGACATATTTCTTTTCTCCGAAGGCTTGTTTTGTCAATTTATTATCATCTAGAGTAGGAGAATTTATCTGTAGATACAAATATCACGAGTAATTCCGATTTATTAAATAATTGTATGGTATGAAGTAAGCCTGCTTTTTTAAAAGTATATTGCTAGAAAAGGACTTTCTCTACATGATTTTTTAAATTAACTCTTCCCCAGACTGAAGTCATGCAGGAAGACTTTTTGAGCACCCACGAACCCAATTATATCATATTAAATACTCGATTCACATAAGGCTCGATAAACAATGGCTCATAAAACCAGAATGTAGAAGTATTTGACCGGTTTTTATGAAAAACTTTTTACACACGATTCATTATTTTTCCGTATTTTCTGAGCGTATTTTGTCTGTATTTTCCATATTTTCTCCGCTTTTGATAGAAAACGTCGACTTCGTCAAATTTTGAAGAACATTTGACCTGTATTGGTAGCTGCAATGTAGATCATAGTGTTCATCCCAACAAAAAAAATACCACGATATTTTTTTTGTTGTCCAAAGACGGACTAATCCGATTTTGTTTCTCAGCATCTTATTTGTGCGGCAGCTAAATCAGCCACGTAGAATCTTAAACTACGCATGCTAGCGTCTCTCGGTCTAGATTTACTTTTGCCATTTATAGAATCAACCGGCGAACAAAGAGTTTATCATTTCAAATCACGTCAATGACGTACCGCAATTTTCTCGTTTTTTATCTTGTTAATAGACCCGATTGCGTTTCTTTGTGAACTAAAACTGAAGTTAGTTCAAGCGAAATAGATAGAGCAATACGTTAGAGTGAAATTTAAAAAGAACGATCTTCGTTAAAAACTACCTGTCGAACTTATACTTATCCGAATAAATTTGAACACATTTCGTGCGGTGTTAGCTTAAGATGCTTTATGGTGGATAGTTTTAGTGCGAAAAATTGGCAAATAGGCAAAATTCATTTCTGTGGCGAACAAGTGACAATTTCAATGATTTGATTAAACGATTTGACTTTGATCTATTCTGTACGAGTATTAACTCAGCTAGGCAGCGGCTGAACAGTGAATTCTTTAGCACTAATTTTTTAATATTTTATGATGTATTTTTAACCGATAGCTTTAATTGAAAGGTCACACAAGTTTCTACAACGTTACTTAAACGTGACAACCTTTAATTGGCTCTCTGTTATACTACTCGTCTTTTTGTTAAATTATAATTAGCTGTTGGTTTTCCAAAAAATAAATAAATAAATAAAATAAAAAGTGGCAACCGTTCATATCATATTCCACTCCAGCGTATTGCCCTGTCTCGTTCACACGAACTAATTTCCGATTTTAGTTTACGAAGAAACGCAATCGAGCCCAGTATCTACAATATACAATTTAGTCTTCTGAAACCGGTTCTGTTGAACCCTCGTATTTTGAAGTCGATAATACAAACAGCTGTAGCAGCAGTGACGGATCACTCAAACAATTGTATAAAGTTCCGTGCAGATGCCACTGCTCCCCCGGGACGACCCGGGAAACTGAGATTATTCAAGGAAAATCCAGTCGTCCGTTTCCCTTCGTAACTCCTTTTGATAGATGGGTCTGACATAAGTACTGGGCAGGCGCTCGCTTTGCCGGCTGTTTATTCGAATTTGTTTACTTACTCTCGCTTAACTCAAACGAAAGTCAGTAAATCTCCGACAAATCATATCAAAACAGATCGGAAAGTTATCGACTTTGGCTGTCTGCTAGAATTATTTTCTTATTCGAAATATCTATTTATACATATAATACTTGATCGTTGTAGACCAGGAGCATTTCCACGCCTTTTGCTGTGCCACTTCTTTCCGCTATAATCCGTTTAGTGCAGTCGGGCTTCTTTCTTAGGTGCCACAATATTGGGAAAGATGGGTATCAATGCTGTAAAAAGAAAAAAGAAATTTATTATAAAAACATTTCTTTTTCCAGCATCGATCTTATATTGTTATTTATATTCTATTTTTGCCAAAGTCGTCAAGTAAGTCAGTCTGTTTTATCGATATGTGGTTGTACAGGATAGACTTCTGATTTGCTGTACTATGCTATACTATACTGGGTGAGTTTTTATTAACCGTTATCCTTCAAGGGGATGAATCAATACGAGCAAATGAACAACTTTTGTTTCGAAAAACCAAAACTTAAAAAAAAAATGGTTATTTTTTTTTAAATTTACAAATTTGAAGAACTTGACTGTTAAATAAATTTTTTAAAAGTGTTTGAGCGCGTTGCGCCATCTATCAGTATGTAAATTATCGCTAAGGAAAGATAGCGGTATTTTACCTACCGCTAGATAGCGCATCGTGCTCAGCGCTTCTTATACTATTTTTCTGAAAAAAAAAACAAATCTTTGTATTTCCCACATTTTTTTATCAAAAGTTGCTAATTTGCTCGTACTGATTCACTTCTGCTAGGATGCTGGGTAATTAAAACTCACCCCGTATAAAGGATCAAGCGACAATTATTTTTTTTTTCGTAAATTTAAAGTTTTTTTTTGTATGTAAATTTACAAATCTCTCGAAAGCTATGATAGTGACAGACTTTATTTTATTTATTTGCTATTATAATTATCAACCGTAATATCTCTCGATAAAAAAAATAGGGTGATAAACTTCTGGGAAAAGGGAGAATAGAAATAAGATAGATAGATGGGAAAGAAAAGACCTTTTATCAGGCACGTCTTTATAAGTAACATAAATACAAATGCAATAATGTCTAGAAATCAGAGAAATAAGATTTTTCAATTCATGACAACCGGACTTGGCTGGGTTAGGAAAAAACCTTTCCCCTTTGGACCCTCTTGATAAATATGTTAACCAAAATATGTTTTTCACTTTTTACTTGGAATATATGAAGAGAAGCAAATTCTATTACTATGGCGGATTTGATATAGTCGATTGTACCACACGATAGTCGTACACCAATAGGGTTCCCGTTGTACGGTTCTTTTTATGGAACCCTAAAAACAGGTTTAGCACAGACTGGAATTAACAATGTCCATGCAACTATTTCAGGTTCATTCCGATCGAATCTCACGCTGCCTTTGGATGCGCGTTTAGAGAGCCGGTCAGGAGTCAGCGGTGGCAGTTCCAGCGCAAGCGGAAGCAGAGGCCTAAACCTAAATTTCCAGGTCACATCAAACGCTACCGGTCCCCAGGAGTTGATCGATATATCACTACCGCTGGAGAGACAGAAGTGAGTATATTTCTTCATTCTCTCTTTAATCAGCCTGCTGAAGCCTACTGTTGAGTGAAACCCTCCCCTCTTGCGCGCTATTCCTTATGCGATTCAGCAGCGCGCATTCTTATAGGCCCGCAATCTGCCCCAAGTCTTCGGTCCACCGCGACAGCTGCTTACAAACGTTTCTTCTTGTAGATCTTGATTACTACTATAGGATTCTTCTGCCACATCTTTTGGTATGCCTCTTTCATATGTCTCCTCTGCTAGGTTATCAATGTATCTACTTATCAATGTATTATAATTGCCATTTTGCACACTGACCAATTTAAACACGGATACCTTCAGTTTGAGTTGGAATTTTAAATTCATATAAATTTTAATTCATTACCATATTATTCGTTATTCAGGTTCGGTCATTCATTAGTATTTGTGTCGCATGTTATTGCTCAGATATTTTCGTGTGTGCATTATTGTAAAAATGGAAAGATCGCATTATTTTCAAATACCAGGTGTTAACGGTTCGTAAGAAACTAAGTGCTTAAGCTAATGTTTGAATAGATAACGTGAATATTAGCGCAGGAACTCAAGCAAAAAAAAAAAGGAGTCAACCTAGGAATAAGATATAACAAGCTGGAAACTAGTATACACCTTCATTTTAGCCTTCTAAAAGTTGTCTCAAAAGTCTCATAAAATATCGTGTCTGCGTCGTAAGTTATTCAAGGTCAGAAGTGACATAAATCGGGTTTTCGCGATTATCTACGTTTCTATAGCTCCAATGATGTTAACATCCTTATTAAAAATTATAGACCTTAAAATTTGCAACAAATTTTGTTCTAAACATTTTCTCATGCGCTCAATCGTTTTAGAGATAGGGGCGGAGATCTCGCAGCGCTCAGCTATACATGGTGTTATCACCAAGTTTTACAGTTGACCTTGCATTACAGTGCGTATAGGTGGCCGCTGTGCGCTCTCCGCCCTCTATCTCAAAAACGGTTGAGCGCACAAAAAAATGTTTGAAACAGTTTTGTCGCAAATTTTATGGTCTACAATTTTTGTGATAGACGTTAACAACATTTGCAGCTACAAAAACGTAGATAATCGCGAAAAAACCGTTTTTGTGACCTTTGACCTTGAATAACTTACGACACAGACACTAGATTTTATGAGACTTTTTAGACAACTTTTAAAAAGCTAAAATGAAGTTGTTTGCAAGTTTCCAGCGTATTATCTCTCATTTCGAGGTGAAACACCTATTATGACTGGACTATATGTATTGCAAACAATGATGAAGAAGCTCATGCTTAAATAACCAAGGTTGACCAATCGCTATTCGCCACTGCAGAAGCACGACAACTCACAGCCAGTCGCAAAGTTGCTGGAGATGCAACTCCGCGTCACCCATCTTAGTCGCAGAACTTTCTTCAGCGGACATCCATTTTTTCGTAATTTGTATTATTTTACTTTGTATCATTCGAAACACAAAATACTAAAATTAAAAAATGATTTGCCTCACTTACATCACACAATATCGGATTCAAATTCATTCAAATTCACGGTGATAGATAAGACAAACTTCAAAAAAGTCGACAAAATTAGTCGACAATTCGATGTTTACTTGTACCTACTTATCTCTAAATGTGTACTCTCCAGTCGGTTTCCAGTGAATCAGAACCATAAAACTTATGTAAATAATACAAAAAAAAATTGCTTTCAGCTGGTTCCATGGCGCTATAAGCCGGTTAGACGCAGAAGCACTACTTCGACCTACCACAGAAGGAACATTCTTAGTACGAAACAGTGAATCAATGAAACAAGACTATTCCTTGAGTCTCAAGTATGTATAATATTTATTTACATTTTATTTATTTATTTATTTCTTTCTATTTATCTAACCGGAGTTGTGAATATTTATGTTGCAATACAGGCTACATTAGGTTTTCTGGTTATAAAACGCTCTCAGTCTTGATATTGTCGTGCCAGTGGATACTCTTTAAAAAAACCGGCTGTGTCACCGAAGACTCTAACGGAAAGTAGCCAAGGAATAATTTATTCTGAATATTAATTTCATAAGTAACATCGATGGGCCAGCGGACGATCCAGGTTGGGTTCCAAACGTTTTTAACTATTTCCATGACCAAATGATGCCAAATTTCAGCTTAATCGGATTAAGCGTTTGGACGTTATCATGAAGGAACACACACAGACACACAGAAAGACATATACATACAGACAGAAAAACAGACAGACAGACACACAGACACATACAAAGGCTTCCATCTGAAAATGGTCCTAAGCGTCTCATAGGGCTCAAAATAGGTATTTCCGTCTTTATCTAGAAATAACAAAATTACGTGTTCACAATAATTTCCCTCCTCGTCGGTTAGTGAGCTGCGAAAGTGAAATCCGTTCGAAGAACCTACTTGTATCTGCAGGAGCTGATTTTTATATAGGAAAATAAATGTCTCCCGAGTCTTGTCTCTTAGATATGTGGTGAGCTGTTTTTAGGTAGATGCAGCAATTTAAGGGAAACCATCGCAGTACGCGGACATCTTGCGTTTTGGAAGTTCTGTGGTTCAGCTGGACCCCACAGATCCAGCTTAATTTCTGTTATAACTTTGTATCCTTCAGTGAATATTTTCAGGCATCATCAAACAACTGGATAGATCATTTAGAGCTCCTTTAATCGATCACACCCCTCTTGTTAGTGCAGATTTTTGTATTTAATTTTAGTCGTTGATTATTTCTATATTTTTGATTCTTTATCTTTCTGAAATTACCGAAAATAATTGTTACTAAGACTACATATCGTCAGTGACTATGTACGAGTATCGCCGTTATATTAGCGATATACAGCGTAATGAGCATAGGCGCACGAATTGTTCCCCGTGGCACGCCAGAGGTCACGGGGAGATTAGTGGGCAATGTGGTGCTCCCATGTCTGATGTATATGTTAGTTTTCTTCTGCTGACCGTATTGCATTTTTTATACATATATGATAACATAGATTGTAAAGGGATCATACACAGTGCTGCGTCTCATTCGTTACACGAAAATTTTCACGTAATCTTTTTTTTTTATTATTTCATATAAAAACATAGTACAATAAGCTTGATGTTTTTGTCAAGTAATTAAGGCTCCAGATCTGTGTTTGACTTGAGTTCCACTATAAGGGTCCTTTTAGAAAATATTCCACTCTAAGGGTCCCATTAAAAAATATTTCATCTTTTTGGATGCATATTCTTTTTTCTTTGCAGTATGGCGGTAATGCGCTCCACATTTAATAATTCATCATCTTTATTTGTCAAGTTGATTTCACAAATTTAATGTCTTTCTGTCTATGTATCATTTCTAATTAGTTTAACTTATCTTGCATCTTCGAAATATGGTTGTCCTTCGAGTGTTTTTCCTTTTTTTACAGTTTCATCTTCTTTGTCGTTTTTTAATAGCCATATTCTGTTGTTTATTTATGTCTAGAAGTTCAGCATAATTACAATTTAAAAATTGTTCGCTTTTTTATCCTCTCGTTCATACTCTCGAGTAGACTGTCAGCTCCTTCAATTTAAACTTTTTGTCGTCCTTTGGTTGTCGTCCCGATAATTAAAGTTGCTTGAACATGCGCATACTTGTTCTTACGAGGAACCAATGTCTACGATAAAGGCCTTAATGAGCGACAACTGCTTAGCGAGTGAATTGAATTATCTACAGTCACATACACTGTATATTTCAGCACAAATATGGGCTTTTCAATAGCCTCTAACCCTTGAAAGGTTATTACTTTTAGGTGACTGTGTTTTTACCTCTCTGAATACATGCATTTTTCACTTGTTTTGTTTCTGGTTATTATTCCAGTATTTAATCTGCATAATTATATGTCAGTATCTTAGTTGTTTTAAGCAGTGACTTTTGAATTCGCTGTAGAATAGTTCATGACCTATCTCTTTAAACCCTTCATAACAATCCAAGCTACCTTTCAAAATTATATCTACAATATCAAAAATTCGAGAGCTGTATTGTACAACAGTTCTCTATGCTATGATACCTCGTCACACTTTTGTATTATTTCAAATAGTTAAGACATGTTTTCATTGCAATAATTTCTATTTGAATTGCCATTAAAACGAATTTGAACTTGATTCAACTCTGTGTTCCTATATTCTCACTTCAACCAAATCTGTACTCCTATTTTCTCACTTTAACCAAATCTGTATTCCTATTTTCTCACATGTGGCTACCTATTTTCTGTGTAAGCTATCTTACTAATTCATAGTTGGCGTTCCGGATTGATTAATAAGTTTGATAGATTTGGTGAAATGGTCTACGATCACTGATTTAAATTTTAATTTTATATTGATCGGCCTAAACCTTCGTTCGGGTTTTGTCAATCGTTAGAAAAACTTTCCACAGGACAGACTTTTTTCAAGGCTTTGGAATAGTCTTCAGGTTAACATAAGGCACTCTTAAGTTTGTAGAATCCTTGAAAGCTCGACTTAAAAAATATTACCTCTCTCAGATGTTAGTAATGCGAACTTCCTCCTGTTCATAATTTAGTACTTTATACTACTTTTCAGCTTTGTTCTTGTATGTTTGTAACTATGTTAAGAACTCATCGATATTATACTAAAGGTTAGCTGTTGGATATAGCGAGATGGCAACAAGCTCGCCTATTTCTTAAAAATGTACGAAAATAAAAGATTATTATTACTTGTTTTTATGTATCTACTTATATAAGTTAAGTTTTTCATATATTAGTGTCAATTTTTTGCTGCTCCATAAATCAAAATTGCATTTTTAGTATTTTGTTACTTAATTTAATTTAATTTTGTTCCTTATGTAGTTCATTTTATCAATCAATTGAACCATTTTTATTGAGAGGGCGATTTCCAATTACGACTATTTTTAAGAATGAAGCCTCTTGCTCAGTTGCTCTTGCTCTTCATTAGGTTGCCCATTTTTTTGTTGAAAATTTGGAACACGTGTCTTCTGTGGAAGCAACGTTTTCAGTAAAAATGGCAGCAACTCTTAGTAAAGGGTGAGTTTTTAATTAGTGATATCCTTCAAGTTGGTAAATCAGTATGATCAAATAAGAAAGTTTTGATAGAAAAAGTTTGGTAACAACACAGACAAAAAAAACAAACCACGAAAAATGTTGTTTTTTTTTTTACTTTTGAATAATTTGAAAAATGATATAAAAACCGATAAGTGCTTATTACTCGTATCGATTAAACCACTTCAAGGATGACACTAGTTAAAAACTCATCCTGTATAGTATTTAATTTATTTTTTAGCGATGTTACTTTCGTTGAAATATTTATTATGACTTCATTTTCATTTATAAAATAATAATAAATTATCCAATTTTCAGGTCAGTCCGCGGTTTTATGCACATGCGGATCCAAAGAGCCGAGGACACAGGGCAGTATATTCTGGGGCAGTACAGCAAACCGTTCACCAGTATACCACTACTCATCCGTCATTACAGCTTGAATGCCTTACCAGTACGAGGAGCAGAACATATGTGTCTAGCAACCCCGCTGGAGGCCCAGCTTTTGTAGTTATATACAAACTATAATATTATTATAGGTACCTATTTATTTATAAAATCAAATTTGCCAATTTCGTTCGACAGAAAAACACATATTTTGAAAATCACAATTCCGTTATTTTTTATGTGTAATGGGCCTAACCATATCCGAAAAACCAATAATTTGATCTTGTAGATACCTATTATTTATTTTATATAAACGTTCAAAATAACTACCACCGTCCGTCGACTACATCCCCAGCACTGTCAACTTTTTAACAACTGTGCCAATTTGTATGTATGTATTTAAAATCGTTAAGAATAAAAACAGGATCCTGTTTAAACTAGTCCATCCTTATCAACATACACAGAAGTTTGAAACTAATATAAACAAAAATAAACAATTAGTTGGTTCTTAATTATTATTGAAATAATTTGTGATATTTTACGTTTATGTTTGTGTACCTGATTCATATTTTATATTAGTTTATAATTTTGCATTTGTTATCAGTTCTTAAACTAACACATATCTTTATTTATTTAAATCTTTTAATAAATAACTAGAGATCCTAGATATTAATGTAAAAGCGATCAATTCGTCTTCCCCTTTAATTTACATATTTATTTTCACTATTGTGTCATTCTGGATATATAGAACATATACCGTCGAACTTTTACTCTAATATTTTTCAAAAATATGTGTGTTGTCTGCATTCATAGTTTCAGAATGTAAATTTAGTATGTTAGAAATGTAAAAACTTTTTTTTAAAAATAATTCGACCACTAAATTTGACTACGAGAAAAGATATACAATTAATAGCCATAGTTTATAGTTATAAAGTTAAGATATTTTAGCTACAGATAGAGTTTGTATATCTTATATATTATTATTAGTTTTCATTTTACATTTGTAGTGGTTTAAAATGATTAGTGTTAGATAACGATACTCGTGAATTATCAAACATTTTTGGTAGGCATCTTTACGGAAAAATTGATGTTGAATAAATTATATTGTAGTGATATATTGAGAGACGCGTTTTATTTGTTTTTCGGTCCTAAAACTACGTAAAATGGTTCACTGCTACGGTTATCTAGTACATATTTTTAAGACACTGGTTAAAATAACCATCTAATTTCAATGGAGGTCATAAAATGTAATACCTAATGGTACTGCGTTGAAATGATAGATGGCGCTGTTAAATAAAAATAGTATTCTCGATGGTAGAAAGGATTTACTGACAAATTGTTCAGGAGAGCCAAACGAAGTTTTAAAAATATATAACTAATTTGATGCTGCATATACGATACATTAATATTATTTTAAACGTTTTTTGGTGTTATTTAATTATTTATTGATTTTAAGGGAAATGACAGAATAATTTAAAAATAAAAACCATATATTTTTGTCAGTATGACTTTAATGTACAAGTATCTTATAAATATACTTAAGCTAGAATGAAATATCATAAGCGCAAATGTCATGTGATCAACTATCTAGATTTAAGTATTTTAATTATTGAAATTTTTGAGGAGTCTAAATGTCTACATTTCGGAATTATTTATTATAGCTTTAGCAGGCTATTATAGCTATCTTTAGCATAGTTATTATATTATATAAAGCAGCATAGCTACTATAGCTGTCTATATAAGACTACATTTTGAAATATCATGGTTTTCGCCACAGAGACGAAATAATCGATGCGTGGAACATAAAATACAATGGGCTTCGAAATCATGCTCTTATCGAAGGAATAAATAATGAAACGCCCTTTTTTTCCAGGAAACATTTTTCGGCAATCGGTAACAACATGTTATACATCTTTTTATAACCTTTTCGTTGATTGCTTGTTATACGAGTAATTACGCGTTTAAGTGTTATTACCGGTTGGGAGTGCTGAAATGTAGCTATCGAATCACCAGATTGTTGAAATATCAGACTATTAATATACCAAATGAACTGTTTAACATTACCATTGATTATAAAGCCTCTATATTGACATATAAATATTGACAATCTTCTAGTTATGATACAAGACCAGGGTATTAATTTTGATATCTTAGTTTTAACGGATGCTTGGATTAGCAATAATTTTTACCACAATTGAACTACCTGGCTACATTTCTTTTAATATAAAATTTAATATCTTGAAGAATGACGGTGTCGTTATATACGTAAGTGACAAATTTTCCAACACACTATTGGTAAAGGAGATACGTCTGGATGGAGCAAACTGCCTAAGCATACAATTGAACATTGATTTAAATATTATAGCCATCTACAGAAGCCCCTCGACGCGTAATATTCAGAAATTCCTACTAAGTTTAGATAGTGTTCTGAAAACATTGCAAAATATTAAGCATCTAATTCTGACAGGGGACCTAAATATATCTATCAAAGGCAAAAAACATCCACAGGCAGACGAGTATTTGGGTCTGCTTACGGTCCATGGCCTCCGCAGCCTCGTAGAAGCACCGACAAGAGAAATCAATAGTTCTAGTAGCTGTTGTATTGATCACATTATGTGTCGATCAAATTTTGCGACATCTTCTATTGTATACAAGACTTCTATTACTGACCACCATGCTCTACTGTTTAAACTCTCTGATCACTCGATTTCCGATTCTTCAACTAAAAAACTTGGATCATACGCAAAGACAAGTTTAGATCCGATAAAACTCCAAAATGATATTGCTAATGCAGACTGGTCAAAGGTATACAACGCCTCAAACGTAAATAGGTCATCTAAATTATTTGTCAATAAATTAAACGAAATAATAAACGAAAATAGCTCTAAAAAAATCATCAAAATAAACATAAACAAAAAATATTCAAACCTTGGATCACCAAAGGACTCCTTTTTTACATCCATAAACGTGATAGACTACATTTAGCAGCTCGACGAAGTCCGGATAATTTAATACTAAAAGAGAAAGCAAGACAATATCGAAATCTATGCCATAAAATTATACACAAAACTAAAGTGAGATTTTACAAAAACAAAATAAAGGAATCAAATGGGGACTTGAGAAAAACATGGCAAGTAATTAACGAAATCTCGAGCAGAACCAGTCCTAAGGTTAAAGTAGATTTTATTAATACGGGTAGCGAAATATTATTTAGTAATGAGAAATCACAGAGACTCGAAGACTATGTCAACAATCATTTTGCCAGTGTTGGCAAACGATTAGCTACGGACATATTGAGCAGATCAAGCTCTACTAATGTATCTCCACCAACAACCTCGAGTCCCGTATCTTTGTTTCTACGACCGACTACGCCAAAGGAAGTGGCTAGTATAATAACCTCTTTGAAAAATAATTCTTCTGCAGGTATCGATAATCTGAATGCAGGTATATTCAAAACATCAAAAAATGAGTTAAGTGAGCCCATAGCACATATTATAAACGCCAGTTTTAGAGAGGGGATATTTCCAGACAATTTAAAATGTGCAAAAATTGTTCCAATATTTAAAATTGGAAACAAGCGGGATATTGCCAACTATATGCCTATTTCAATCCTTATATATAGCACATTATCGAAGATAATAGAAAAAATAGTGAAAATTAGAATTTTGAAATACCTGAACGAAAACAACATTTTGTCAAACAGTCAATTCGGTTTCAGAGAGGGAATGGGGACTACGGATGCCATTGCAAATGTGACAAATACAATTACTAATATCCTGGACAAAGGCAACAAGTGTTTAGCCATATTTTTAGATCTCGCTAAGGCTTTCGATACGGTTTCACATGAGAAACTATTACTAAGCCCTAGAGACATTGGTTGTGTAGCAGTCGCTCTAGATTGGTTCAAGAGCTATCTGTCAAATAGAACGCAAATCACGGCTATACATAATACTGTCAGTAATCCTGTCGATATATCGTTTGGGGTACCTCAAGGTGCTCCATATCGTGTGATCGGGCCTATTCTATTTCTAATTTATATTAATAGCCTATGTGACCTAGTAGGGAAAACCATATCTTATGCCGACGACACTACAATTATATTTGAAGGTGAAGACCTTTGTGGAAAACGACCTTTGATAAAGCCAACATAGGCATGCATATAGTTAGGAATTGGTTGGTTAATTCGCTGCTTAGTCTAAATATAGAAAAAACAAAATTAATTACCTTTAGTATTAATGTTAAAGGTCAACCCCCACTGGAGCACAGCGTCATTATTCATACATGTAATAGACAAATTGGTTGCAGCTGTCATATTTTAGAAAGAGTGGAATCGACAAAATATCTAGGCATCACCGTAGATAACAAACTAAGATGGCAAAAAACATACAGATTTATTAGCATCTAAAGTTCGTAAACTGGGATATACCTTCAAAGAGGTAAGAAATATTTTAGACCCGAGAACACTAAAAAGCGTTTATTATGCATTGTGTGAAAGTATCTTGAGCTACGGGGTGATAGGATGGGGTGGTTGTTCTAAGACCATTCTTTACCCCTTAGATATTGCACAAAAGTCGATTTTAAAGATTCTCATGCGAAAGCCGTATCGATATCTTTCGAAAGATCTTTTCAAGGAGTATAATGTGTTGGACACCAAGCAACTATATTTAAAAGCCACACTCTCCTATACTAAGTTTGACTAAATAAATATTTTTTCTCAAAGTACCATAAGAACGAGGTATTCCAAAGACCGTAGGAAGAAGGAAGACCATACCCAGAAGGAATACTGCTTTTGGTCAGCGCTCCTATACATTCATAGCCCCAAGGTTTTTCAGTGCTCTTCCTGGTGATATAAAATCGACGCAAAATGAGACCCACTTTAAAAGGCTGCTTACAAATTGGTTTATAAGAGAGGTACGACAAAACTTACAAAAATATTGGACATTATACATTAATATACTAATTCGAACACATTAATATTTAGAATTTTTATGTTATACTATATTTTATATCATATTAAATTTACTTTTTATTATTGTATTTAATATTATTATTTTTATTATAATATGTGTACCTATGTATATATGTATATATATATTATATGTTTATTTTCTATTGTCTGTATTACATGTTTATTTTTTACTCCTAATTTTAAGTATTTATTAGTTTTTAAGGTAGTTGTTGCATGTTTTTTCTTTTGTGATCAAATAAATATTTTATTACGACAATTTTATTTTTAATTTTTTTGTTACAAAAATATTTTGTTTTTGTAATAATCACAGTATTGAACAAGCACGCACAAAATTAAACGTTCACCTTAGAACAGGTCCCGGCCTAGTTAGGTGGCGTTGTCACTGGACTTCGAAATGTATTCATTTTCTGCTATTTATTCAATGTTTAAAATATTTCTGCGCATAGTTCCTAAGATAAAATTTCTTTAAATTATTTTTGAATTACTTAAATAAATAAATAAATGATATTACATACAAAAATGTTGGGAATTAATGTAAAAAAGGTTGTTTAGGGAAGTTCCGGATAAACTGCGTGTGGCAGATGTGTGGAACTGTCCCGGGTGAGAAGTTCATAGTTTCATACAAATCTTATTGTTGATTAGAGATTATATTTAATTCGATACAGTCATGGTGAACATATTATTGAAAAACAAAAGAAATTCCTAAGAAAAGAGCAAAATAAAAAGTGAAATAGCCATAGTCATCGACGAGAAGGCTGGTCTTTCTTAATTACTCGGAATTAAAACAATCGATATTATTGGGCCTTATTCCCGGGGCAGAATAGTACGACTGCTTCTGTTTATGACATCATATTGACGTAATTCTCTGCGAATTTCGACTGTTTACGCAGGCATGACGTACAACTGATGTCATTTCGTTAGTATGCTGCGTTTTCGCGTACGTCCCGCTGCCTTGAGAATACGCAACATTGTTTCATTGAGCCAAGGAAGAGGAATTTGGACATAAGCCATGATGATTTTTATACTGTAAACACTCAAACATTTACAACATTGTTCTCGTCTTCATGAATAAGGACCTAGCTTGCGAAATGGTTTTCAGTGGCTAATGAAATATAATTCCAAAAATATTTGGCAAATCATATAATATTTGGCATATAATATTAATAATCATTGCATTAATAATCATATAATATTTGGCAAATCATATACTATGGCTTTTTATCAAAGCACAATTTCAGCCTTTATCTACTAAGCACAATTTCATGAAATTCAAGAAGAGGAATTCCATCAAGATGTATATAAGCATCGATTCAGTATTTTATATCAGCAATAACTATACATCGGCACTTCAACAATTACAGCAAGGGTTGATATAATTTATGATGAAAATAATAACGATTGTTATAATAAATAGAATAAAATATTTTTTCTGCATAAAGATTGTAGCACCCGACGTTTCGGCGACGGTGCAACCGCCGTTGTGCAGGGTAGACAGGGTAGACTAGTCTTCGTTTTCGTATAAAGATTGTTATGTTACACATATCTTTTGTTAAAGTCGGTGCATACTACCCAAGTAATTAGTTCAGATTTCAAGTATGCTAATAAGTTAATATTTAGATTATAAATAAGGGACAAGGCTAGTAGTAGTAGTAGTAGTAGTAGATGGAGTGGGGGGCTTGTTTCCAGCCCTTGATGTCACCTAGATCTGTAAGGTCTTTTGTAACTACCCACTGTGTGATTAGGTCAGTGGTCAGCTAGTAGCCCGGTACTTCTTACCAGTCCAAGCAGGTCACTGACCTTCAAGTTGGGCAGATCGCTGGGTTCGAGAAAGGCTCGTCCCAGTAAACTGTGTCTTTTGGCGGCGAGCCCTGGACAGCGACCAACAATGTGTATGCTGTCTTCAGGTTCCTCGCCACATATTCGGCAATCGTTGCTCTCAGTCAAACCAAGGTTGAATAGATGAGCTCTAAGGGTCGTGTGTCCGGTGAGGAGACCGATAGTGGTTCTTAGGTTCTTCTTGCTCATGTCAAGTAGGGCCTTGGTTTTCTTCTGTAGTGGTTGCTCCATCATGGCTTTTGCCTGGCGACATCCCTGACTCTGTTTCCAGGAAGCCCGATGTTCCTGCTCCAAGCAGTCCCTGATGATCTTCTTACCTGTAGCGAAGGGGACCCTACAGCTGGCTCCACTGGGCAATCCAGTGTGCCCAGTTTTGCCAGTCTGTCGGCCTCTTCGTTTCCGGGTATGCCTTGGTGACCCGGTATCCATATTAGGGTGATTTTGTTGGATTTTCCCAATTTGTTGATCTCCTGCATGCAGTCCCAGACCACAGAAGATTCTGTGGTGGCTTTAGCCAGAGCGTCCAGTGCTGCTCTGCTGTCAGAGCAGATGAGGATTTGTCTGTTTTTTACCTCAAGTCGACTTTGTAGTTTTATGCATTCCAATATGGCAAGTACCTCGGCTTGGAAAACCGTAGCGTATTGTCCAAGGGGGATGCTGATTCTGTGGTTGGTTTTGGGTCCGTACACGCCTGCCCCAAAACGTCCATTTGTTCCTGAGCCGTCGGTGAACCAGGCGTCTGCGTTGTTTTCAGCCACTGCGGATTTTTCCATTCTTCCCTGGTGGGGATTAGGATTTTATAGGATTTCTCTACCGAATTTTTTTCCCGTAGTCGATCCTGGGTCAGAGTGAATGGGCTTTTGTGGAGGAGGTTTAGCTCAGGATGGTTGTGCCCTCCTCGCTTCCACTCGCCCAAACACTTCAGTCTGTATGCTGTAAGTCTGGCGGAGTGGATGATGAGCTTGTCCAGAGGCGGGCAGCAGTGTGCCACCTCTAATCCCGCTGTTGGGGTGGTCTTCATGACGCCAGTTGCAGCCCTCAGGTAGTTACCTTGAAGCCTTTTCAGCATTTTTAGTGTCTCAAGTTTTTTCACCCTGGACCACCAGACTATTGCAGCATAGGTTAGTCTAGGCAGCAGTACTGCCCTGTAGAGCCATAAGGCGACCCTGGGTTTGAACCCCCAGGTTTTTCCCATGACTCTTTTGCACGTCCACAAAGAGGCATAGAAGGCTGTTCTCTTGCGCTCGAGGTGGTGCTTCCAATTGAGCTTTGGGTCTAGATAGACTCCAAGGTATTTGACTACTGTAGCGTATTCTATCTCCTTATCCCAGAGTTTGAGACACTCAACGGGTTCGGGTTTGTATTTTCTGGTGAAAATCATGGCCTTAGTCTTGCTTGGATTAGCGGACAGACCTCTGGCCTGGCACCAGTCTTGGGTGGTCTTAAGTGCTTTGTCCATGAGCTCCTTAAGTATTGATAGGAAGTTTCCTCTTACTACTATGGCCACGTCATCAGCGTAGCCGTAGACAGAGAAGCCTTGGTTTTGTAGATCTGTTAGGAGTTCGTCTACAACGATGCTCCACAAGAGGGGGGAGATGACTCCACCCTGTGGACAGCCCTTGGCAGGGATTCCCGTGATGGAGGTGTCGCCTTGATAGACGGTCAGATTCCTATTTGATAGCATACTCAATGTCCAGTCAATGATGGTCTCTGGTATTCCTCGTCTGTGCATAGCGTTTTTTATAGTTGCATATGATGTGGTGTCGAATGCTCCTTCGATGTCCAGGAATACTCCCAGAGCGTAACCTTTCGCCGCTAACTGTGTCTCTATTGTGCTCACCAGGTGATGTAGGGCAGTGTCCGTAGATCTGCCCTCCCTATAGGCATACTGAGCATCAGCAAGCGGTTGAAGAGCTAGGTGGTTGGTTTTCAGGTAGCCGTCAACTAGTCTCTCCAGTGATTTCAGGAGAAAGGAGGTGAGGCTAATGGGTCTGTAGTCTTTGGCAAAGATGTGGCCGTTCCTGCCTGCCTTTGGAATGAACGTGACTCTTGCGCTGCTCCAGGCATGAGGGACGTGTCTCAGGGCTATGCTCGCTCTGAGTACCTTTGTTAGAGGGCCCAGCAGCTGGCTTAGCCCTTTTTGTAGTAGGACTGGGTATATTCCATCCGGTCCAGGTGATTTGTAGGGGTCGAAGGAGCTCACGGCCCATTCTACTGCTTTTGGATTAACTATCTTGGCTGCAAGGGCCCACTCCCTGGGCTTGTGGAGCCTCTTGGAGTTCTCCCCTGCGGCAATTGGGTGTGAGGATTCCTGGAAGCCCGGAAAGTGTGTTTCCATTAGTAGCTTCAAGGTTTCCTTGGTGTCGCTTATGTGCCCCCCCTCTGGTCGTTTAAGGCATCCCAGCTGGGGGCGGTTGTTAGAGCTGAGGATCTTGTTGAGCCTGGAAGCTTCGGAAGCTGTTTCCATGCTCTCACAGAAGTCCCTCCAGCTTCTTCGTTTGGCTTTAACAATGGCCTTGTTGTATTCGTTTCGGGCGTTTTTGTATTCCTCCCAAAAGCTGTTGCGAGTTAGTGTTGTGATTTCTTGCCCTATTGAAACACCTTCTCAGCGTAAGCCTGAGCTTGGTCAGCTCTGGGTTCCACCATGGGACCTTTTTTGAGAGGTTTTTTTTGTTTCAAAGGACAATTCTGCTCGTAGGCGTCAGACAACGGCATTAGACAGTGATTGTGCAGCTGTTTCTAGTTGCTCTTTGGTGTGAAATCGATTCGGAACCGTGGTGAGCTTGATAGCCAGGTTCCTATCGAATCCTTCCCAGTTGGTATTTCTAGGGTTGCGAGCCCACTGAATTTCCAATGAGTGCCGAAGCGTTAGATGGATCTGCCTATGGTCCGAGCCTGAGGGTTCATCTGAGACCCTCCAGTCTTGAACCAGGTCGGCCACTTCTTTTGTGCAGATCGTGATGTCCAATACCTCCTGTCTTCTTGAGTCTATGAAGGTAGGTTCTGTTCCTCTGTTGAGGATGGTGAGTTCATTGCCTAGGATAAAGTCATGCAGGCTTACCCCCCTCGGGTTTATGTTGGAACTACCCCAGTACACGTGGTGGGAGTTCGCATCGCAACCCAGAAGGAGTTGGAGCCCGCGTTGTTTCGCATATGTCACTAGGTTGGTTATATCTTCTTGCGCTGGCAGGTCAGTGGAGTCATAGGGCATGTATGCTGACCCAATGAGTAGATCCACCGTCCTGTCTCCTGTCAAGTTGATTTTTGTTAAAACGACCGTTAGGTCATCGCCGCTGAGTTGTGGCAGAAAAGTGGCTGTGACGCCCTTAGTGACCACGCAGGTCCTGAGTTTCCGAGTCGGTTGGGCCTTATGAATGGTTCCGCAACCTCCTAATCCACTTATAGTATCCCTAACAATCCAAGGTTCTTGGATTAATGCTATACTTGTCTGCGCCACAGTCATGCTCCTGGTTAATATCGCCGAGGCGCTTTTGCTGTGGTGCAAGTTGATCTGGATTATGGGGACTTTTAGGTGGTTCATTTTGATGTACCTCCCTCCGTTCCCTCCACTGCGTCCGACTCCTTCCTAGGCTTATTATCGACCAACCTTACGGATGCCCGTGCTAGCCCACAGTAGGGTCGGAAGTTGCAGGCCCTGAGAGTGGCCAATTAGGAGTCGCTCACCAGACAGGCGAAGTGGACGCTCGAGGCATCCTTCTTCGTGCTCCCCCTGGCGACGGCCCACCCATCGGTATTCAGACCTGGGTTTTGCTTGTCGAGGAGTAGAAGTACTTTTTCGACAGTGTACTTGGGCTCCTCCACGTGGACCACCACTCGATGGCGTTTGGGCAGCTCATCGACCGGCAGCACACACACGGATTCCCCTTGGACGAGTAAGTCCGTGGAAAGGCTTCTGAGCCAGTTCCCCGTCTCCTCATCTGCGCACGAGAAGACGATTGCACCGTCCCTCTCCCAGCTGCCGGTAAAGGATGGTGTTTCAGTGCCAACAGGAATTTCCATGATGGCGTCAACAATCTTGTCCCGGATGGCTTCTATGTCGCCGGCTTCAAGTTTTTTGTCAGGGTAGCCCCTTATTATGAGGGCTAGCCTGAGGAGTCCTTTTGTGGCCTGGGCGTAAGAACCTTGGTCGGAGACTTTCGGTCTTTTCCCTGTCGCCTGATGGGAGGGGCTTGGGGTGTTTGGCCCTTGTCTGGGGAGTTTAGGAGCCCCAGGGGCCTCTGCAGTCCCGTCCTCCGGCTTAGAGTTAGCACTGGAGGCTCGGGGGTTAGCAGTTAGCCCCTCTCTCATATTTTTTTTGTAACGACGCCTTGCGGCGCCGTTATATCTAATGCGGGTTTTGGGTGGGCTTTTTGATGGGCCCGCCCCCGCGTTGGGTGCCTCCTGTGGTTCGCTTTGAGACAAAGCCACCCCCTGGAGAGCTTCAATTAGGTTTGTATTTGAATTAGAATTATTTGTTAGGTCCATATAAGTTCCCACGAGTGCCGCGGTAGAGCGATATCACCCGGACAGAGCCGCGTATGACCGGGGCTTGGCTTATACTACCCGGAGGACGCCCGGTATCCGGGAGGCACCGTAAGAGACGCAACACTCCCTGCGCCATGCAGCCATTAGCACGGTAGCTTACACCTCGGCTTGGAGAGTTGGTCCGCGGTGGGGCCTTCCACACACAGTGTATTAGCCACCACTACCCGAAGAGCACCCGGCCTCGGGTATCATCCCAGGGACAAGGCTAAGGATAATAATTAACTGATACCACAAACTTAGGGGTAGTAATCCAAAATCTTTTAATTTAGACCTCTGTCCGAAAATGTCCGATAGCTGACTGAAACATCGATTACACTGACTAGATCAAATATTTTTGTAAAATTCTTTACTAAAAATTTTAACCAATTATACCAAATAAAGAAATTGTATTTGTTATTAAGAAAGCTGTAATAACTTCAAAAGAAAATGGTTTGAAACTGCTCCTACTCCTACCTCACCTTATAAAACATAAAATGAGTAAGTAAATTTTGAGTGAGTGTTTTATGAAATTATTGAAGCACATATTTAAAACCATTATTCTCAGCATAACATGCATACGTCGTATTCTAAAGCTTTCATAACGGCTTTAAAATAGTTAATCGCTTCAATATTCCTTTTTACTGCATTTTTATGTTTATCGTATAAGGTCGTATCCACTCGACCTACATCAAGCCACTCTCACGGTGATATCGCTTCATGCCATATTACCTATGCTCGTAATTTAATGGTGTGAATAAATTAATAGTAAAAACACATTTTTAAAAACAAGCTTTTATTAAAATGCTCTGTCTCGAGCCAACCCCGGGTGCAACAGCCGTGCCATAGTGGAACTTAGAACGGGCTGTCATAATTAAATGCGCATACAAAATTTCGTTTCTGTGCTGTTGACCGTTGAGGATTCTCCTCGTTGGAAGCCAACGCTGGGTTCAGTAGCCCTGTCGCGTTGAAACTTAGAACGGGCTATCATAATTCAATGCGTATACATAATTTCGTTTCTGTGATGTTGACCGTGAAGAGTGTCCTCGCCGGGAGCCGATACTAGGCGTAGAATCAGACCATGCTCACCATAAAAATGCATTGTCATGAACTGAATCAACATGAAAATTTTCAACTTTATAGGATAAGAAAAAGTTCTAATTCAGCCTGCAAGATTTGACCTAACAAAGCAAACATACTAACTAACATACATTGCAAGGTAAATAAAAGCTTGTAAAAAGGGATGATCATTGCGGTCTTTTTATGATGGTCCTTGGTATATTCCTCCTCCAATTTCTTCCACGCTCGCCGATCTTGAACCTCGGGTATCATCCCAGTCTCTTCCTCTAGGTCATCTAACATCATTCACCCAGAGTAAAGGTGGATGCGGCCTCTTAGTCTCATATTCAGGCGTGCTCTCTCCATTCAATCATTTCCCTGGCTCATTCATTATGGTAATACGCCCTGCCCACATTCACTTCAAAAGAACAAAAAGAGCATGGTTTCCGTTGCGTCTTCAACTGTGTTCTTATTCCGGATCTACTCGTTGCGTTTTCGGTTGGGCAAGATTCGTTCTTCTATTGCTCTTCATAAATCTCAAATCTTTTCAGCCGAGAAAGATTCGTGGTCTACGATCCGTAAGTAAAGACAGGCAAGACACATTTCTCAAACACTTTGGCCTTCAGTTTTATTGGAGGTTTTGAGCGCATTATATTTTTATTCTCGATAAAAGCTGCGCAGACTTGGGAAATCTGCCTTACGATCTCTGACGTTAAGTTTTAGCCACCCAGCACGATTTTGTGGTCTAGATAAATATAGGGTCTAATTACTTCGATTGGTTTTGACTAGACTATTTGAGGTTTGGAAGGATTTGAAATTATTCAAATCCTTCCAAACCTTTAGGTTGGCTATCGTCTTGGGATGTCCATTTTTAAACTAACTTTTCGGGATTCCTGCTTTAGTTCTTCGATTTTGGCGACGTTATCGTAGAACAAAACCAAGTCGTCGGTGAATCCAAGGTTTGATAATCTTTGTCCCTCATGTGGATATCTTAGCTATTCCAGTTTAATAGCCTGAAAGCATTTTCTAAAGCCACGATAAACAATTTTGGAGATATTGTATCTCCTGTCGTACTCCTATAGCCAGTTGAAAACAGTCTGCTCATTTGATTATTTGTAAACATTGAAATAGGAAATAATACTACATAAACAGCTTGTAGTCATACTATACATCTGCCTTGTGAAGAATAAAGGTAAGTTTGAACAATGGTTAATAATACGTACGTTTATGTACTTAGCTGGAAATTATTTTCAATTCTAATTGTTCAAGAATAGTAAACTACTTGCATCTAACAACGAGTATTGACCGCCATAAATACTTGAGCCTACTTTATATACCCACTCCCTTTCTATAGCTATACACGTCTGAAAGTGGTAATTTCAAAATCGATAACAAAAGAAAATTTATGTCACATACACTGTCTTTGGCGGTCACTCGTAACTTGTCATTTAATGACTCAGGCAGACCGTATTGACTTTGCTATTTATAAAAGTGCATTATTGTATCCAAGTGAATATGTATCGATGACAAGGCAACGAGTCGTAATTTTGAATCGCAGTTTAGAGAAAACAGACCATGAATTGCATACTGCCGTTACGGATACCTATCGTCTTACTTTAAAAAAAAACCAATTCGTACAAGAAAAACAAAATATAAACCGTTTACCAATAAACTGTATAAGAGCAATACACAGCCATAAGGAATTTGTAATACGAATAAGGCGATGCATTATATATCTAATTGTTATTTTTCGGCTGGAACCTCCTTGATACAGGATTAAGTAAGAGTAGGAAAAGATCCATCTCAGTGGTCCATAACGCTTGGTGTGCATACCCCTTGGGGTACGTACACATTACCGCTTAGGTTAGGGTCAAATGAAAAACATTAAAAAAATGGGAATCTTCAAAAGTTTGAATCGGCCTCGAAGTCAAACATTTATATATTTAAATTTATTGGATTTTTTTTACCCACAAGGCACATGCCTTTTCGTGGAACCCGCCTTGTTGCCTATTGGCACCATCTTCTAGGTGGGCATTTGTAGCATCACGCAGTCAAACACTCAGGCGGTCACCCATCCCAGTATTGACCGCGCCCGCCGCTGCTTAACTTCGGGACAACGAGGAGAACCGGTGTCAACGGGGCTGCGGACGCTACTATACGGGGCTAAGGACGTCTGTATAAAGGTTTTGTTTTAACTTAGGGGCTTTCTTGTAGTCGGAGAATGAGTATGACAAGGTATGGAACTTTAATATATTTTTTTGGAAAAAAAATATTTTATGATTTTTTTTACCGAAACATTTTTTTTCTTTTTTTTAACAAGTATAAATAGCCATGAGCATGATGCGCTATCTAGCGGTTCATTTTGCTTATGCCGTTTTGATTCACCCGCTACATGACAGCCCCTCATTAAAAACACAGCCTGTATATGTAAATATAAATTGAAGCATACTATATTGTTGGAAACTTGTTTGATTAGCTCATATTTACCTATTCATATCGTTGGTAATTTTCTTCATGCACCTACATAAAAAAATAAGTATCGCAATAAAAACGTACAGCTTTATATAATAATAATTATTGTTATAAAAACTATATTCATAGCAAAAGGCGGGCTTATTGCCTAAAGGCAATAAGCTTGCGATTGCTTGCTATAGTATATGTTAACTCTAGAAGCTTTTTGCCTGAAAGGAAATAAGCTTCTAGAGCTAACATATATTATATATTGTAGAAGCCAAATTTTATATAAAGGTGCATTTTTTTGACAATTTACCATACAACATAAACATTTTAAATGATATGGAATTTTACAGTGGCAATATTTAATTATCTTCCTGATAATTGTATTTATTTAGTAGAAGACTTCCTAAAGAAAAAAAGCACATATATTAATTAGACACACTTTTTATTTTGTGCTTATTTATTAACATTTGAAGATATTATGGATTTTTAGTACTGATATATTATAGTAGTAAATTTTTGTTTTATGTTATTTGACTATTTTTGCATGATTTTATTTGCTTGAATTGTCATAATTTAATGTAAAGAAGATATTGTTTTTTAAATTGATTTTAATATTGGACTGCATAATAATATTTTGTGTTTGAAATGATTTTGACTATGTATACATGATTTTATTTGTTTAATTTGTCAAAATTTAATGCGATTTTTTACCTCATTTTTATTATCGGTTTACGTATGTCATGATAATTTGTGTTTTTTAAATATTTTTGACTAATTCTGTGTGATTTTGATTTGTTTTAATTTTTATGAGTTATCGGATGCATCGATTCAATATGTAACCATTTAATTTCTCCTGTTTGATTTCAGGTGCAGGTAACTACGTGTTTAGATATTGTTTATTGTTAATCGACATTTTAATTAACATTTTATAGCATGTATATATCATTATTTTGTCGCCGTGTAATTTCATATTTCTGAAACTAAGATCCAATGTTGACGAATTTGGCCAATTTATTATGTTAAGTAATTGATTGACCAATTATTATGTTAAATAAAGTTAGGTTTAGTGTAATATTCTAGGTGGTCTAATTAATGAAACAAAAACGATTTCGAAGCGCCTCGTTTTTCGGTGGAGTCATAAAAGTCGAAACAAAGTTTTCGGCCAAGGGAGACTCGCGCGTGTTTATTTTGTTTAAGAGGTCAGAAGCCATTCCTCACCTACTCATCAAAGGAGCTGTAGAACCGGAAATGGGTAAATGGTGCCGAAAACCTTGAGAACAGCTGAACAGCGAAACCATACACGAGAATGATGTTTTGTTTTTAGAATTACATCAATGTTAAGCGACTTTTCAAAGAAACTCCCTATGCTCGCCTATTTACATCCAAATGCATACGCCTATAAGAGGTGGTGGGGAAGGGGCATGTGAACGGCGATCAATATCGGATGGTCTCTGCTGGAGACTAATTGACGTGTGGCACTATTCGTCCATAGTGTTAAGGCTGGCGCCGTCCTGGCGGAGCTTACGCGTCATTGTCTCCGACCAGACGCTTAGCAAATACACACCTAGAGGGATATTGGGAAACTAGATCGAGGCCGGTTGCTTTACCAAGAATTAATCTCCAGTAAGGGCCATTTTCGAAGTTATGTTTATTTGCTGAGGGTATTCCGATGCTGGAATAAGTGAAGTTATATTAGATCTGTCATCCTATATTTAAGTCATGGCATTCGAAGATTTAATCAATATGATTTTTTCATTGATTTTCCCTTAAATTCAACTGTACTTTTTACGATTGGATATATTAAAGTACTCGATTTTTTACAAAAGGATACGATTCGTTTTAGAGATCGAGGAAAGAAGGGTGATCGTGTACCGGTGACATAGGGACTCCTATTAAACCTACTTAGCACCATTGATTATACAGATATAATCAACGATAGGACAGTGCACATGCATATATGCATCTTGGTTAAAATAAGCTTTTCCCAATCTAGCCCGGAAAATTCTTCGCTGCCACGCGAGTAACTTATTTTATTTATTGGTTATTTTATTAAATGGTTTTTTGTATTTATTCACCAAAAGCATTATCCTTCTGTCAAGCGTGGGGATTATGGCAAGTCTCCTGATTTTTTGGTTTCGAGGGCAGTAGCGACAGTTAAAGATGTACAAATAATTTAATGTTGTGATCTCCGTGCTTTAAAAATAATAAAAGTTACAGTAAACGTTTATTCGCATCTCATGCTTTCATTGTTTTTTGTAACATATCTAGTTATTTTTTGTTGATTTTAACTTTGGTCGAAAAAAAAAACTTGCTTTATTTCCATATTTTTTTGAATTATCTATTTTGTATGTTGATTGAAAAATATATTTATATTTTTTATTAAAAATTATATTACACATTCGAAATTCAATGTTTCATATATTTATTATTGATATTATCTCAGAATGAATTTTTTGACATTCCCCATTTTTTTCTACTGTTCGTATTCCAATACATTGCGTGATCTTTATTACCAATATTTTTCCTAAAGCTATCTAATTTAATAACGCAGGTTCTCATCGTAGAACCTCGATATTTGTCATAATCTAGTTAACAATCATATTTATAATAATCTAAATTAGGCATAATGTACTTTTAACACATCTCAAAAACTGCCATCTTGTTGATCGATCCTTATTGCCAGGGCCCAGATTTCGCAGGAATGAATAAAGCAAATCTAACATATATTAAACTATAATTATAAATTTAGGTGGTTGTCGCAAGGGATTGCGTTGGAGGTGATTTTCGTCTTCACAATTAATGCAATCGTTACAAACTTTTGTTAATTTTCTCGGAAATATCATTATTTTTGTGTCAAAATGTATGTAAATGAATAAGTATGTGTAACTACATGATCATAATTGAAAATACAAAAAAATGGATAAACATTTTTTTGTTTAAATTATTTTTTTTGCAAGTCAGTTACCTACTTGTGATTGTAGAACTGTGTCCTCGGTGTAGTGTCTTGAATAATTAATTCTACGACTTCTTCGACGAGACGACGAGACGAGACGGGAAAGCGCCATTTAAAATCGAATATTAATTTTGTGTCGTCTGCATTCCAGATTTAATTTATTTTCTCCGGAGTTTATTTTCCAATTATATTTAAGTAACTTGTTATTCAACGAATATTGTATATCATTTTTAATAATATATAATGAAATTAAATTTAATATTACTAAATTCATGAAATCAGGGCGTTAATTTCAATACCACTTCTTTACCCATGGTATAAAAGCGCTTTGGCTTTACTATATATATTAAAGTAACTATTTATATTTAAGTAACTTGTTATTCTAGGACAAATTTAAAATTAAGTACTTGTTATTTAGGACCTTTAAACTTACATTGCATCGTCGAAAGTCGTGCACAGCCGTAAGTATATCTCATTCAAACATAAGCATTTCCCAATACAAGCTGGGATTTCCTTCGCTACTTTTTAAGTAGCTTTTACTAATTTTATTTTAAATAAAAACATCATCCTATAAACGGATTTCTTTACAAACCTTATGAAATATAACAATATTATACTGTTTTCTACAATGTTTCTTTACAATTTTTTAATATTATACAATTTTATATAGGTTTACCCTATTTTGATAACATTATACAATCTTTTTTATAAACTTCTCTGCCAGAAATAAAGATTTAAGTTTCTTCTTTCATTTCATTGAGCATATGGAGTTTTTTTATTTATTTTTAATTCGATTTAATGGCTCGTTGATAACAAACTCAGCCAATTGTATCATATTTTAAATGTTAGTGGCATTCGAAATTTTAATTATTTCGTAATGTCACTTTCATTTATAAAACGGCCTTGCCGAAATGATCAATAGTTTAATTTTTAATTTTTTCGCTTAATTCGTCTCATTTGAAGGCATTTTGTGTTGCATAAGGATAAGCCCTATTTATGAGATATATGGATGAATAGTGATCGTTAGTCGACTGCAAAAGGACCTTTAAACTTACATTGCACCTGTCGAAAGTCGTGCACATCCGTAAGTATATCTCATTCAAACATAAGCATTTCCCAATAAAACCTGGGATTTCCTTCGCTACTTTTTAAGTAGCTTTTACTAATTTTATTTTAAATAAAAACATGATCCTATAAACGGATTTCTTTAAAAACCTTATGAAATATAAGTCGTCAAATGTCACATATCTTGACGACGGCTGAGCCGAAATATTGATATACATTTTATAACAATCATTAATATTTAAGAAACACTAATCGCCTATTATTTTCAAGCATTCATTCTCGTCTCGCATTGTTGTGTGCCGCTGTGAAAGACTGCCATTTTGATCGGGTTCTAGTGCCACAGCAGGAAGCACCAGCAAACACTGAGTGAGGAGAAGAAGAAGGCGTGGAGTCACTCCTGGTCACCACAGACCAGATAAGTGCCCTTTCATTATTTTATCATTTCATTTATTTAGTGATTAACATAATTTCAATTTGATATATATATATATATATATATATATATATATATATATATATATATATATATATATATATATATATATATATATATATATATATATATATATATATATATATATATATATATATATATATATATATATATATATATATATATATATATATATATATATATATATATATATATATATATATATATATATATATATATATATATATATATATATATATATATATATATATATATATATATATATATATATATATATATATATATATATATATATATATATATATATATATATATATATATATATATATATATATATATATATATATATATATATATATGTATGTAGCATCATTGATTATATAGGGTATTAGATTGCTCAATTCCATAGTACGTTTTGGCAGAAAGTATTTTACTACGAAACGCAACGTGTAGATGAGAGTCGTAGTTGCAATGATTAATCTTCTCTCATGTTTATGTGGTGGTGTTAGTGGGATGGAAGTATGGCTAAATCGATTTTAGAATTCTTCTGCAATAAATAAATTACAAACGGAGCTGCCATGGAATTCACCGACCGAAGTCGGGCCCATCATGTAGTGTTATTACATCATGTAGTGTTATTACACTTCTGGGGGTGAGCAGTGGATTCCGGTTTAGGACAGCTGTCTTGCCACATGTGAGCGTACACCTTACCACCCATTCACTCCCCTTCGAAGCCATAGAATTTGAGATGCGGAAATCGCGGTTGTAGATAATTTTTCTAAGAAGGAGTTGATTATTTTCCTGGAGAGACCAAGATCTTTAAAAAGGTGCAACAGAGATTTAGCTGGCAGGCCACGAGTGCCAACTTCCACCGCGTGAAGGTGAACAGTGAAGCCGTTACGGGTGACGGCATTTGCGAGATGGCGTGGTATTTATTGAATTTGTACTCGTGGTCTTTTGGGATATTTGATTCCCATGATGCAACAGTCAATTCTACGATAAGGGCCATCTTCCGAGATAGAGAGTAAAGAGTTATATCTGGACGCAGGGCTGTGCATCCGAGACTTTTAGGGAATTTATACTGCTTAGAGACCGAATCGACCTCCAGAATCCAATCTGAAGCTTTCTCGATTATTGAGAAAGGTTTTGTAGTGAAATGTTTTTTTGCCTTTAGAGCCATCCCGCACAAACTGTATTTTATGTGACGTAAATTTGAAATTTCCTCAAAATCCTTCATTTCTTCAAAATGCTCCGCAGGCCGCAAAAAGTGAGGTCGCGGGCCGCATACGGCCCGCGGGCCCCATGTTGGACAGCCCTGCCCTATATAATCTGTAATACTATCTTTATAATCGATCTATTCGTTTAAATTTGGGTCATTATTCCGCGGCATTAGATCGCGTTGTCTCCAGGGGTTCCGACAAAATTATCGCTTTTAAGTGAATTGGCCAAATTCAATTAAAGTTATCGACGCTGTGGCTACCCGCTAATTCGATAACTTTCACATCGGATATTCGCCGGACGTTTAATTAAGTTGGACTCATTCTCGCCTACCATCATCGATATCAACTTGTATAATTAAAGTGTACTTTATAATAAAACTAGCTGTTGCCCGCGGCTTCGCTTCACGAAATGTTTCGAATCGATTTGTTAATTTAGGTAGGGTGGCGTTTAATTGCCTTTTTATACGCTACCTTTAGATATACATATAGTCCAAGACGTCCTCATATGCGTTGTCGCCACTTACGCGTCTTGTTTCTCGCCACGCGTTACTAATTTCACGATATCTCTATAACTATACCACCTAAATACTTACGATAAATGACTGATTTTATTTTTATTTAACACCCGTAATAATGGATGAATTTATTTTATTAGGGATTCCCTTTTTATTGCTAATGTCTTCAAAAGACAATGAACGATCATCGCTTGCCACGTAAAACTTCTTTGGCGAGACCGTCCGACAGAATGGAGAATTCAGCGATCGGCACCGAAGAAAACCCGGCTAAATAACATCAATAACGACCTTAAGAATCAACGATTATCGGCTAGGGATGCTCGAGACACGGCAAAAAATCGTCAAGAACGGAAGCGAATCGTGAATGGAGTACGAGATCCAGCGGCACCGACAGCAGCGTATTGGCTGCGAGGGCGACCCCCTCCCCAAACGCCGGTTACGGAATAAATAATAATTAAAAAAATCAATGCCTACTTATTTTTATTGCTTTTTGAGATGTGAAAGCAGTTATTGTAGCTTTGATGTATACTGAAAGCAGTTACATATATAACTTGGATCTATGCTGTCGTCATTTTTTTTATATGTAGATGATCTCTTTGAGGCGGATATTTTTGTGTTATATTATTTTCACATATATACAACCGTTTCTTCAGCGCACGCCGATAAAGCGACTCACCAGCTCATTTTTCTCCGACTTAATTTACATATACCGTGATTTCTTATTAAGAGCCCCTATCAATTTCGCAATGTGAAAACCGAAAATACACACTTTTTCAGGACGAATTTTACAATAACCATAAGATATATTTGATATTTTTTAATTCACAGTTATACAACACCTATTTATCTAGTATGTCTACGAAATTTTATATTGATAACAACTTCGTATAAATTATGAAAAAAAATATACAAAAATGGTTTTTTACATAAAGACGAAACACGAGGTTTTTCAATTCGTTTTTCTGCTAACTGGTAGCGAAAAACGTTCTGAAAAAAAAATGTGCGTACTAAGCATATAATATATTAGTAAGTGTACGATATATATTTTTTTAATTTATTCAATTACCGCTAATAAAAAATGTGTTTTACTATGAATAAACCCAGTAAAATCGTGTGTAAAAACGTCGTCTACGCGTAAGAATATAATACAAATAATTATAAGATATAAACATTTGAATAATTGAGGCATTTACCCACCCAGTATTTTTATTTTTTTTATTTAATGTCTACATATTTCTCTGTAATAAATTATCGAAATCCATGCTTACGCGCTGTTCATTCGCGTTAGTCCGTGCATTCGCGCCCGAGGGCTACTGGACGGTGGACGTGCGTTGCGTTGATTTCCGGAGCTCGCGATATTCTCGCGTCCTGCGCGCGAATACTCGCGCCCGGCCGAGCGCTTTTCGACAGTGGATATGCGTCGAGTGCTTGGTTTTGATACTGCGAGATTTGTTAGGGGCTATCCATAAAATACGTCACGCTAAATTTTTGGCATTTTGACCCACTCCTCACCTTATCAGTATTTTTTATTGTAGATGTCAAAAAAATGTGTTTAATTTTTAGAAAATAGGTCAAAACATTAAACTTTACTATCAGGGCAAGATTAAAGTTAGAAAAAAAGCTGAAAAACACGAAAGGCGTGTGAATTTCGTAGGCAAATTGTTTTCACCTTCCTAACTATATTTAACTATTATTTTTTTTATAGTTTGTTACTTTCTTTAATCTATAAATACGGGTAAAAATGTTGTCCATCGCCAGCGTCGGCGTGGCAACGCTGCAAGCGTCATTGATACCTACCTTTGGATCGTAAGCGAAAAAGAGTAGGGTTTTTGACTTAAAATAATTGTTCAAAAAAATTAAATTTCAAAAAATCTATAAATATATAAGGTATATTTGCAGAGAATTTAATAACAAAAATAAGACATTGCCTGGATCGTCATCGATGGGTAAAAAAGATGGAGATATAAGGTATTTTTACTTGGTAATAATAACAGTAATTTATAATAATATCGCAAAGGTTCTATTAACATCTTTAAGTTTCAGTGGGAAATTGTATATAACCATACACTGTGGAATATAAACAGCGCACAGAACTATAAGGGTTATTTCTACCCGTAACATTTTTTTTATTCGACAAAATAAGTTTTTAAAAAAACAAATAAAATAAAAAAGTATGGCACATGAATAGTTTTGGATTATTTTGAGACTATATTTATTCGTATAAAAAAAGCAATATTTTCACGATTTGATATGTTTATACTATTTTAGCATTTATTATTTATTAAAATCGTATTTACGTGTATGTTATGTGTATAGGCCATATTATTGTATAAATACAATTAGGTATATACTTACATTGTATTATTTATACACATTTTGTATATTTTTTTTTCAAATTCAAATTCAAATTTCTTTATTTATCTATAATATTACATGTATTTTTAAAATTCAAAGCCATCCTAACTAGGCCTCGCCTGTACTAAGGTAGGCTTAATATAAAAAAAAGTTATAGTGGTTTTCGTAACTAGCTGTAATACATCTTTGTATATTATTATGTTACATTTGAGAAGTAAAAAATAGAATAAGAAAGCGTAATAATATTAAATTTAGATATATACATATAAATATATACATACATATATAAATAAATATATATTTTATAGATAAATATAAAATAATACTAAATATATAGGTATACATATATCTCACAAACCGTGCACTATTTTAATATATATGTTATTAATGTCTCCGTTTCTTGTCGACCCATAGTCAAAAGTGACTTAGTTATGTTTTTCTTTACGCCATGACTATTCCTAGATTTCAGTCCTGCAGGAAAAACACTATTCATTTTGTTGAACATATTGATTATTATTAATCCTAAATCGTTCGTACAGTTATTATTTATAAAAATAAAACGTTTTTACGTTAATTGTTACATAATTTGTTTTGCTTATTTTAATTATTTACTCTGGCCCGCCTAGATACAGGACAGTTTAGTCGTAGTTAGGTGGGCATTTAGCATTCGCTAAATTTGCGTATTTAATTTTCCGAGTTACTCATAACATTGATAACAATGTGGCTAAATGTACAAAAAATAAATGAATAAAGTATTTAAATAAAAAAAATACAAAAATCTATTTAATGGATAGAATCACCTCTTGAAGTTTTTTGCGCAATTAAAATTCCACTGTGTATTGTTTGTATGTATTGAAGTGGAATCAGCTCAGTTTAAAATAAATAGACTATACCTACCTACTTACTGATATTATAAAAGTGTTATTCATTATTTGCCGTTCACCATTGCATGTTATTTGGATGTCAACTGAATCATCTGAAAACAATTGAAGAAAAACGACACGGTTTTTTCATCCAAGTGGATATTGCGTTGTTCTCAAGTACTTTTAACTAAACGCTTTCAACGAAGGAGAAAACGTAATGGACATAAATCATCCTGCTGTTTCTGGTACAATTATGACAGGATGTGGCCGATCAAATCTTAAGGAATTTGCCAAAAATGAACAATAATATTTATTCTAAATGCCGTTAACCGCCAAACTTAGGATGAAAGAAGCAGCTGCTGAAGGTGTTCTGGCTACAAAAAGAAACTCTATCAGGAACACCGAAGATACTAGTTACAGCAGATTGCGTTGTTTTATCTGAGCAAGTATTTTTAACTAAACGCTTTCAACGGAGGAGAGAAAACGTAATGGACATAAATCATTCTGCTGTTTCTGGTACAATTATGACAGGATGTGGCCGATCAAATCTTAATGAATTTTTCAACAATGAACAATAATATTTATTCTAAATGCCATAAAAATCTGCATGACTGGTGGAAGTTAACCGCCAAACTTACAATGAAAGAATCAGCTGCTGAAGGTGTTCTGGTTACAAAAAGAAATCCATCAGGAACACCGAAGATACTAGTTACAGCAGATTCAAGTTGGTGTAAACGATCCTACCGCGCAAATTATTCATCGTTGGCAGGTGTAGGTGCCATACTAGGAGTTAACTCAGAAAAAGTGCTGCATATTGATGTAAAAAATAAGTACTGTGTAATACGTGTGCGTGTAATTAATAAAGAACAAAAGCCTCCTGAGCACCAATGCAATGCGAACCATAAGGGATATTCCAACAAGTATGGAGCAAACGGCGAAAGTAGACGGCTTTAAGCAGTAGGTGGATGCCCATAATTAGTATATTCTAAGCTGATAGTGGACGGCGACGCGAGTACATACAACAAATTTTTGGAAAGCCGAGCCTATCAAAATTTTACTGTCGAATAAATTGAATGTAGCAATTATTTATTACGCAACTAATATGAAAAGAACTTGAATTTGACGAAAGATACATCGATGCCAATTGGTGAACGAAGACCGCTCAATAGTGATCGACTCAAACGTCTGCGGATATCCGTTAAATCGACAGTTTGATACAGGAAAGCGCAAAATCTTCCCTTGGTAGACAGATAAATAATCTACAAAACGACATTTTAAACAGTCCGAAGCATATATTTTAGAACACACAAATTTTGAAAACTATTTCTGCACAGCTGAAAAAAACTAGATCCAAGCAGTGTCCCCACAGTTAACACTTTACTGCGGAAATTAAATTCAAATACCTCCAACTTCGCATATCATGCTCGAAGTCTCCTATACAATTTAAACATCAACAGAGCTGGACAATTCAATGCTATCGTCGCAAAATTTATTGGAGGAAAACGCATTAATTTTGCTTCTTTGAAAGATTCCTACAAACTAAGGTGTTACGTGGCAGTAGTGGTGTATAATACGGGAATATTGATATATAAACTACATAAAACAATTTTCGATAAAAGCCCATCTACTAATGTGAAAAAAATTGAACAGCAGAAACTTATGCAGAATACTAGGACGAAGACAACAAAGCAAAAATACGTCTTTTATTCAACGCTGATAGTAGTGACTACGGGGAAGCATGTCAAAAGCCAGACATGTCATCGGATGAGTATGAAATAGCCAAGGAGCTGTTTTTGGAAAATATGAAACAACAAATAAAGGACCGTCACGAAATTGAAAGAGATACGATACTACAAGCAGAAAGCGCTTCATGGCTGGAACTAAGAAGGTGTCTTTTAACAGCATTAAATTTCTCCAACACTTGCAAACGACGTGAAAATATTAGTTCAGCGCCTCTCGTAAAGAAGCGTGCTTGTTTTCATTCAACATGTATTCTGGTTGTATTATATTTTGTTTTATAGTTGCAACAATAACTTATAATACTATATACCTACATACTTTGTAAATGCCAACCTCACTATTCGCTAGGTCATAAAAAAATATAACAGATTAATGGCGGTATTTTATATATCTGATCTTACATTGTAAGGTCCCGGGTTCGATTCCCGACTGGGTCACCATTTTCCGTTGGGATCTAATTAATCGGAATTGCATTTTCGATTCTGTCGATGGAATACAATAACAAGACACACACTTACAGACATGTTACAACATACATATAACACGTCATAGTAGGGTTGGTTGTAAAAGATTGTCATATGACAATAAACCAGCCCATATTTAAACAATAAAGAGTATAAACAAGAAATGATAACCATAATATGTGACGAAATTTTTATTTTCTATTATTATTATGTATGTCCAAACAAAAAATATTCAAACTTTTAATGAGAAATATATTTTTTTAGTAGGTAACAATTCATCGAGTCACATATATTATAATAACGATGAGATGTTATACAACATATTTTTTACTAATTTTACATACTACTTGAGTGCTGATTATCGGTCGCGGATCAAGATTGTTTGTTGCCGCTGCGCCCGTATGCTTCATTTGACTACGATAGTTCGAACGGCGACACCTGCGCTGCTCTGAAAATACCTAAACTAAGCGCGCGGCGAAATTGATAGGGACTCTTAAAAACCAATATCTGTCGCATATAGCACTCGTCGATAATAGAGCTTTATATTAGAGAAAAAACTTTGGAAATCGGATTAGTAGTTTCGGAGATTACCCCCTACTTACAAACTTACAAACATTACTTCTTTATAATATTAGTATAGATATCATTTAAAAATAATTTAATGATATCATCGTCTGACGAAACGGCTTACGCAAATTGACGCACGAAATGAATATTTACCCGAAAATACTAGTCTTCAAAACAGATGCAGTGTATTGTCAAAAACGTATAAGTAATTAAAACTCTAGATCAGGGCTGTCCAACTATAAGTTCTCCAAGTGTTCGCTTTAAAAAAAAATCGGTTTGCAGGGCCGCATTATACAATACTTCGTATACTACTTTATCATTGAGTTTTAATACATATAGTATACAAAGAAAAAACGCGTTTGTATCATTATTTTCAATTGTTAAAAAAATATTGGTTTTTAGAAATCAATACATCAATATTAACTTTAATATTTGTTGTTGATAAATAAAGCAACTGAGTAAGTGACTTATCACAGAGCGGGAATACCTATATTTTGACTTTATAAATTTCATGTTGGAAAAGCTGCTTTCGATAAGATAAGTTCTTTCCAAGATTGAGCCTAGCGTAAGCCGTAAGTTTCGTATGTCCAAATCGTGTTTAGTATCAAATGAAAGGTCTGATTGGGTACATTCCGAAAATATCTATTTATCTATATGGATAAATAAAAACCACAAATATTTTATAAAACCCGATTTATTACTTGATCAACGAGGGCAGCCGACTGAGTGGGGCGACAGCGTCGCGCAATCGTTTTGAGATACCTGCTGCAGGGCGAGCAGCCCTGCGATGTCACACTCTGAAAGCCGGGTCAATAGGCCCGGCTAACGATGCGCTTGACGCCACTTCGCCGCGCCAGACGACGGATCGCCGGCTTCGTGATACCCTGGATGTTGTCGCGCAGCACTTTCCTGTGACGCTTCGGTAATCCTTTTCCGATACCCTTTCCTCCCTTCAGTGCCGGATTAACCCATTTAGAGGCCCTTAGGCCATCAAAATCTCTGATCCCCAAATGTCGATAATTTATAACAATTATGCTATTTATTAAAATTATACAATTTTACGATCAAAAGTTTATTAAACATTTTCTATTTATAATATCAATTTAAAGATTTAAAAAATATATGACTGTAATGATTACTTGTTCGAGGCCCGGGGGGGGGGGGGGGGGTGCCTACTTGGCCTTATGGCATATCTGAGCGTTCAAATTGAATTCAAAGGATCCACAACAATAACATACTAACCGACGGAGACAGACGACCTGCTACGTGCTACGCTTTTTGTTGAAAGCAGATCGACCCCTAATTTTGATTAATTAGTTTTGTATTATCAGTATGTTTTATGTAACTCACTTTTTTCTAGTGACTCATATGCTTAAATCTCAAGCTTTCTCGTATATGACAGTTGCGATACTCAAAGCTGCCATGAATGGCAAGAATGGACCTACCGTCTTGTCGCGATATCTCTGTACTTCAGCGTTTTTGTTGTTATTTTGAGAACGCTAAGTCTTCGGGCCCCGGGGCTCTCCGCCTTTGCTTTTCTCCATTGTATTCGCTTGAGAGCCCTGACTCGGGGCGACACCTCGTGCATTGAAACTTTTCAAAAGGTGCGATTACAAACGACATCTTTATCTGGTGGCCCATTTTCGTTTCTTTTTCTTCCGTGAAAAATGGAGTGCTCTCACTTTTGTTTTGCGTCTACCCCGCGTCGGTGGGGTTACCATATTTCAAAATAAAATAAGGAAACATGCTGCCGGACGGTTTAAGGAACAGGAGGTCGCTTAAGGTAAATATAATTTAACTCATCAATGGTAGGTTTTCAGGAGAGCAAAAAACTTTTTTAAAATTAATTTTTTAAATCAGATAACGTTAATTTATGTAAAAAAAAAATATAAAACATTGACAAAAATTTTTAGATAAATATTTTATTCGTTTGGGTGTATCGCTTTGTTATACGTATATTTTTTGTTGATGTAAGTAGTGTTAATCTTTTTTTAATAAAATATGCTGTATTTCTAAAGAACATTGTTTTATTGACCAGGAAATATATATATATATTTATTTTTTAAATCATGAGACAAATAAAGCAAGTGAGCAAGGCTTAATGTAGCAGAATAGTTCCTCAGCGCATAAATCTAGGACCAGCGGGTTAAGGGGCGGTGCACCATAATATACTTAGGCAATCTGAGCGGCCAAAAGTATTTCTCCTCTTTAACCATTATAAAATGTGTTCTTACGCTAATCTGAAGTAATGTTTGATATTATGATAGATAAAAAGGATTTCGTGATAAATGATGCTTTTTACTCTTCGTTATTATTTCAGATAAATCATCCAGTTTTATTTAAGTGGTATCGATTCTCTCTTTAATGCTTTCAATTTTTGTAAATACATAATGACAAACCACTGTATTTAAAAAAAATTCTCATATATTAAAGAAAGAACTTTCTTCAAAGAGCTTTATCTTTAAAGAAACTGCAGCTTTTCGCGGTTAAGTTTATAAATATCTTTAGGAATATGTTCTGAGCTTGCTAATAAACTTAAAAAATATTGCTTGATAATGCTGGATTGTACAATTAATGAAATAAATTTTTGGGTCATAAAAAAATAAAATAACTATTATCGGAAATGCTGTTTTCGGTCAATATGATACCCATCGTAACAAAAATATATCGACGATAGACATTTTTACTTATTTCATAAAAAAAATCGATGGTTTGTATTTTTAAGTGTAGCACAAAATAAAGAATAATAACTGTCAAGCAAGTAAATACAGTAAAGACGCCGTTGTGCTCAAAATGGCGATCAAGTTCCGATTGCTCGTACGGGTGGTATGGTATGGGGCCGCGGGATTGAGGGAAGTGTTTGGTGTTGGAGGGTAACCGGGAGCTAATGGGCCCTTGCTGAGTTAGCCACGAAGACCCATTCTGTTCAGGGTTGGTCACACTCACGGGTCAACACTCCACGCATGCAGTGCGATCCCGGGCAGGACTCTAGCCTTAGGGATAGTTTTCCCTAGGAGTCAACCTTCTGGCGCTCCTGGACGGTCTGCGCACCGTGCGGCGTAAGCCAATCGATTGTGCACTCTGACTAACAGTCGGGGGAGTCTGGAAGCAGTACTGTTTCCTATAGAGCGGGGGTGGCTGCGGACCTTACGGCGACTGCTCTTGAAACGACCATCGGCTACCCGATCCTGGGTGAACAGCCGGGAAAAGGATGAAGTGGTCCGCGATAGATTCGGTATACACCGTTTCACCGCTTCGTAATGGAGAGAACCGCGGAAGCGACCTCGAACTCGTAACCAATCGAGAGACCGTAGTAATCTGGTCGCAATTTGAAGTAAAGGCGTGAGTGTAAGCCCTCTGGGTAACACACCTGGTTATCTCGCGGATAATACGTTGGCCTCTGACGGGCATGTGGCGGAGCTTGACAGTGGACTGTTTTGTTCGAGCCTTCTGCGTTCACTTCACGGGAGATAGATCGACTAATCGTTAAAACTTCCTGAGGTGACGGGTTTGCCCGTTGTAGTTGACAACTCTATTTATAAGTAGTAACCATTTTCTCTACCTGCGCTTAAGTTTTTGTAAAGGACTTTTGGCCACCCAGATCGCCGAAGTACCTGTGATACCCTCATGGGTTAGGATATAATAAATAATGTAATGATTTTTAATAATAATAATAAATGTATTCATTAAGTTAATTTATGATATTGGGCCTGATTGCATTTCTCTGGGAACTAAAACAGGAACTTTTTAACCATACGAGACAGAGCAAACGTTTAAACGGAGTATGAAATGGATCTATCGTCGATTTTACCGCACTAATACTACTTGTCAAACTTATAGACGCCCGAATAAGTTTCAACACAATTCGTGCGGTGTACATTTAACTGGTTTGTGTGACAACCGTTTATTTCACATTCCGCTCTGATATACTGCTCTGTCTCGTTCACACGAACTACTTTCCGATTTTAGTTCAAGAGAAACGCAATCGAGCCCATTAAATACGTAATTAAAATAATAATTGTATCTTATGTGAATAAATCCAAATAAGTCGGATGATATTTCATTATTTAGTTACAATTATTTTCGGGTATATCTTGCTGTTTTGCGAAATACTTTAATATATTTACTTTTGTATCTGTATTTTATTCTCTTAAACATACAATTAGGATTTCTTTTTAAACTGTGTAATTGACATCCTTTTATGACTAATATTTTATATGTTCTTTGTCTTGAACTAATCGGCATTAGCTGGCTATAAACGAGATAATATTTGTGGAATTAGTTCCGTATAGGATCAATTCCGGCAATTTCATCCCCTCGTTAATGGCGAACGCAGACGAAAGGCGTTTCCTATCCCGCGGAATATTTCATTGTCGGCCATAAACGCATTCAACGAAACGACTGATCGCATCCGCTTATCGTATCATCGGATGCAGATAAGTATCTACCCTCTGAATAAACGATTTAAATTGGAATAGTCCATTCTGAAATAATTGTTGATATCTGTTTTTTTTGTTGTTATCTTCTCACCCATTGCAGTGGGAAAGTATTGTGAATGTTCATTTTTTTAGAGATGAAGACGGAAATGGGCCCCCTTGAGACGATTAATACCGATTCCAGGTTGATTTCTATCTGTTTGTATGTCTGTATGTGTGTGTTCCTCCACGATAGCACCCAAATGATTAATGCGTTTGTGCTGAAAGTTGGCATGGACGTATGATTTGGTTATGGCAAGAGTTGAAAAGGTTGTGGTTGAAATCGTCCACCAAGTGGCACCCTAGTCATATTTGAATCTTGAATTACTGGAATTAGAGACTTGAAATTGGGTACACAGATGCCTTGATGGGCCGAAGTCCCATTGTGAAATTGGTTGGGTTATCTAATGTAAAAGCTACACTAATAATATATAAATTCCGTTATAGATTTAATTTAAATATTAGCATCATGTGTTGGCGCTTGGCTTAAACCCGTTATTATCCGAGAAACGAACATCGCCAAACGAGGTGGTTGCCAACCCAACCGGGTTCATCCGCCGGTCGAGAGAGGGCGCTCATCGATTTTATTTATGAAATTGATATTCACATGAAATCAGTCCTTGTATACTTTCCGAGAAAGACTTGGGTGATACCTACAACCGGTGCTAGGAGAGCTAAGGGGCCCTTGCTGAGTTGGCCACGGCCTCCACGCATGAAGTGCGAGCCTGGGTAGGACTCTGGCCTTAGGGTTAGTTTCATCTAGGAATCAACCTTCTGGCGCTCCTGGACGATCTGCGCTCCGTGTGGCATAAGCCAATCGATTGCGCACTCTGACTAACAGTCTTGGGAGTCTGGAAGCAGTACTGTTTCCTATAGAGCGGGGGTGGTTGCGGACCTTACGGCGACTGCTCTTGAAACGACCATCGGCTACCCGATCCTGGATGAACAGCCGGGCAAATGATGCCGTGGACCGCGATAGATTCGGTATACACCGTTTCACCGCTTCGTAAGGGAGAGGACCGCGCAAGCGACCTCGAACTCGTAACCAAGCGAGAGAATGGAGTAATCTGGTCGCAATTGAAAGTAAGGGCGTGAGTGTAAGCCCGCTGGGTAACACTCCTGGCTACCTCGCGCTTATGGCGTAGGCCTCTTGCGGGTTTGTGGCGGAGCTTGACGGTGGACTGTTTTGTCCAAGTCTTCTGCGCTCACTCCAGGGAGATAGAACGACTAATCGTTAAAACTTCCTGAGGTGACGGGCTCGCCCGTTGTAGTTAAAAACACAACCGGTTTTTATTTATGTATGCGATGATACTACCTAAACTAGTATTTTTTCTTGTTTTGCATCTCCATGCCGCAACGAAGTCGCTATAAATTGTGTGACTGATCCGCTTAAGCGATCGGATTTCATTCCATTTGTTTTATCCGCTGACTATTTCCGACGGACTGGTTCCGCGAATATCTTACCACAAAATATACCCTCGTGTATGTCCATCTTGTTTCGTACCATAACGACAGAAACTTTCGGCATTAGATTGTCTGCCATTTCTGTTGATACTTATGCCTTCAAAAATGACAGTGGGTTGCTATATCATTGGTCACTGAGATTTTTTTCTTGTTCTTTTTCTTCTTTTCTTCATTTTCTACTTCTTCTCCTCCTCCTCCCAGTCATCGTTTAGGTTATGACGGCTTTCGATTTTATCGTTCGAATATGGGAGGATCTGATAACAAACTGAAACATCTTTTTACAGCGGAAAAAAGGACATTATCGTAATATTTGACGAGTAAATATAATAAAAAGAATAAAAAACACATATGCCGTTACAGAAAGTGAACTATTGTATTGATAACTAGCTGACCCGGCAAACTTCCTACCGCCTAACAAACAATGAATGTCGTGTTACAGATTAGCTGAATTTAATTTATGATTTTATGAAAGTAATTCAATGAATACAAAATAAATATTAAGTTCACTACTTTATTAAGATAATACCACAAAAAGAAATATAGAAGTACAAAAATTAAAATTGAATTGACACGATTGAATTAAACTATTTACATATTGTGCAGCATGGGATGCACTCGGTTTAATTCTCTTCATTGAAGCACCTTGTGATATATGACATTTTTGTTTTTTTATCAGGCGCAAGAACAAATAAAGCGTATGATTTGCCGACACGTGAACATGCCACGTACAACTGGCCATGAGAAAAACACGGATCTACATTTTGTATGGGAAAATGTTCTTTCTCTTATTTTAATTTCTCGTCAATTTTCCAATTTTCATTTTTAATTGTTATTCTGCTATTCGGGACGGAGACAAATACAACAAATCAAAAACCATGAAAGTCGGTCCAGCCGTTCTCGAGTTATAAGTGTTCGAACAAACCCGACTTTGTTTTATATATATGTAGATCATATTCATTGCGGGTTTTTTATGAAATATTTGTGGTTTATGTACTTATCCATATAGATCTATACATTTATTATAAAAACAGAAGTTCCGATTTATTCATTCATTTACTGACTGACTCATGAACGCCCGCCCAGCCCAAAACTCTTAGACCTAGAAAGTTGAAATTTTTCACAGAGGTTCCATTTAGGACAGATTTTTCAAATTCAACCCTTAAAGGAATGAAACGAAGTTTCAAAGTTTGTAGGGATACACGATATTTAATAAACTTTTTATTTCGAAACTTTGTAGGATTACTTAAAAGTTTTACGCGGGCCAAAGCTGGTAGATGTATATTTCCGGAATGTACTCAATCAGACCTTTCATTTGACACTAAACTCGATATTCTTACGTTAATTTATTGACATTTGGACATTCAGACAACTACTTATTTGATATTTGGACAGTTAAGGTACCCTATGACACTCGGGATGACATAACGGTTCTAACAATAACACACACTTCCAGACCGGTTCAAGCGTTTAGAAGTTATGGTGGATTAAAGAGACGTAAAACATACATACAAACCCTAAACACATTAGACTCTTTTTTTTTCAAAATTTTAACAAAATCTTAACAAAAAAAAACCTCCAATTTTTTTTATAAGTGCAGCAGCCGTGTCATTTTACAGCCGTGTCATAAAACTTAGAACGGGCTATCATAATTGAATGCGTATACACAATTTTGTGTCATTGCTGTTGACCGTTGAGGAGTTCCCTCATTAGAAGCCAACCCTGGGTGCCGCAGTCCTGTCTTGGTGAAACTTAGAACGGGCTGTCACAATTGAATGCATATACAAAATTTCGTGTCTGTGCTGTTGACCGTCGAAGAGTCCTCTCATCGGAAGCCATCCCCGGGTGCAGCAGCCATGTTATGGTAAATGAGACCGTTAATGAGTCCCCTCGACGGGAGCCAACCCTGGGTGTAGAGCCAGGTCATGCTAACCGACATGCTTACGGTCACTTATTTCGACATACTATGCTCCCACTCAGTTCATAATTAACATTGGTATACTTGAATGGGGCGACTGGACAGAAAGCATATTGCATCTACCAGAAGTAGTACTGAAAAACAACATAAAAGTGTCGAAGATTATCGCGGTTGTTTGACAGTCTAGGGTAGACTAGGGTAGATAGTCTACCCTGGATAACGGCGTTTGCAACATCGCCGAAACGTCGGGCGCTGCAAACTTCACGAGGTAAATTCATTTTTAAACATATTAAACAACATAATTTAAAAAAAACCCTATAGTGACCATATTGATGAAGATTTAAAGAATTTCAGGTCCTTTTGGCCAGGAATTCGACTAACATTTTATTCGATATTGTAACCTTATCTCAAAAAATATAGGTACGTAGATTTAAAACATTTCCTGTGTTATAAAATATAAATTGTACGGTAAAAAGTGGACGTATGGTAACCCTACACGTCGGCGTTGTTTCGCTTGCCCGGGGCACGTGTCCTTGCCTCTGAAATAACTCCTTTACGCCTCTTTCGGACAAAACAATAAATCATGAGTACTCCGTCGGATGTTGATGAAGATGATGATGATATGGGATAGATATAATGTGACGTTTTATGTATACATAAATATTAATACGAAATGTATTGATATATCTATTTATTTGACTCTTGAAAATTTGTATTACGCATTAGTACAGAAACGTTGCTGAAAAATAAATGCCTCCAGAAAGTCAGAATCGCTTTAAAATGTTTTTTCTTCTCGTTATTTGGAAAAACATCACATTTACATCGGTCTTACGTACTAGAGATAATATTACATTGAGTTATTTGATGTAGATCTAAAAACGTTTTCATCCCATCTATTCGAAAAGGACGACTTGGTTCGCCTTTAAGTGTGCCCAAAAGTCGTGTTTTCTATAAGAAACTTTATAAGTGCGCCGGAATTATCTTTGCGGCTCACTTTTTGAATAAGTGCGCCGCAATTTATCTTTGCGGCGCACTTTTTGAATTTGGAACATCTTAGTCTTCAGCGCCGAAGAAATCGAACGCAAATATTGTTTGAATAAAGACTGGCTGGTACGACGGCCCCTAGTCGCGCCGCCGCGGCGGCCGCGCCGGCTGAATAAAAAATAACAAATGAAATTAAAAAAGCGCGAACGTCAATTGTTTTTGTCGTTGTTATTTTCTCATACAGGGTGATGAAAAGTAGAGTGTATCACTCGGGCGCAAAATATTTTTGGCTCGGGCGCTTTTTTGAATCCCTCGCTACGTTCAGGATTCTACTAAAGAATCCCTCACTTCGCTCTGGATTCAAAAAAGCGCTCACGCCGTAAAAATATTATTTTGCTCCCTTGTGATACAATCTACTATTTCTACTTAATTTACCTATATTCTTACACCTTAAATATTTTATTTTAATTTCAGTTTAGTTTTTTTAATCCAATTTTTTTGCAAAGGCGAGTTGCTTGAAATTAATTTGCGAGTTGATTTTAAAAATGACAAAGCCATTTTGGTTCGTTTTTATCGATTTTTCTCGCAAATTTCTTATACTATTTATATATCGTATCTCAAAGTATATTTAAATTTATTATTATTATTTTAGATCTGATGAAACTTCAAAAGTTTTTTTTCTAACAACTACATAATATATAAAAGAATGCAATGTTTGTAATGTAATCTTTTACTTCGGATATTAGAGTTAGATACTACTCTTTATGATTATTTTAAAAATTAACATTTTTGTAGTTAACGTTTATGTAGTTGTAATTTAATGTGACTACATTAGCCCTAAATAGCTATTACCACTCTAAGAATAAAACTCCTATAAAAATCGATAAAAATGTCGAGGACGTTGTGAGTGCTAATTATGTCTTCATAATTAAATGAAAGTTATATAGACTGTTCTTAATTACTTTCATGAATAATTAATTAGTAACCATATCGTATCATACCAAATATGTAGGCAGTATAATCCCTAGTGAATTTAAATGTCCCAGTTAAATGCCTTATTATGTCGGAATATGCGATAGTTCAACAATGGGCTCGATTGCGTTTCTTCGTGAGATAACATCGGTAAATAGAACATGCGAATACGACAGGGCAGTGCGTTAGAGCGGAATGCAAATGAACTACCTGCCGAACATGAAACCATCTGAATTAGTTTGGAAATATTTCGTCCGGTATTAGATTATGCCGCAATGGGCTCGATTGCGTTGTTTGGTGAACAAAACTCGGAAATTAGTTCGTGTGAACGAGACAGGGCAATACGCTAGAGCGGAATGTGAAATGAACGATTGCTACTTTTTCGGATTAAAACTAACCTAATCCACCAAAGATAAAACATCCGAATCTAACACCGCACGAAATGTGTTCAAATTTATTCGAAAGAGTATAAGTCCGACAGGTAGTTTTTATCGACGATCGTTCGTTTCATATTCCGATCTAACGTATTACTCTATCTCGATCGCTTAAACTAATTTCAGTTTTAGTTCACAGAGAAACGCAATCAGGCCCTATGTGTTCGATTGGTAGTTTTATGCTGGAAAAGTGACAATCATTCATTTCATATTCCGCTCTAACGTATTGGCCTGTCTCGCTCGTATGAACTAATTCCGATTTGAGTTCACAAAGAAACGCAAACGCCCAATGTGCACATTTTTAAAGACTGATCAGTTTTATTTTGGCTTATTAAAATCGAAGTCCATCGCAGTTGTTCAATAATATAAAATAATATAAAACTGATTTTACCGATGTAAAATCTTTTTTTTAAAAATATTTTTTTAATTATTTGTTCTTTTTCAATTAAACATGATATACTTAGCATCCAGATATATGGCTATATCCTTATGTTATACAGATAAAATAAACAATGAAGTCATTGGTATTAGTGTATATACAGAAATCATATAGAGAAATACAGAAATCACATTTATGGATTAGAGATATCTAAATATAGGAATCACATAAAAGCATTATAGAGAAAACAGTAATAAAAAAATGGTTGTGTCACCCCAAGAATTTCCGGAAAGTGGCCAAAGGCTGTTTTAAACTAAATATTTATTTCATAAATAAAATCGAAACCCGGTTGGGTTCCGTTGCAATCGCCTTGGGCAGCGGGGCTCGTTTCTTGGCTAAGGGCGGGGTTGGGTAAATCACTAATTGATGGTGATAATGTGTGTATAAAGTGTATCGCGGAAATTAAATATTGTTAGTGTAGCTTGTATTAGAGATATTTCATTAAAAAATCACAGTGTGATTTCGGCCCAACAAAGCACCTGTGTAACAAATTTCAAGTCTGTAAGTCCAATATTTCGATATCAAGATATGACTAGTAGGCCACCAGGGGGGGGGGGGGGGGAGATTTCAACCACAACCGTTTCAACTCTTGCCATGACCAAAATTAAATGATGCCTGTATGCCAAATTTTAGCATAATCGGATTAAGCGTTTGGGCGCTATAGTGGAGGAGAATGCACACAGTCATAAAGCCACATAGACGAACAGAAAGGCTTTCATCTGGCAATGGTCTTAATCATCACAGAGGGGCTCAAAACAGTTATTTCCGTCTTCATCTCGAAAAAAAATTTTGCGCGTTCACAATACTTTCCATTGTCGTCGGTTGGTAGTCTAGAGAAGTAAATGTATAAATAATACAGGTATGTAACGGACCTTAAGTCCATTACATGCGATCAACAAATGCATCAATTTCCAGTGAAAGCCACAGACACAATTCAGTTCTTATTTTGACTCGTGCAGCTATGAATCAGCACGATGAAACAATATTTTTACTCGGAATAGTTTTTGATTACATCATTTCACGGCCTATATAAACTGGCGAAAAAGCAACCAAATTATCATTCTCCGAGTGATCACCTTCCCCCAAGGTTGCGACGGCATTCGGCGCTCTCTCTCATGAGTTAGGTCAACGAATCCGGCTCTTTTGTTTCCTTTCCGCATTCTATCTGAGTCTCGAAGCACCAGTCTGTAATCCCACAGACTCGAGCCGTGCCCACTACAAGATACTAGGAGCACACGCACAATCTTCATCCACTATTCCCACATAACCTCCGTCGCGCAACCCTCACGTCTCGATAAAACAATCCGGGCACTCGTTACTTCTGCAAGCGTTATAACTGGCGATATTCAAACCTTCGATCAATAAATTCCTTCTACTTCATTCAAAACCGCCTTTCAATACGGAGATAACTCGTAAATTGATACCAACACCTCACACCGAACAACCTAGAGTCTTGTGAGGGGTGGTCCCTATATGTTCAGGTATGTTCTTTTTTTCTTTATTTTTACCTTGTCGCCTGGTGGCAACTTTTTTTTTGTACCTTATCGCTTAGTAGCCAGACTACCACACTGTAGCAGTCTGGAAAAATTACCACTAGGCGACATGCCATGGGAGCTAATGTCCCCTGTTGCAGTTTACCACTAAGACCCATGTGTAAGGGTAGGCCAAACGCACGGGTCAATACCCATCCGGTAGTCTCCACGCAGAAGTGCGAGCCCGGGTAGGACTCTGGCATGCGGGCCAGTCTCCCCTAGGAGTCAACCTTCGGGCGCTCCTAGACGGTTTGCGCACCGGTCAATGTCAGCCAACCGATTGTGCATTCCGACTGACAGTTGAGGGAGTCTGAAAACAGTATTGTTTCCTATAGAGCGGGGGTAGTTTTTAACCTTACGGCAACTGCTCTTGAATCAACCATTCGGCTACCCGATACCGGGTGAAAGCCGGGCAAAGGCTGCCGTGGTCAGCGATAGATTCGGTAGACACCGTATCATCGCTACGCAAGGGAGAGGCCCGCGCAAGCGACCTTGATCCTGTAACCAGTCAGGAGGTAGGAGGTATCATGATGGTTAATTCCAGGAGGAGATATCCTTCCAAACTGGTAGTCAGAGGGCGAGACTGGCCGCTGGGTCTCTGACGGGCTAGTGGCTTAACTAGACAACGGACTGTTTTCGTTCCAAGTCTTCTACGCTCACCTCACGCGAGATAGAACGATCTAATATCATTAAAACTTCCTGAGGTGACGGTTTCGCCCGTTGAGAGTTCTAGTAGCCACACTTTAAAATAACACGGTCAATCTAATAGGGTAACTGATATGGCCGTGTCCAATGCTGCTTAACTCGGTAAACTGACGAGAAACGTCGCTTACAATAATTTATTTATTTTTAATGATGACAGTAGACAAAGCAGATATAAATATATCTGCTCCAAATTAGGTAGAATCAAAGTACAGTGTGTGTTAATATTATACAAGTGCTTTTTGTATAATATGTTACCTGACGAGTCAGCTCGCGGAAAGCAATATTTTTAGTATAATATTAACATCCCTATTTACGCGGGTTATTGGTATTGCGTGAGCCAATGACTATGGGCTTTATTTATTCTTCTGCACGTATTATAATAATGGTTACCGAATATCATAGCCCTTCTGCTATTAATTTTATTATAATAAATAAAATGAATAAAAGCAGAAGGTATGAAAATTGATATCTGTGCCCCCGTATAAGCTCATATAAAAAGCCCTAGCTTCTATCAAAATACTCAATATTTATCACAACAAATGATATCTTTGTTTATTTCTTTGTGAAGAATACTCATTCCTTATTTGAGAGCAAAGAGCAACAGTTGTATTTGTATTAGTTTTCATTGTATTCACAAGACGGAAATTCTCACTTTTTGAAATAATAACAAACCCATAGGAATAAAGGCTGAGAAGTCGGTAGTTCAATAGTCTCGGACAATACTCTCGATAATAAGTTCATAAATTATTAAATAATAAAATCAAATAGAATAATTGTGAATACATATTAGGGGCTCTCTATACAATCAAGCATCGCGTCGCGGGCTGGGAGGGGATCGTAAACCGCAGGAAATATGCTTATATTTTTTTTAAATATTTACCAATAATGCCTAATTTTATAGTTTTATACCAGGGGGTCGCGTCATCCATCAATTAATTACGTGACTCCCTGGTATAAACTACAAAATAAGGCATTTTTATTAAATATTAAAAAAATATATATTTTCTTATTTCCTGCGGTTTACGATCCCTTCCCAGCCCGCGATACGATGCTTGACAAGCATGCTTGATCGTCTAGAGAGCACCTTACACATATACATACATAAATAATAAACTCATTTTATTATTATTACTATTTTATTATTATTGACTTACCTAATCGAAGATTGTGATGAGTTCGGGTTTGGCATAGAGTGGTCCTTTATAAAACAAGCACGTTTTACTGAGTAAATTGATTTTGAAACGCATTCCCTATATTATTATAGAACCTTGAAGCTAAATAGTAGAAGTATCGATGTGCGAATGAGGTTCTTATTTTGGTACTAAAAATTGCCCCCCCCCCCAGCGATTCTAGTTATCTTGACTAGTTGTTCCGTAGGTTGGAGGTTTTTGAATTTATGGAATATCATAAGCAATTGCCATACAATTGACGTACATCAAACAAATAATATTCATGAAGTAATTGTGATAAGGGATATCTTGGTGGCTTAATATGAAGACCTAGGTTTATTTTTAATTCCTCGAATATTGTTTACTCTTTGTTCCTTATCTATATGTATGTATGATGTATTTCCATTAAAGTAGTATATGTGCGTGTAGTAGTTCTATTCACTCTAAGCTATCCACCCTTATGGCAGTTATTGCGGATAGCTACGAACAACGCACGCCTCGGAATGGCATATCAAACGTCTTTATGTTTCAATTTCATCAAAGTTACGATTGGAGAGTCGATTAAGCCAGGGGAAATGGCTATTTATGCGATGTCTTATTGGCGGGAGCACGTTTTTTATGTGAGCGGAGTGTTTTTATGTCGCCTATTTGGCGATTAGTATAAGTGGGTTCGATATTTTTTAAAGTCTAGTAGGGATAAGTGCAATGAGGAATAGCATACTTGCCCCAAATAAGGGTGGCATACTTTCGATGCACGGTTCCCGTTCGTTTCCAATATATATGAATCGTTTATATCAGTGATTTTCAACTACATGGGTGGCGACCCCCTGGGAGGTTGCAAAGAGACCCCCGGGGGTCTATCTAAAAAAATGATAATTTTATTTTTATTTTTTATTTATTTATTTAAAACCAAAATAAAAATTTACAATGTTGACATAAATAATACAGTGTAGAAAAGAGCAAATACTTAATCATTGTTTGCGAATCAAAAATGTACAGATTTGATGGATTTTATCAGCTCCTCTAGACTACAGTCTGTTCTGGAGTGATACCAGTCTTATATTTCTTACGAAGTACACATTTTTATAAACTTTCGGTTAAAATAATGAAAAAATTTAGCAACATAATTAAGAAAATTTGAAGAAAAGACATCTAATGTCAGTTAGTAAAGCGGTAATAATAAAAGAATAAAAGGATAATTACCTACATAGGCATTATAATAAATATATACATTTATATATAAATACACACTCATACATATAAAAAATATATATACACATACACACACACATACATATATAGAAAACGTATCTACCTATATTCAATATATACTTTATATATATATATACTAGCGACCCGCACCGGCTTCGCACGGGTGCAATGCTGATACTAAATACAGTACAGAAAAACTGTGAACGTTGTATATAAAAACATAGCGGCCCGCTCTGGCTTCGCACGGATATAAAATATATAGCCTATGTGATTAAAATCGATCCAGTAGTTTTGATTTATTCATTACTGCCCGTGGCCCGTACGCGTTAAATTTGGAGTAAAACAATCCCCCTTACCCTTACAATACCATGAAGATTTCCTGCTATCTTTGGAATATCTAAATTCATACACTACATTTTTACTTATTTACTTTTTACATTTTTAACTATTTATTTTATTTTTACAACATATTACAGAATGTCTTTATAAACAACGTTCACAGCTTTCTTATCATTAGACAATACAAACATGTTTTCTCTGGAGGTCACTCTTGAAAGAGCGACATACAGTTGTCCATGTGAAAAACAGTCAACGCTCAAATCTAAGCCTGCAACCTTGAAGGTTTGACCCTGCGATTTATTAATGGTCATTGCAAAAGATGTCTTTACCGGAAACTGTAAACGTTTAAATTGGAAGGGTAAATCCGATGGTATCAGAGGGATTCGGGGAATCAATACATCTTCTCCGGTACCACATCCTGTGAGTATTGTGCACTCTATTATGAAAGTTTTCAATGATTTTACCAGCAAACGCGTGCCATTGCAAAGTTTAGGTGGATTCAGGTTTCTTAATAAAATAACAGGACAACCTACTTTCAACACCATTTTGTGAGGAGGGAGTCCAGACGGGTTCAAAGAGTTTAGAAATTCTATAGGAAAATGAACAGCTTCTTCCAAATCGAGAACAGTATCGACCGAGTAGTATATTTTCGTCGGCGCATCAATCTTTGAAAGAATCAAGTTATTTATTTTATCTACTTGTTCGTTAGTTGGTGACAGAATCGCTCTTTCTTTAAACCAAGATATTGTCTTATAACTTATGTTATCAATATCAGGATAGACATTGTTGACTAACTCTTGGAAGTTGTCTATCAAAATGCAAAGGTTTTCTAGGTCAATCCTTCCCTCACTTTGTGTTAACTCTCCATTGCCAACTTTTAGCAGCATCTCTGGAAATAGCCTGTTCTCACGTGAAGATGACGAAACCCTCATATTAGTTTTAAGCTTTAATTTATTGACATGTGGCCAAAGGTTGGATCTTTTTAGGCAAGCATTTATTTCGTCAGCACGTGTTCCTCGAGTCACAACTGGTAGGATTTGACGGAAATCTCCTGAGAACAGAATTGTACATCCACCCATAGGTGAATTTTTGTTGCGCAAATCGCGCATTGTCCTATCCAGTGCTTCCACAGACGTCTTGTTTGACATGGTAGCTTCGTCCCAGACTATTAATGAGCAGTCACGCATCAATTTTCCTGTATTGTTCTGTTTAGAAACACTACAGACGCTGTTATTATCATCGGTGGCGATTTTCAGCGGGAGCTTGAATGTGGAGTGTGCGGTTCGGCCTCCTTCCAAAAGCGTAGCGGCAATGCCGGATGACGCAACAGCTAACGCAATTTTTCCGATAGATCTCACTTTTTTTAAAAGCAGATTGATTAAAAATGTTTTTCCTGTACCTCCTGGGGCATCAAGGAAAAACAATTTCCCTTCATTGTTATCAATTGTTGATAGTAATACAGTGAATACTTTTTTCTGTTCGATGTTTAATCGTGGCTCATCTTGAGCTATATTTTGTAAAAGTCTCGTTTGATCGTATGATGTTTCTCTTGTGTATTCGGCACTGTTAGTTAAATCTGAGTCAGTAGTATTAGCTGGCATCGGCAGCCCAAAATCCTTGATCGATTTACCCGAAAGTAATTGCACTACTTTGTTTAATTCCAATAATGCTTCGTCAAATATGTTTTGATCATATTGTACATCATCTGAGTTTAACTCTCGCCGTCGCCGAATCAGAATATCACTGGCCATATTATCTTGAAATTTATTCCATAGATTAACAGAATCAGTTACTTGACAAAACACTACTATGACGGCAAATAAATATCTTAATGATGTAGCTGAACTACAAACAGCTGCTTCTGATAATGTGTTTTCCCAGTGAGAATCGTCTTCCAAGAGCCCCATAGCTTTGCATGCTGCTTGATAAGTATTGTAAACAACACCTTGTACAGTTCTTAGGTGTGCAAAGGATGTCGGGCCTTTTACAATATGCAATAACATTCTCAGATAAAAGCATTCGCTGTTGTTGGGATGAACCACGTAGACTCTGCCAAGAGCATCCGTTTTTTTTACTCCGGGGAAACCATCAACCGCAGTACCTTGTTTTCGCCGTTGAAAAGTTTTAGAACTCTGGTTCCATGTATAGTAACCTGGAACTCTGTCATACGTCAGTGTTTTCGCGAAATCATCTTGAGCACATAACTTGAAGAATGCTGTCAATGTTGTATCCCGCGGGTTATTAACAACTTCTTGTATATTGTTCTCTGTGAAATATACTCTTTGTCCATTTTCTAAATGAACTGCAAGGTGGACAATTGTGGGAGCCCGGTCGTGCACTTCGAATGATAAAATCCTCCATACAGCTTCAGAGCTGCAGATGTAACGTCCAGACTGATATTTTTCCACTTCATTTGGTGATTGTATGCTGAAAGTGGCTTGATCACTGCCTTTATTAATGTACTTAGTAACATATTGAATTGACTTTATTGAATTGCACAACTCTACGTTGATGTGGGCATCAAAAATTTTCAAAAGGAGCGGATTATAGGGAATGATCCATCGGTTATCAATATCATGGTTTCGGACGGTAGCATTTTGCCCACCCTGTTCTGGCGATCGTCGACGATATTTGGGATATCCGTCATCGCTAGTACTTGTTTGAGTTTGGAACGACTTCGGAAATTTTTTGCTGCATTTAGAATCTCGCATACATGGAGAATTCGGGTTTAAAGTCCCGCAAGGGCCGTGTACCATATGTTTCTTTACGATTTCGTACAGGATAGGATCTTCATCTTTATCCGGTAATTCAGCTGAAATAACCCTGTCAATTTGGTTTGGTCTAATTTTGTTCACTAACCACACCAACAGGTGTACATGTGGCAAGCCACGTTTCTGCCATTCTATTGTGTACATATGACAGCGCGGCGGACCGAATATATGAGACTTGTTAATGAGGTGCAGGAGTTTCTGTACTTTTAAATGGAAGACTCTGTTAACTATATCGTATCTGTCTTGTGGAGTTAAATTGGTGTTAATATTTTCTTTGATTTCCGGCCAATTTGGGTTACATGTTGCAGTTATAAATAAATCAGGTTTGCCGTAATTTCTTACGTAAGTCATGGCGTCTTGCGATTTTTCGTGTAAATATCGAGGTCCACCTGTGAATGATGAAGGTAGTATAACCAACTGCCCAATGCCGTTGCGGTGTTCATTCGCCTGTAAAGCATCCTGAAGATGAACGTAATTTTCAGCTCTCAATTTAGTTTGATTATTACGGATGTAGGCCAATCTCTCAGATTCAATTTTCGCATATTGATCTACCAAGTATTGGTTTGTTAACATTCCATATCTAAGCAAAGTATTGAAATTGTTACGTCTTGTCATTATACGGTAGCAATAGTAGTTCATACATGACACTGTTTTACGCAGAGGTGTACCACCGATTGGGTCAACTTGAGAAATATTAATGGCATAACCATTTTCTCCACGACATAGCATCAAAGGATATTGTAAGCTGTCATAAGATCTGTGTAACTCTGAAATTTTTTGCAAATTATCATCACAACTATGCAATACAATATCTCTTTTGTCAAATTGCTGTCCAGCTATCACCACTGCTACTTCACTCGTGGAAGGCGCATTGTATCGTCCTCTGTGTTCTCCAAGAGAAACTTTATTTGCATGGATTACGACATTAAAGTCAGGAGTATCTGCTGGAACACTCTCAATCGCAGTTTTGAAAGACTGTATGTAGCAATTATGAATGAATGTAACATATCTTGGAGAGATCTAATCAAATCTCTATCAATTGGCTGTGCAACACTTGTACACCGCGTAGATGCTTGTGTATCTTGATCTGCAATAAAATATATTTGCAGAAATGTGTGATCATCGGGTCGAAGTGGTAGCAAGCTCCCAGCTAAGTGGTACACTTGCCCTTGAATTTTAAATGTAGGCATAAACCCACGCTCAACGACTTGCTTACTCTTAAAAGAGGTCATTTGAAATGCGTTATTATAACGGCGTATATTGCGCATGAATTGCTTGGATTTCTGATGATCACCCGTAAGAAGAGAGTGAAGTGGTTCAGGTGGAGGGAGAACTTCTTCTAATTTGACTTTTCCTTGTAAGCAACACATGCCTTTCGATTCGTCCTTGAATTTCAATGCCAAGCAATGTTCACACACTACTGACATAGTACCTATTGATACTATACGATCGTCCTTGTAAGAAATCGAAGGATCGTAATTCATGGCAGAATTTTCTTTATTCACCCATGAATTAGTAACTCGTGCTGATGATTCTCTGGCTCTGTATTCGATGTCTTTCCCTATCTCGGCTGCGGTGAACCTCACTCTCTACTGAAGATTCTCTCTCTCTCTCAGCTCTATATCTATCCCGAAGCTGACTGAGGTGAGCCTCACGCTCTACTGACGATTCTCTGTCCCTCTGAACCGTATGCCTATCTCGATCCCGGCTGCGGCGAATCTCACGCTCTACTGAAGATTCTCTCTCTCTCTCTCAGCTCTATATCTATCCCGAGCCTGACTGAGGCGAGCCTCACGTTCCGTTGACGATTCTTCATCTCTTGCTGAACGTACTCTTCTGGCATTCACTGTACTTACGACCTATGTTCGAACGACGACGTCTTCCAGACATGACTTTATAATTTCTGTACAAAATTTACTCAGTTCTATATGTATGATTACCTATGCACAAATTGCCATATTATTAGTATGTGCCGCAGTAAAAAATATCTAAATTCTTACCATTTAGAAACAAAAGATAATCAGCAATCATAAAAAACAAAAGATACCTATTCTATTCAGTTCTTTTTTTTTTTTACTGAAATACCTCAACTTAAACAACGATTTTAATTATAAAAAATAATTTGCTATTCGTGCGACTAAAAACAAAAGATAATCAACAATCATCAACAACAAAAGATACCTATTCTATTAAGTACTTTTTCTGAACTTACATATCTCACCTTAAATCACGATTTTTGAAAATAATTTCCCTAATATTAAATTGATCTAACTGTAAATTTTAATCAAGATCTTAATAGAAAATTGCAATCCATAAATTATGGTTTTATTTAATCTAATCTTATCTCACATTATGTAGGTACTTATAATTGCTATAAGTGCGATTTAAAAATTAACCTTAGAATAGAATATAATTTATATTTTAAAACTACTATCATACAATTATTTATCGTAAATTACTTATACGTTGTCGCGCTGAAAAGCACGTTTTTATTACCTAAGTATTGCTATTTTCCTCGCTGGAGAGCTCCGATATAATAAACGCGTCCGATCGCTGCTAAATTCAAAGTGCTATAGGGAAAACCGCGGCCTCAGACGCGCTATTTATAGGCACGCTCTTGCCGCACCGGGCGGCCGGCCGGTACCGCCGCAAACGCTACGTCCCGCAATTTTTAAATCTGTAATATCTTCGAAAATATTCACTTAAATCATACGGTGTAAAGGGCCATATAGATCTATATTAAATGAACAATGTATTCAAGGTATTTAATTGGTTAAGGATTAATGCTGTATTGGTTAAAATCGCTTCGAAAATTAGCCATTATTTGTCGTAAAAAGTAAATGACAAAAAAAAGTTATTGTGGGTTATCCATAAGAGATAGACATATACCATCACGGACTTTTCTGTAGACCTTTTCAATGTGTACAATACTTAGTACATTATTTTGATAAAACTCGTAGGGTTCAGCATGCGTTTGCAATGTAAGCGGAAAAAATGTAATTATTTACGACATCACATTAGAAACCTCAAAAATAGCAGTACTTCTCCACTATTCAATGGATGTTATTATAAATATAAACCTTGCTCTTGAATCACTCTATCTATTAAAAAACACCGCATCAAAATCCGTTGCGTAGTTTCAAAGATTTAAGCATACAAAGGGACATAGGGACAGAGAAAGCGACTTTGTTTTATACTATGTAGTGATATATATACGTATATAATAATATATACATAAACAAAAATAAATAATTGCAAAAACTTTTCTTTATTATTTTAGGACACAATTTCCATGAGCTGCCTTTCGCATTCGCCTCTACTTTTTGAACGTAACCATTTTGTGACCTCAGCTTTGAAAGCGGTACTGGTTCTTAGCTTCTGCCCGTCGGTGAGTGTCGCAAGGAATGCATCATACATCCGAGGGGCCAGAAACAAATATTACAAAATCTTTATTTATCTAATATGCCAACATTTACAGCATCGGAAGGAAAACATATTTATTATGTGTTTTGCTATTGCTATTATAAAACCTTATGTTGATCTAAGATGGAAACGGTAGAGCTTCGAAAATGATAAGCCGTAAAAATTAATATGGTTTTCGCCATTGGTTTAAGCCGTGTAATAATAATTAATAATCTATAATTAATATGGTTTCGCCGGAGACTAAGAGGGGGGGGGGGGGGAGAGAAAACTAACTTACAGTATAAAGGGAAGTAGCGTAAGGGTTTTATTTTTTATACCAAAAAGGGTCGCGATCTTAAAAAGGTTGAAAAACCATGGTCGATACATTCAAATTTACCGCTACCAGCGATTTTAAACAGCTGAATTGGTCACATTCTACAATTGCCGCGTCTGTATTCCGATATGTACCAGCCGCGGCGCTACCGGTACATTTCATACTGATCCGCATACAAGAGAATATGCACGTCTCTCTTTTGAAGTACCACGTTTCGTTTATGTGACATTATCCTGACATCGCATCTAGGTGGTTCTTTTCAGATACCAATACCTAAAGCCATCCTTCTTTCACCGCGCCAAAAATGCCCAAAATCCATCAATTTCCACCGCCCTGCTCAAGAATTATATAAAAGGTACGCTTTCCTTTTGCCACTAATAAGTTTGTCTACTACTCTACTTTCTAATTCTATACCTACTTACAATTGAAGTTTACTAATACTAAATAAAATTCACATACAAAAAGCACTAAATATAATAATGTATTCCGCGATCGAGATTGACTGCCCCTTGCAAGCATTCGGACCGCCCAAGACTTATGCCAGCGGCCGTCTCGTAAAAAAAAAAATAATAAGCACTGAATGTCGAATTTAATAAAAATAATAATGAACTGTTTTTTGCATTAAGAAAATAAAAAATACAATATTTTGAACAAGTAAATATGTTAAAAAGAATAAAAAACACGACTGCGGTTACAGAAAATGAACTATTGTATTTATAATTATTTTCATTACGGATTTTTTGATCAAATATTTGTGTAAATGGATTTATCCATATAGATATATGTATATTTCCTGAATTTACTAAATCAGAAATTTCATTTGACACTAAACGCGATATATGTATGTTACGTTTTTAGACACTTGAACAGTTTAGGTACCTTAAGGCATTCGGGTAAGGCATGACATAAAGATTCAAACAATATCAAACGCTTCTAAATCGGTTCTAAAAATTGTGAAATTTCACAGAGGGCATGTTTTGTTATCATACGACAAACTCTTACAAGCATCACTACTATGATGTGTTTACATATATGTGTCCGTGTAAAACATGTTGTGCCTTCTTATTGCATTTGATCGACGGAATTGATCATGCAATTCCGTTATTTTTTCCGGGAATCGAACCCGTAACAAAGAGGTCACGCTACGTACCCACTATGACACCGGGCCGCTTGAAAAGTGTGACCGCATCCTGTTTTTCCATCCCTCAAACAAGTATTTATACCCACCAACTAGTCCTATTATGTATTGGTAGTCGAGCTAGCTGACTGAGCCTTTCTGCATGCACCTGTTCCGGATTGTCAGCGAGTAAAACAACATCAAACGCAAAATCTGAAATCATAAAAATATGCAAAACCGCAAACTCCTGAAAACGTTGTGTTTGCCCGATTTCCCAATCCGCCTTATGTAATCTACCGCCCACAACAGCGGTCACGTGTGTTATTTATTATAATGTCGCTCTCATTTTTTCGGGACACATGGGTCCACGTTAGCTTAACTTAAAATATTCAGTGAGTTCACACCGCACACTCCGCTCACTGAAATAATTACTACCCATTTTGGGTTTCGGTGTATGAAACAAGCTGACCTTTCGTATTTTAAGGTTTATTCGTATACAGAAGTAATTGCTCCGTTATATTACTTATCCCTTTTCCGTAGTGAAATATGGCACTTGAGGTCGAGGAAGAGTCCGAAAAATAAAACTTGTCAAATGCGAGTTTGACTCGCGTGCCGAGGATTTCGCATCTTATTAAGAAAAGGATTCTTGATTTGAAACATTTTCACACACATATAGAAAAAATATATTTAGCATTAAGTGCATTGATATCAATATTAATGTTTTTAATATGGATTTCTTTTATATATTCACTGTGTAATGATGATTAGTATTAAAAAAATATACGACTGTGCTTATATGACCAGAAAACAAGTATAATAGCAAAAAGCTGGATACACACAAAATAAAAAAACCATAGTGTTTATGTAACCAAAATAAGCCGAAAATTGTACCATGGTACAATTTTTTCGTCACTTGGGACTTATCTTCAGTAACAGACATAATAAAAACAGGCAATTCAAATAAACTCTAAAACTTTAATACCTCAACAACACCATTTCAAAATATAATCTTCACCCTTCGGCTACGCAACGACCAGATTTGGTTGCGCATCAAAACACCGTTGACTACGTAACGACCAATATTGGCGGCTTGCTCCCGGAGCGCACAATAATAGTATTTACTAATTCGAACGCATCCTAAAATCCATACCAAATATCTCATTATTACCATAGATACATAGACGGCCGCTAGAATAATTTCGCGGGTCATTTCGCGGATATTTCTGGTAAAATTCCATTGTCAAACATCATTTTTTTTTCGAGAAATCATTAAAAAAAATATTGGTTTTTATGAGCTAATTGTCTAAATATGTTTTTTTTCACTTTTTCGACTTTCCCATGGTTATTCATATAAATATCTAATTGTTTTACAAAATGATATTTCAATATTCTATATATGACATTTCAATGCGATCATTGCACGGTTATTCTTTTTATGATTGCTATCGTATTTCCAAAGTTATAGTACTTTTTGTCGAGCTCGGCGATATTGCATGAAATTCCAATAAATTGCCGCGGTCTGCCATGAAGTTAACATTCTAATATGAAAAAATAAATTAAATTGAAACAAGTTAATAACAAGGTAATTTATATAATTTTAAATCATCGAACAAGTTTGATAAAGTAAATTGTGAAATTAATAAATTTTAATATCAAACTTCTAAATAAGATAAATAATATAAACTTTCAAATAAAATCAATTGAAATAACCTCGTTCACGTCAAAACCATGAAAATAACTTTAAATAAATATAAATTAATCCCGTGCCAACAAACAATATCAAGCTTATTTAGTATACTTTTTTTAACATGCCAAGAAGAAAGTAGATCTTTTAAATGCTTCTTTATTTTAGACGCGTTTATGTCATTAAATATTCTTAGGGCAGCATTAAATTTTTGGAGAAGCATTAAACATCCTTAAAGGAATAAAATTATAAAACCGTCGGTCAAAAAAATAAGCAATTTAGAAACCATCATATTACGAGTATCTCCCTTTTCGTGCCTGATTGATTTATGTATTGGCATCGCAATCACGTTTATTCTTACAAAACATTGTGCAGTTTCCAGAATTGCATATCATTAGCTTATATTATATACTTTATTACAGGAATGATTTCGTTTAAATTCTGGAAATTAAGTTAGATAATTTGCTGTTCACTTTGCTTATTTGCAAACTTGACTTTATCCAAATGCATATTTTTTAATGCCCAGATTTATAGACGTTTTTGTCTTATGTTTTGAATTTTTTCTAATGATATTTTCCACTGAAGCGAAGCAATAATATATTTTGTATGTAGATTTGCTAATTAACTTATACTTAGATTTGCTAATTAACTTGCTAAATTATCTAGCGTCATATTAATTTAAAAAACCATTTTTTTTCTGGGAAATTTAATTCGGAAATAAGGCGGCGAAGACGTAATTTTGGCTTACCGTTTTGTTATTGAGGTAGGAAGCGATGGAAGGGTTAAAATGTGATTTAAAGACACAACATCTTGTTCAATATTAAAATTAGAACCTGTTTACAAATAAATCCATCTAAATGTCTTTCATCATTTGAAAATTATTGAGTTTATAAAAATAAACATGTGCAATAAAAATAATAGGTGGGGTCTTATAAACACATAATGTGTTATAAAATCCAATAAAATTTATTTCTGTAAAATACGCATTTGCAACACTGACTTCCACTTTGTTTTAATTTGTATTTTATTTTTTTTTTTCCAAAAAATCTGGTCAAAAAACTTTTTTATTTCTTTTTCTTTAATCCTAGAATAGATGTTACTAAGAAAGTATTTTTTTTGTCCTTTTACGTGAAGTACTTAATCCATTGAATTTTATAAATACCTACACACAATGGTTTGACTTGCTCAAAGGTATAGTGGAAAAAAAGTTTTATAAAAATTAATAGAATGTAATGTTATACATATTAATATATTTAAAACGACTATTTGGTTTAGGCGCGTGGCGGGCGATAAGATCAATAAACACAACGTTAGAAAAGAAAGCGCCTCTACAAGTAAGGAAAACCGAACACAGGACCCATGAATAAATAATTGGTCAGCAAGAGAACTCGTACAATGAATTTATTATCAGGGCAATACTTCTGATACGGGTCAATTCAATTACAGGTGACAATGATATATGGGTTTGTGATATTAAGAAAGTGGACAGAAAATATATTTTATTCTGTGATTTTAATGAAAGTATTTAGGCCTTTATTCTTAATTCATGTTAAGCAAGAGAGACATAATAATTATTTTTTACCCACAAGGTTGGTGCATTATTGTGAAACCCGCATTGTGACAACATCTTCTAGGTGGGCATTTATAGCATCACGCAGTCAAATACTCAGGCAGTTACCCATTCAAGTATTGACTGCGCCCAACGATGATTAACTTCGGTAACAACGAGGAGAACCGGTGTCAATGTTAATATACAACCCGGCAAGCTTTGTAGGTCTTCGAAAGAGCTGACAAGGAGAATAGTATCATCTGCGCATAGAATGTTGTTGAGGGGTCTCCCATTTACAACGATCCCTTCAGTTGCGTGTACAAGGGCTTCTGAGAAGATCTCTTCAGCGTATACATTGAACAGCAATGGTGATAATATACATCCTTGCCGCACTCCTCTTAAAATGTCCACATCATTTGTGAGTTCGCGTTCTACACGTATGTTTGCTGTCTGCTGCCAGTAGAGGTTTTTATTATCGACAAGTCTTTTAAATACAGACCTACTTTTTCTAAGATCTGGATAAGCTTGTCGTGTTTTACGCGATCCAATGCCTTCTCGTAATCGATAAAACAGACGAATGCGATTTGATCTATGTTCCAGCATCTTTTCATCGGCACTTATTAGGCAAATAGTGGGTCTCGCGTACCATAGCCATTGCGGAACCCAAATTGTGTCTGATTTATGGTATATACTTTTAAGAAAGATCTTCAGGTGGTGTTTTACCGGCGAAATGATACGGTATTCATTGCAACGTTTTGAGGTACTGATTTTTGGTAAAGTTATAAATGTGTAGTAGAGCCATTTTGAAGGAATGATGCCGGTATCGTACACGGCATTTAAAAGATGCACAAGTACGTCGAGATGTACACCAATAATTTTAGGATTTTCACTGGTATTCCATCTGCTCCTACCGCTTTTCCATTTTTCGAAGAATTAATTGCATGAGAAGCTTCATTCTTTATGATTAGTTATCCATGGTGTACTTGTGTTTATTCGGCAAATATTTGGCCGTGAAACAGCTCTTTGATGTATTCCTTCCATATTCTTAGGCTATCTTCAATATTCATGGCATAGTTGTTGTCTTTATCCAGCAGAGTGGTATAGTTTGGTCTCTTCTTCGACCCAATTAGTTCGTTGATTTTTTTGTATATATTAAAGGCATTTTGTTTGGCTTGCAATAACTCTACCTCTAAGTGTTTATCATTTATCCAATCGTCTTTGGCCTTCATACATTTTTCTTTGTGTGTCTCTTTATATTGCAAACAATCTGTGTGTTTGACCAGTCAGCTTTGCATCATAAGGTCTAGGATTGCCTCCGTCATCCATTCTTTCGACTTGACAGCTTGGGCTGGCCTAAGCGTTTCTTTTGTTGTATCTATAATGGCATCTTTCACATTCTTCTACACTTGCTCTGGGGATGTAATTGGTAACTGTAGTTTTTTCCGTTCTTTTACAGTGAACTTTCCTTCAAGTGTCCTTGTTCTTGAGTGTAGTAACATATATTTTTGGGTGGGTTTTATCCTATTCTTGTATGGGTGGTGATAGCTTTTATAACTTGATATTAAATGTTCCTATGAGAGGATTGTGAGCAGAAACAATGTCGGCTCCAGGATACGATTTAACAGATTTCAAACTATTACGGTATATCTTTTGAACAAGTATGAAATCAATTTGATTTTTCATTATTGTTGTTGGTGGATCAGCTGGGGACTTCCGCGTATAAAGACGAGGTGGTAATTTAAAGAAGATATTCATAACCACGAGAGATTCTATTTGGCAAAACTGGACTAGATGTTCTCCTCTGTCATTTCGCACTCCTAGGCCATATTGTCCGATGTATGTATATAAATATTGGATGTAACCTTCCCTATTTTTGCTATTTAATGAATGTAAATACAATAATTATGTATTAAAAAATGTTGTAAGCTATTTAATGAATTTAAATGTAATATGAGACCTCCTTGTCCGTCGATCAGGGCTAGGCGAAAAATTGTTGTGGCGTGCTTCGGCTGGAGAAGAGAAGCGCGGCGCAGGGTATGGAGAAGGGGCTTAAATGGATGGGGGTTGCGTGCATGCCAAAAGACAGACCGCGCGTGTGCCGAAATTTACAGCGGCTTGGCAGGCCATGCGCTCGGCGGACAGGCAAGGGACTCTCGCTCAATTAAAACGATATAAGAAGGATGTAAAAGTATTTGTCAACATTGAAAGCTCACGTTTGTATTGATGTCATAAATTTAGGACGATACTAGCCAGACAGACAATACACGCAGAATAAATCACAGCCAACCATTCAGTCCCACTGAATTGAGGTTTTTCTGCTTTACACTGTCTACTAATTGCAAGTATTGTCGACAAATTACCGCTCCATATTAAAACAGTGTAATGTGATGGAAGGTCGATATTGAATACCAGAAAGACCAAGTATAAATCCCGTAATCTTTCATCAGACAATAATTACGTTTTCCAGTTCCAGTAGCCAGTTCATCGCGGGAAATGAAAAAGCCGACGAATTTTCTAAGACGGGAGCAATGGGGACGTTATACGGCCCTAAACCTTGCTGTGGCGTACCAAAAAGCTTTGCAAACCTAATGCTCAAAAAATATGTTTAGAACAATCCGTCAACCACTGGAACAACACGCCAGGTTTGAATCATTCCAATGCGCTAATTAAGACTTATGACTGTAAGACTGCCCGTGAGGCCTTATCGCTAAATAGGGACAATCTACGCATACTGGTAAGGGCGCTTACGGGGCATTGTGGCCTGAACAAACACATGTACAACCTCAAGCTCCGGGACACGAAAATGTGCAGGTTCTGCCAAGAGGCAGAGGAAACTTTCCTGCAACTCAAGTGCGAGTGTGGCCCGCTGATGCGTAAAATATGCACCCACTTGGGTGGCCATTACCTCTATTAACCTAACCTAACATAACCTGAGAATATGGCGTTAAAAACCTGTTGCGGTTCTTAAATGACACGAGGCTTAGTGCAGAACTATAGCAGGTGGCGAACACAAGGTATATCAGCAATGGTCACAGTTTTACAAGGCTCACGAAAAAAAACCTCTTAATTGAGAAGACCAAAACTTTACTTCCCATGGTTGCAATTTAAAAACACAACTGAGATATGACATTTTAACTCCACATTGAACTAAATTTTAAACTCGAACTATGATATCTTCTATCCTTCAATAATTTAAAATATTTCCTTCTAAATATCTAAAGAAAATGTCCATAAATAATAAACACTCTAACTAGCCTTTAGATATATTACATTATTATCTCATCCATACCTACTGAAGCATGGCATTTTATCTCGATTTTTTAAATTTAGTTCCCGTGCCGCTTTTGCGAACTAATTTAAAATGTCATCAAACTTTCTATCCATATGGAACTTTTGCGTGCTGCGCCCGGTAACCAATCAGAAACTTTTCGCAACGACCAATTTGACGGGAAGGATGGAGGTATGTCCCAATTCATAATAAATATTGATGATAGTCTTTCAGTGTTCGTAGTCCATTTTATAAACATTAAAAGCCTTAGGCTCTGACCACCTGAACCTTTTAGTATTAGCTGCCTTAATGCCACTCCATGAGCTTGAACAGACCAATGTCATTCCAGAGAATGGGTAGGTATATGCCATTAAATTGTAAATAATTTTGAAGCATAATAACTAAGAACGAAGAGTTATACAGTGCTTTTGGAGACACTTGAAATGCATACATCGGTTGTAAGAGGATGTGATAAGATTGTTTGATATAATTTAGATAAGAAAAGAGTTGTAGGTAATCGGTATCTCTTAGCAAAATAAGCAATTCACGCATTCCAGAAAACTTTAATAGCAAAAAATTGAGAGTGTAGGATGATACATAGTTATCTAGCTAGTATCACGAGTTCTATTCGATTCTAAATCTCCTACTTACCTCAAGCCGCTACTTATGCCTTTGTAAATGTTTTTTTATGTGCGTGTAAATTGGTCTTGGCGGGCATTTACTAAAAGGATAATCGTTGGTCATATATCCACATTTTTCAGTTTAGGAGCTCCTTGGAACTCTGGAAAAATTAAATATTTTCTTTACTTCTATACTTAGAAATACGAAAATTTGTAACAGGGAATACAGTAGTTTTATTCAAAATAATCAACTATATTAATTATGAAGATAATAATAATCAGTTTGCTTGACTTTAAATTTTAGAAAGCATATTTTCTGTGTCAACGATATTTTTAGTAAAATATCCCCATTTAGCTCTTGAAATCATCCCATTGAATCTTTTGTATATTCATCTTACATTCAAGGTAGTTACGACCTTTATTCCAATCCATAAACAAATTGTATTCTCCGGAATAAAACAGCGCTCCCACGTAACCAAGAAATTGCACTTAAAATAGGTTTGTCTCTTACCCTCCGTTTTGCGCAGTTATCTGACAAGGGGTGGAGAGGATTCGCAACGTAATTTGAGATCCTTTCCTCTCCACTCACACCTACTCTTTAAAGGTCTGCGTAGATAATCCCCTTCGTTTTATCCCTTCTGTGAGATTATATTTCGTAGTGACTCTATATTTGTATAGAATAAGCGTAGGTTTATATTTCTCCGCAAACCTTTAGCGATATTTCACTTTTCTAGTCGCTACGATTTGGGTTCAGTGGATCTATTTATGTTGTTCAATCAGACTGCTAACGGAATAATTTATGGACGTTGAGAAAGTGGGTGTATTGAGGCGAGTGTGACATAAATTGCCTACATTTCCAGGTTTACCTACCAGATAAGTATATCGATTGAAAAGTTAATAAAAATGAGCATTTATTTTCTAAGCTTCGACTAAAAAGAAGGGACAGTTTAATAGGACAGTGTAATGGACAGTGTATGAAGCTTTTCCCAGGGGACCTTAAACTTACTATGAAATTCAATTTAAATCTCGTATTAAAACTTCTGTGTAAAAAAGCATGTCATAGAATAATTAATTACTTTACTGATAAATTCCAGTAGTTACTGATAAAGTCCATACGTATGAATTAACATGACGCGTAACGGTGTTGGCGTGACGGTAGTTACTGTGTCGTACTGTTAAAACATAATGATATTTCATTAGGTTGCGAACATGGGGTCTCGCTCATAACGTGACAGCATATAGTAGAATACGTACGGTTGTAGTCGGACACATAAATCATGTTTGAAACTGTAGTATACTCTTATTTCCGTATTGTATGTGTTTAATCGAGTTCCTTGGAGTTTCGTATACGTTTAATCGAGTAAGAGAGTTTTAACAAAATTCCATGTAATTCAACAAAATTACGATTGAAAAGTCGTTATTCTGTATAAAACCGTAATAATAATATGGTAATATAAGAATAAAACGATTTTTTTTCTTACTGTATTTATTTTAACTGTCTCTTCTACTACTTTAATTACTACAACCCATATATTTATCCATATTTATTAAATATTTTAATTTAGGACGATTCTTCTACGTAGAAATTTAGAATATTTTATTATGTTTTTAATGTTCACTTCAATGCATAAAAGATTTATTTTTGGCTTACACGTTTTTCTGTCTATCTTTTATCTTTTCTGTTTCATGTATCAATTCACGAGAACGTTAAGGACGTCAACGACAAATACAAATATTGTATTATGAGTTCAGTATGTGTACGTAATATATTTATACCATATAAACACAGAACCTAAAGTAGACTAAACTAAACTAAATTGACGCTTCTCGGTTCATATCTTTAAAAAGGTATGGAAGATGACAACTTCTCTGATATTCGTGTTGCTTGGACTGCCTATCGAAGAGCTTCTTCTATTAGTGTAAATGTTATTTTTAGTAGCGGCAGCAGAAGCGAGGAAGTGAAGATTTCTGCTAGAACTGACACGCGACTATGCTACAATTATCTGTCCATGCGAAAACATGAACATTAACGCCTGTTATCTTCAGCGTTTATCCGTACTCAATCATTTCACCAACTCCATTGCCCACCATGCAACCCAGACCATTATACTGCCTTCTGCGTGTTTCACCATTGTATTGGGACGATGTATTCGGGTTCTTCACCCGCTCTTTGCCTACTTTAGTACTCTTAGTGTGACTGTACACTAAGAGTAACAAAACCTGATTTTTTTCCGAAGAAAGTAATACTTTAATAAATTTAATTTTATTTAAAGTGAACACATATTCTTATTAGGGCTAGCCATGCACCTTTGGACGCATGATTATACTATCGAAGAGTATGTATTTTTTTATAACTGGTATACTTTAATTTAATCATGTCGACACTTACTAACATTGTTTTTGGTATATGGCAAAACTGATGTATAATATGCTTACTTCCATCAAAAGTTTGACTAGGTAAGACCGTTGATGATTTTCATACAAAAAGCAATTTTTTAAAATGTTATTTTAATTGAAACTTCACGTGGGTTAGGTGTTAAAATATTATTTAATCGCACAGCTCAAGAGAGCTTATACTGTTAGTAATTTGAAAATGTGCATTTTAGGTTATTTTTTATAACCAGAAGATGATAATTTAAAATTCCAACAAAATAGTTAGAAGCTTGTGCCATCGGACGGTCTCTGGCATGTACTTACGGAAGTAATTATTAGCAATTGAAGAAATTGCAAAACAAGCCAGTAAGAATATTCTAAAAGACCCAGCATGAGGCAATTTCAAATTATGTAGTGGTACTACGCAATAATTGCAGAAAATGTATCATCTAGCTGCATAGTCTTTCTGTGGTATTTGTAAAAACACTTCTACCACTCCATCAAATCTAATCTAGTCTATAGGCAGTTAGGACGCCGTAGCTGTTGACAATTGATGCCAGCCATGATAGTAACAGGTCCTGCCGAAAAGTAACTGACATTGCGTATAGAACTAAAATGTTATTATCTGAGTAATTAATAAATTTTGTAGTAAATTGATTGACTGTATACTCGATACTTATTCTACATAAGTTTAGAGGCTTTCTTTTATATCACACTCAAACCAGGCCTGGTTTTAGTGATATATCAAATGTAATAATTCTGCATTGTATTTTTTTATATAAATAAATTAAAAAAAATATAATAAAAAAGGCAATGTCGGTGTGACGAAATAGAGTCCATATTTTTTGTCGTATTTATACGTCGACCTAATACAAAGTAGAAAAACGCAATGTAAATATTCTAACCATTTTAATAATATAATAAAAGGGAGAGGAAGGGGACTTACCCAAATATGAATGTTGACAGAAGGGGATTTTATTAATGAAATTGTTCTCTTTTTTATCCCTTTAACCGTGAGAATATAAACATATCGACGTTAATACTAATACTTAGAAATAATTGCCGTGTGAAATAATTCAATTTGCGTTAATAAAATACTAGGAAATATAATTTCCTTTCCCGTCGAAAACGCATGTGTACTAAGAATTATATATTGTCATTAATATTGTTTGCATCGTTGCTAAGTGATATTTTCCTACACTACCCTGCCATTTGAAAAAAACCTTTTTTTCGATAGATATTGTAGAGATTTTCTTTTGATGCCATATGATGCTAGTTAATAATACAGAAAAATTTATTTACTAGCGCGAGTTTATAAGTAAATGTGTATCTAATTTACAATGTTGTTTAAATTTGTTATAAAGAAGTAACTAAGAAGCAATAAAGAACTAAAAAGCAATAAAGAAGTAACTGTATGTACGTGGTGATAAATTTAAATATTGTAAAAACGAACTAATATACTGTATTAATTACTGAACTAATATACTAAAAGCAATAAAGAAGTAACTGTATGTACGTGGTGATAAATTTAAATATTGTAAAAACGAACTAATATACTGTAATTTAAATGTACCTAAATATTAAGTTTCTACAATCTGTTAAGATTTTTTGGAAATAAATTGAAATTGAAATTGAAAAAAATTGAAATTGTTTCAGGTAAGTCGCTTGAGTGCACAAAATATATGAAATGGTTTACATTAAATTGCATTGTTTATAAATTACGAATGATAAACGAAATTCTATGCTATTGTACAGTTTTTGCATACTTACCGTAAAGTGATTAAAGTGTATGCATATGTATGATGTAACATTAATTGATCCTGGGAACGTGTTCCATTATAAAGAAGTAGGTATATCTAAAAAGTAAAAAGTGAAAATGCAAATTTGTTGATTTAGTATTTCGTTGTTATTAAAATATACATACATTTGGACAAAAACCATATTTATTATTTTCGTTGTTATTAAAATATATATACATTTGGACAAAAACCATATTTATTTTGACTATTCAAAGTTTCTAAAATGTTATAAGTAACATTAAAAACAAAAAAAATATTGTATTGATTTTTAAACCAGCTCTCGAAATCAGATATTACTTTCGCCAATATTGACACCAGTTTTGCGGAAAAAATAAATCTTTAGAAAAATGGAATTTCTCCTAAGGTTTTAAACAGAAAAAAGATATAGCAAGCAATATTTTCGTCCAAATCTGAATCGTCGAACCACACAAAATTAGACCAATTCTCCTTTGTCCAATGCTGATGCCTCACAGTCAATATATTTGTTGTTTTCTAAGAGCCATAGCTTATTCTTTGTGATGAAGCCCTTGAGGCCAGCATCTGCGAGCCCTCCGTGGCGTCTTGGCACTATCTGGTTTATAATTCCCTTAACCAAAGCAGCAGGGAACTGGAGAAAGTTTTCCATCGATTTTTCAAAGACTCTCGAATCAATATCCGGTTTGTATGGTCCAAAGTAATGTTTTCCGACCTGTGCTTTGTCTATAGTCATTGTCTATATCATGTCATATATGTCTATGGGACTTGGTAATTTTGGACCTTTTATAATTTTAGCTATTTTTACTAGCGATTTGCGTTTCGTTTTCAATATAGACAACTGGATTCGTAAGGATGGACACTAGATAGATTTCTTTTCGACATTTTGTTTCAAATAAGAAAAACTTTGAATGGATAATACGCTTATCCACGATGCGCAAAGACGGCATTCGAAAAATACAACGATCTATAGATTCGTGTCGGCCAGATGCTTTTATCTCTACTCGTGGCTCGTGAATTGTGTTTCATAAAAACCTAACACAACCGCACATATTAAAACCAATACAAATCCGACCAAGTCTTGATGGTAAATCTTATGATTTACTAGTGAAACCTAAGATTTACCACTATTAGGGCATCGATAGTAACATATGTATGCCCTTCTTAAGTTGATGTGCAATCAGTAGGTTTGATATATAAAATTATATAATTGATAATTATAAATTGATGGTGGTAAGTTTTTTGATGTGCAATTCAAAATAAGTCAATTTATAATAACGAAGAATAAAGACCTCTTAAAACGTTGACGTATTTAACTAATTTTATTTGTAAACTAGTTAATTCATTTGATTATTTGATCACTATAGAAGCCAAATCAATGTTTAAATTATTAATTTAAAAAATCTTTTCATTTTTACAAAAAATAATGATTTGCCACCCTAGTGGTCCAATGGAGAGTAGATATTTATTTAAACAAATGAGGCTATTTTCTAAACTGCTTTAATATATTTACTGTTTTTTTATTTCAAATTACCTATATATTGAGTTCAAATTATGAGTACATTCAATATACAAAAGTCTTAACCTGACTACACTGCCGCCTGTTCCAAGGTACACAATTTATTTTAATTATCCCAAGACATCTATGATATTATATTTATATAAATAAACAAAATCATACTTAATGTAACAGAAATATCTTAATTACCGTATAAAAATTCGTAAGAAAATGTCATGAAAATTGTCAATATTATTTTATTTTTAAACATGATAAAAATTAATGTATATTTATATATGTATTAATAAGTATTAATATGTATTAATAATATACAAAATAAATTCTCAAAAATTAAAATAAACTTACATTTAGAAATCATCAATTTATATTACTACAATACATTATACTATTATGTTTTTATTATAAAGATTCTGCTTATTACAAAGACTGTGCTTTTAATGTCTTTCACAGACACGTCTCATTGTGCTAATTTCAGAGGCTCCAGACCTCTCCTATAAAAATCTGCTCCTCGCTTCACATGGGCGGCCTTTAATTGGGTCAAGCGATCTTTTCCCGATCGTGAGTAGAATCCACTTGTACCTTTTACCACGTCGATCCACTCGACAATATAGAGATGACTAATTTTATCGCCGACGTACGCCACTTCTATGCTGAAAAAGTGGCTGCATTTTACGTAGAAATTCCGTTTCTACGTAAAGAAGAATTTTTTTGTTAAATAGGTGAAGAGTTTTCAAACACTTTTCAAGAAGAACAGGCCAATTGTATAATATAAATATCGCCATCAAATATTTATTACCATTTCATGTCCCCAAAAGTTTCCATTAGAATGTAATATTAAACGTTCAAAGCAAAAAAACTTAGGTAACAAAAAACCTTAGTCATACCACAGTATATCAAACAGTAGCTTTACTCTCAAGCTACATGGCAATGCGGGAAGAGGGTGAAATGTGGGCAGAGAGGTGCGTCTCGATGAACGCTTTTGGTTTGCGTTATGTGCAGGTAAAGGCTGGCGACAATTTCAAACGTTTGCCGAGTAGCCGATATCTGGCGACTAAAATGGATATCACATGACTCTTAAGAGACTCACCACACAATTGATAAAAGTTGTTAAAAACTAAAACTACAGTTTGAGTTATTATAAAATATAATTTTAAATGGTTCTACTCTTAAATTTAAATTTTAACTGGCTCTATAGGAAATACAATTGATTATCGTAGGCAATTAAAAAACTAATAATAATAATATCATAATTAATAAAATGGTAAAAATGCCAAGTTAACTAAATTAAATCAAAGTGGTCATCTAATTATGATTCATTGATATTATACCATTCTCTCTCAATAAGGCGGCCATTTAATTTTGATTTAAACTGGGTTATTTCCTGTTTCTACATCTAATTTTAATATTTTCAGGCAGTTTATTGTAACACACCATTCCAACTTAATTTGGATTTATTTCAAATAATTCCAAAAATGGACAGGGTAGTGTTAAATTGTTCCTAACTCTGGTGAAATGAGAGTAAGTATATTTTTGTATATAGTATTCGGACTGTTGCTAGGTGGGGATTTTGGTTTTCGTCTTCAGAGCTAAACATCTGGCACCGGTAGACAAGTAAGCAATAAATCAGTGGCAGATAATGGGAGGTAAATTCCATTTTCATAGTAGATAGTTTCATATAAAATGCTGTTTCGTCATAATATTAAGACCACGAATCGAGCCACAATAAATAAAATAGGCTTCCATTTTAGGTCCTGTAGAAAACTCTATGTATCTATGGGTATAATTCTAATTCATATTAGAAGCAATAATATACAATTTGTAATAGACAACAAATTTGTAACAGACCGCACAGTTCACACAACAGACAGTAGCAACGTCGCAGTTGTTGCGACTGCATACTTTTCGTCACCCATCAAATTTATAATTTATACATGTCTAATTTTCTAGGACCGGTTATTAACGGATTTATGTTTTTTTAAAGTGCGTAGAAAAACGCCTTAAAAGCATTTGTAGGAACTTCGCCCTACATATCAAGTCAACAAAAGAATTAGATTCTAGAAATCTATAATCGCAAACACACTCAATTCTACACGTGTAAACTGCAATTACATTCCATCTAATTTCGGCCGGTGACTCGTGTCAATTTCTTCTAATTGATGCAATCGTACACACTTATTACCACCACTCTTTAAGCATTGCGTCATGCACTACTGTATATAAGCCCATACATTCGATCAATTAATTATCATCCTCGGCCAGTCAGCCACACCGGTACATTATCCTCGAGTCGCCGCTCATCGCGTCTATACTACGCAACATCATCCTCGAACAGTCGCTTATCGCGTTCATATCTCGCATCGTCCTTCAAGTCTCTCGCCACGCCGAATACTTCGACACACATCTGCAACATCATCTTCGAGCACACACTACACACCGCGCCTTACTATTCGAAAGCGTTACGCCTGGCAATCGTCAGCTACGTTCTTCAATAAATAACGTCAACTTCAGCAAGAACGACTTTCACTACGGAGAAAACCCCCTGATGATACTCACGAGCAATTGGAGTCTAGTGAGGGGTGGTCCCTCACACATTAATTGAATCCTATCCACAGAGTTCTACAGTACAACAAATAGCATAAACCGATTCCATGAAAATGACAAAACTGCATAGAAAATAGGGGTTAATATTTTGATTATTTAAATAATACCTATATATTTTCGCGCATTTTTTTTCTAAATTTCCTTTACAGAAAGGCAATTCTCAACACGTAATTTGCTCCTTTTTGGTAGTGTAGTTCCTGAGATACAAAGGGTAAACACATACAGTCACAAATAACAAAACACTTAGAGAGACATTATCAGAAATCCCTTTCTTGGATTCCCATGATCTCAACAAAGATCCGGTTTAAACTCGAATTGTAAACTTTGATCCGAAATAACACTTTTCCTATTTACATATTTCTTGTAAAACCATGATTTTTTTGTACGATTTTACGTAAACGATGATTTTAAGTAAAAACTAGAATTAGGTACCTACATGCACTTTTGCAAGGTCGGATTTGTAAATTGACTGGGCTGTGGCCAGTCGATTATCGCTGAGCGACGGCAAGGCATCTCCTAATAGCGCCGCTCGTGCTGCACCTACCAGTGGCGCCATGCGTCTAGCCATATTATATACACTTCTATGTTACGACTCAATAAATATATTTAACATAGCCTAATATTTGGGAGCTAACGGGCTCAGTGTAGTTGGGCCATTATGACCCATTTTGATCTAGGGTCGGCCCAACTCGATCAGCACTCATCCGGTAGCCTCCAAGTAGAAGTTCGAACCCGGGTAGAAAAGATAGTAGAGTTAGCTAGAAGTAGATATACTAGGTCTCTAAGTCTTGTGCGCTCATTCCAGCCTGGGGTGACGGGTTCGCCCGTTGTAGTCGAAACCTCCCTAATAGCCTAATATCAATTAATTCACAATAGCTACAAACGATGATCTGGACGTGATTTATGTTATTACCAAGCTCGGCGCCTGGTTAACTATGTACATTTCTAGAATATCTGAAACCTTACGGCGTTTTGGCTATATTATTAGAAATATTTTTAACATTTCACAGAAACGAAATAATCAATAAAGAAAGTTATTTTTATCTTACGGGCTAATGATCTTTGACTTTAATTAATTGTGACTGCAAACAGTTCTTTACTGTGGCCATATTTTCTTTTTTTTTACTTACGGATATATATTTTTTTCGAAACCATAATGACCACTGACCATGAATTCACTCTTCTTTGGTGTGCTTATTTTTTTTAAATTCATTATTTTAGAATGCGAATCTTCTGTCTAAACGAAGTTGTAAGTAAAAATAGCAGAAACCCCGCAGAAACTGTCCCCTTAAGGGCCCAATGATAGGCAAAAGGCACTTCCCATGATGGTGATATTATCATTCTTTCAAATGATTTACATCATTCTTTCAAATGATTTAGCTATAAATTATTTAGACCAAATATACTAATTTATACCGCAAAATGTTTTATGTAGCTCGAAATCCATGGACGTCAATCAGTAAAAATATCCCATAAGTCAATAAATTAACATAAGCATATCGTGTTTAGTGTCAAATGAAAGGTCTGATTGAGTAAATTCCGGAAAAATGTATCTATCTATATGGATAAATATATACATAAACTACAAATTTCATATAAAAACCGTAATAAAAATAATTGTAAATACACTAGTTCACTTTCTGTAGCGGCAGTCGTGTTTTTTATTCCTTTAAATATATTTATATTTTTCAAAAGCATAGCTACGTTTGCTTATTTTACTTATATGCGTAGGATGTTAATTAATTCAACTTAGTAACTAACCGCGCCTTAAGTCATCCTTCTCATTACTCTTTTATTCATTACAATTTATTTGACATTTTCCCGTTAATTAATGAATAACTTTGACATCATTTATCGTTTATCTTAATTAATTTATCAATTCATTCTTTATTAAATTTGCGTAAGATTAATTGTTTAACTACTGTACAATGGTGTTCATTCTTCTTAGGTCTTGAATTGATTAGGTATGCGATATTTATCTCCAATATATGAAACAGATCTCTGTAAACACTTTGCATGTTAATTTTGTTTTAAATGCATTAAGAAAACTCGTAATTTGAAACTATTTTTTCCTCGAATGTAAAGTTTTTGTTAGTGTTTTATTGATAGCCCTTAAGTTTAAGTATCATTGTTTTCATAAGGTTTGTGCTTTTCTTACGTTAATAGTCTTCACTATTTTATTATTATTTTTATTTATTCTGGACAGGCATCTTTGCTGATACGTCCAGAACAGATCTTGTAAAGCTAAACAATATTAACAATATAATACAAACAATATTAACAAGTTTTTAGGTACAAATCGAGTCTGTTTTTAAATTGATTGACAGAGATTGCACTAATCACTTCAAATGGTAGTTTATTCCACATGTCCACCACTCTATTTTGCAGAACATTCTTAAGAGGATTAGATTTAAATTTTGTACAGTTGAGATTTTTGTTGTGACCAGGTACATCGTAAACAGGTTTTACTCCAGGTACATCGTAATAATGTATTAGAATTTTATATATCTCAATCAGGTGCCCTCTTTGTCTTCTTTGTTTAAGTGTAGTAATTCTATGTAATTTCAAGCGATCTTCATAATTCCTATTCTTCGGGTCCACTGGCATTTTGGTTGCCCTTCGCTGAACCTTTTCCAGGATATCTACATCTTTTCAACAGTAAGGGTTCCAGATCTGATAGCCATACTCAAGAATAGGTCTCACATATACCTTGTAGATCTTGATAAAAACCTCTATTGACAGATGTTTGAAAGCCTTCCTTCCTAGATAGAGAATAGAGTTGGCTCTTTTAGCAATTGAAATTATGTGTTTCTCCCATTTGAGATCATCAGTAATTGTTATTCCAATATCTTTTTGTTGCTTGACTGCTTCTAGTTAGGCGTTTGTCAGAAAATATGATTTTTTTCTTTTCCCGATATGAAGCACTACACATTTCTTAATGTTTAAGGTAAGCAACCAATCTTCCGTCCACGCTTTGATCTTGTCAAGATTTTGCTGAAGCTGTCCACTGCATAAAATAGGATTGACGAAGAATTTTGTATCATCGGCAAAGTAGCTATTTGAAAACTATATTATATTACTTTTTTTGGGTTGTTTACCAAAGCAAGCCTGGAGATAATTTAAAAAGTGTTCTCTTGTGGTTATTTTCGCCACCATTTCTGCTGTATATATTGATTATTTATATATATTTTCGAAGTCGTTTTATATTTTTTATTCTACACGTTAACAATAGGATTTTATCATAATATGCGCGTCGATATAACCATATAATACATTATACTTGTTCGCCTCATTGTGTGTATTCTAGTATGTATGTATATATCCTATAATACAATTTCATCCGTTTCTGCTCATCGATTCGCAAGTGAGCACTATTCACGCTCCAACTGTTTCTGTTGTTCCGCTTCCCGGGAGGAGAATATCTCGAGTTTCTCTAGAAATAAATTGCGATGATTACACGATTCAATAGAACTTTATTATTCTTTAGAAGACTTACAAAAATTATGTATAAAGAGAAACTTCTTAGGGCACGGTAACGATATTTTAATACGATTTATAAATATGATGGCAAATTACTGTTTTCATTCATACTTTAATATAACTTGCCTAATTTTTTTAATAAATGTATTAATTAGTTAGTAGTTGTAGTTTTAAGTTACTTTAAGAACTGTATGAATTTGGGAAATATAAAATTGTCATTATTTACCTCAATTGCACATAGTTGTTTATAAATAACCTACAGAAAAGCCAATAGTCTTCGTGGGATGTGTATTCAAACAGTGTGAGTTTAAATTAGTAACATCCTTGTCGTGGGTGAATCAGTACGACGAACTGAGGAACTTTTAACATTTTTTTTTTTGGGAAAACAAAAAAACTAAATTAAAAAAAAAAAGTTTTTCTAAAATCCTATTTGTATTGTATCTATTGAAAAAAAGCTTGAGTAGCATTGAGCGCGCTGCGCCATCTAACGGTAGTTTAAATATTGCTAAAAAAGAATATTAGCGAAATTTTACCTACCACTAGATAGCGGATCGTGCTCAAAAACTATATATTTTTAAAATGTTTTTAATAAAAATTGCTTAGTTTGTCGTACTGACTTACTACAAAGAGTCACTAATTAATACCTCAGCCTGTATAGCGTACTATTTTATAAAATTAAATGAAAAAAAAATACTTTTACTTTATACTGTTTTTAATATGCATCCAGCGTGATGGTTCTTTCTTAAAAAATACAACACATTGATTTAAATTAAAACTTTTAAATTACGTTACACATTTTTCTTTTTTTTCGAATTTTGCGATCAAGAGACGTCGCGTCGCCACGAAATGTCTTTCTCATTTCAAAGTCTGGATAAAAACCGCCTTTTCAACTGCTTTTAAACATTGAGAAATGTGAATTACTATGGGTGGATACACCACCCCAGGAAGTTATATGAACATCATGATATTATTTCTGCCATTGAGTCAACGTAAAGATTTGACAGACAATACAATCCACAGTCAAACGACGCAAACAGTCAGTAAGAGTCCGACGTATTACCGCGAGGCGCTGCGAAGTGCAATCCAGCGGGCTTCCTCGAGCCCTTACTACTAGATATTTAAGAGACTGCTTTTAAACACTTTGAGCTGTCATCTGCAACGGGCGAACCCGACACCTCAGGCTGTTATAACGATGAAAATCATTCTTTCAGCCGTGAGTTGTGTGTTACAGAGAGACTTTAGGAACAACACAGTCCACAGTCTATCTCCGACAACTCGCCCGTGAGAAACCATCGCCTTACCTCGAGGCACTGGGAAATGAACCCAGCTTATTACCAGATTCCCCCGGATTTCTCCATCCCCCGGTATGGTCACGGGTTCGAGCTCCACTCCACTCGAGCCCGACTCCACGGGTTCGAGTCTGAATCTTTTGCGGACCGCGACGCCCTTTTCCCGCCATGGACACTAAGGATCAGCTGGCCGACGAATCGATTCAAGCGTTGAAGACGTCAGGTCGACAACTACCCTCAGCTGTCAAATGAAACATACGTCTCCAGACCCCTCTGGTTAATAACTGGATGAGGCTTTCTCGCGAATCCGCGATCTTCTGATTCTAGCCGCCTCCGACTGCAGGATTACAGCCGTGGCAGAAGCTCAAACCGGGCTTGACAGGGAAAGCCCCTCTTCGAGGAGGCTACCATATGGGAGTTGAACCGTGAATTGGGCAGGCCAGGTGATATAGATTTTGGCCAACACCACCCAAGCTGCACGGAACCATTAAACAGTGACGAATGCGTTCTTTTAAACAGTGATCAATTAGTCGACGTCTTCCTCCGACCACTGAGTTATTTTGTAGCTCCACAAAATCCATACCTGTTTTTATCTAGCGATCTGATAGGAATAGACTCGCTCATAGTTGATAGATGTATGCACACATGGTACTAAACATTTTTAAGCCCTAATCTCTTGACTTGTATTTCCAAAAAATAATTATATTTTACCATTGATTATTATATACCATTGATTATTATATATTACATTAAAATCTATACGAGTTTTAACCATATCATTAACATAAAATATTTTACATAACATTTTAACTCGTAATAATCATGAGTTACAACGGGCGAATCCGTTACCTCAGGAAGTTTTAACGATATTGATCGTTCTGTCTCCCGTGAGGTGTGCGCAGAAACCTTCGAATAAAACAGTCCACTGTCAAGCTCCGCCACATGCCCGTAAGAAGGCAACAACAGTGGACGAAACAGTCCACCGTCTAATTACAGCACACGCCAGTAAGAGACCAACGCCTTTCCGTGAGACTACCAGGTTAATCCCCCAGCGGGCCGACACTCGCGCCCTTACTGCCAGTTGCAACCAGATTACTCCGGTCTCCCGACTGGTTCGAGGTCGCTTGCGCAGTCCTCTCCCTTAAGTAGCGGTGAAGTGTCTACCGCATCTTTCGCGGACCACGGAAATCCTTTGCCTAGTTCACCCGGCATTGCGTAGCCGATTAGTCGTTTTAAGAGCAGCTGCAGTTAGGTGAACAACTACCCCCACTCTACAGGAGACAGTTGTTGTTCTTTAAAGTGTATAAATTCTTTACTTATGTAACAATGGAGTTACTTCCGTTGTTTGTACAATAGATAAATATAGGAGGCAGTACTTTTTCTGGACTCTGGTTGCCGGTCAGAACGCACAATCGATTGGCTAATACCGCACGGTGCGCAAACCGTCCAGGAGCGTCCAAAGGTTGCCTCCTAGGGGAAACTGACCCAAAGACCAGAGTCCTACCCTGGCTCGCACTTCTATGTGGATGCCGCCGGATGGGTGTTGACCGGAGAGTATGACCGATTCTGAACACATAGGTGTTCGTAGGCAAACTGCAACAGGGCCTATTAGCTCCCCATGAGTTGTATAGAGAGGCCATGCTCGTTTGCTATCTTGCTCGCATCACTCGGTCAGCTTTTCTCTTATCCTCGGCGCAAACGAGCCACCGGGTACAGCCACCGGTGTTCGGTGGCCGCGACAAGTGGTCGGTGGAAGCCTCAATTTATAAGCCTCTCTTTGCCGTGCAGTCTCACGATAGAGACGGCGGGTGTGGTCGCGCTACTGTAGACGCACGGCGTAGAGGGTGAGAGGTGAACAGTGAGGTGAGAGTTGTGGCCCGTGTCAGCCACAAGTCGCGAGTCGCGGTTACTGCTGTAGCGAATGGCGGACACAATTAGAGTTGTCGACTACAGCGGGCGAGCCCGTCACCTCAGGAAGTTTTACGAATTAGTCGTTCTATCTCCCTGGAGTAAACGCAAAAGACTTGGACAAAACAGTCCACCGTCAAGCTCCGCCACAAACCCGTAAGAGGCCAACGCCTTAACCGCGAGATAGCTAGGAGTGTTACCCAGCGGGCTTACACTCACGCCCTTCCTTTTAATTGCGACCAGATTACTCCAGTCTCTCGATTGGTTACGTTCCAGAGTCCAGAGTTCGAGGTCGCTTGCGCGGTCCTCTCCCTTACGATGCGGTGAAACGGTGTATACCGAATCTATCGCAGACCACTGCATCCTTTGCCCTGCTGTTCACCCAGAATCGGGTAGCCGACGGTCGTTTCAAGAGCAGTCGTCGTAAGGTCCGCAACCACCCCTGCTCTATAGAAAACAGTACTGATTTCAGACTCCCCCGACTGTTAGTCAGAGTGCGCAATCTATTGGCTTATGCCGAACGGTGCGCAGACCGTCCAGGAGCGCCAGAAGGTTGATTCCTAGATGAAACTAACCCTAAGGCCAGAGTCCTACCCAGGCTCACACTACATGCATGGAGGCCGTCGGATGGGTGTTGACCCGTGAGTATGACCAACCCTGAACAGAATGGGTCTTCGTGGCCAACTCAGCAAGGTCCCATTAGATCCCTAACTACAGTATATTGTTTGAAATAGTAAAAGGAAAACTTCCCAGGTGGTCGCCGGAAACAAAAAAGCTGGTATCCCATTAATAGGGTCAGGGCCGCAAATGTCTCACTTTAATTTTATCATTATTCGAAAAATTAAGAGATAGCCGCAAATGTATCGGGGCCGCAAAATTAAATGTACGGGGCCGCAACTGTCCCGAGACGGATATATTAGAAAGTTTGTTATAATAGTTATTCTATCCTAATTTTTTTAACTAATATATAGTAATAAATGTAATAAACGATTGCTACTAAACAATAAAATAGTAAAACGATTGATTAAACAATTTCTATTTTTAGTATAAATCTTTTTGATTTTATATTTAGTAATAGCGAACATACTATTTTTATTCGGTTTTTAAATTTCGAAAAATATATCCTTTAGCAAGGGCCCCTTAGCTCCCGTCGTTTGCGGCCACGTGCCACAGTGGCGGCCACATGCACGCGGTTATGGCGAGTCCCTAAAAAAATGTATGAAAAAGCGTGCGTCTCATCTGCTTGTCGCTGGCCACAAGTGGCTGTGGCCAGTGGCTCTTTTAAGCTGAGCCTTAGTTTGAGCGTAGCGGTCTGTTGTATGTGCGGTGTGTCGAAGCCGACTACCAAATCTACAATGGAATAGAAATAAAGATTGAAAGAATTTCGCTATGCTTTCTAGTTGTCTTGGATCGAAGAATAAATCGACGCACGAACAGAAATTACTCTAATAAATCATTAACGAAAAATACCAACAGCTGATTAATTTTCGCTGCGACATACCTCGTAAATTAATATATCGCTACCTACATACACTCGAGAGTTTATACTGGCACCATTCCAAGCGCCCTTGAACTTGATTCCCGTGAGAATTTCTACGCAGAGAGGAGAATAAGCTGTTCATATTTTATTTATGGTTAACTGTCAGTAATTTCCACCCAAATTCGCAAACATTCGGCACTCATTCAACCACACGCCTTTGTGTATTATATATAAAATTGAGCTGTCAACATTTCCCGGAGACTGTCCCAAATTGATAAGGAAATTGCTATAATAATGTGTGTGAAGGATAAGGACGAGGAAAAGTAACTTACATTTGCGTATCATACAGAAATGATCATTCATATAATAAATTACCTGACAGACGTAGTCCTGACCTAATTTTAATAAATTTGTTTGTGATTATTCTGTGAATATTGAAATATGTAAACAAAGTAAAATATCAGTTGTAAAGACTTTCCGGCAATCAGACAACCCCTTCCCCCGCGATGAACTCCACAACCCCCCAAACTCCTCTCCCCCCAACTCCCCTCCCAAAATCCTCCCCCACAAACTACACCCCTAACCTACCAACACCCCCCTCTCCCCAAACCCTCACTCTATCCCAAACGATCGATTTGCATTGCTGCAAAACTTTGGCCATTGCACAGTTCGTCGACAGGTTGCTAAAGTACGGGCCAAAGAAACGTTCCGATGGGGTAATAAACCGAGCTGTCAGCAAGGATGCGGTTAACGTCGATATTGCTTATCGATGAATTACGCTTGCTCGATGAAACAGTATTAGACATCTGCATTTATTATACTACCGATTGCTATAGTTATTAATATTTTCGGTTTAGGTATTATTTTAGAATTAGAGTAATTAAATAATGACCTAATTATGTGATGTGAGTTATTAAATGAGTACTTAATACATAACTAATTATCATAGCATGGCTTATCATATATCATAGCATGGCATGTCATACCATATTAATTTCTAAACAGTCATTAGTAAAATGTTATCGTGGCATTTTGTAATAATGAGTCCCACATATGTATATTATAAAATCCTGTGATAAAATGATGTAAAAACATCATTACTTGCCTATCAGTTAAGCATTGGAGACCATATTTTCTAACCTGAAGCTATTGAAGTTAAAGGGTGATATTAACATGCAGACTCGGTGCTTTATACATAACATTTTGTCATTTTTTGACGAACTGAAAAGTGACCCGACAAAAGTTTCGCTGCTCAATCTCAATAATATAATAATCTGATAGATAATCTACGAAGGTTGCGACACGCATCCCTACAAGCAGGTAGTAAAAGGGGCGGGGCCGGCCCAATGATTTATTACCTCACCGGAACGTTCCTTTGGCCTGTACTATAGTTGGAGTTATATTGATTTGGATATTCAACGGCAACTTGAGTGTTGAATGAGCTCTTCGACCGCCGTCATACAAAGTAGCTGCAATTCGTGATAAATCAAGTGCAATTGCAATTTCATCCTACAAGAGAATCGTTGCCGAAATCAATGCGATCAAAAAGTTTTTCTAGTTCCACCGGGAGCGTCCATAAGAAAATCCCTATGAAAGTGTCGTTTGCATATTTTTTTGCCGATTCAACAACGGAACATTCGTTCAAACTGATACTGATGCATTTCAACCATATTGTTTTTCGCGTTTCAACTCTTCTATAAATAAATGCGTCGTGCCTCGGACGATTAGGCGCTGTCGGTGGGCGGGCGCGCCGGCGCTGACGATTACGCTTAGTATATCATGCCCTCGCTGATGCAGTACTGAGCTATGCTCTCACTTCATTTGGTCGTACTTTTCGCACATATATAGATAAAATATTTAATTTGCAACATAGAATAATAAAACTTTTAGTAAATAAAACCGTGTTAACACAATGTAAAAAGAACTATAACTTGTTGTTTAAGCGATGCGATATATTACCTATACATGAAAAAATTACATACTTACTAGCAATGGAGCATTTTAGACATTGAGAATTTAAAATACCAATACAGTATAATAGGAATGTTAGAGAAAAAGTCCGTAAAAGATTTGAAGAACCAAGGGCGAACAACTACTATGGTAAAAAAACGTTAAAGTACCCCATTCCAAGAATCTTTAATAATATTGTATGAGGAAGACTGTGTAAGCGTGAGCAAACAGATGTTTAAAAAGAGATTAAAAAGCTACCTGTTGGACGTTTATAGTGAAATTAGTGGTCATAAGTAAATTTGTTATACGTTTCTATTTTAAGCTTGTAGTAATACTGGCCTAATTTAAGCCTGTAGGAAGACCAGTAGTAATACTGCTGTGAATTGTTTTTATATTATTAATGTCTTTTTGTATCACAAAATTAGAAGTCTAAGACTAGAAAAATAAGAGTTTGCCTCGCCAACAAACTGTATACCAGTTTGGCAAGATTTTAAAATTTAAAAAAATGTATTTTTTCTCTAAAAAAAAAAAAAAACCTTAATTTACCTAATACTTTGTTTATCATCAAGCACATATCGTGTATAATATCAATACCCCGTTGTGAATTTCCTCGCTCAGTTGCAAATCTGAATTTTGATATTCTGGTGCATATCTGGTGCAAAATATCATCAGATATGTATTTTTTGTATTTGGTCCACAAATCAATCGGTTTCGTTGAATAGCATGTTTAGATAATTACCGAAAACAATTTATTTTATTTATTTATTTATATAAGTAATGCAAATATTAAAAAAGTAAACAATTTCAGCTTAGGAATTATGCATAGAAATACTTTCAAAGTTGAATCAAAAGCAGAAAAAAGAATACAATACATAGTCTAGTGGCAACGTCACCTAACTAGGCCGAGGCCTGTTCTAAGGTAAACATTTATTTTTTAATATGCTTGCACAAATACCGTGTTTATAAGAGTGGCATATATTCCATGTATGCTCAAAAATGGAATTGCAAAACAATATTAAGAATGACTAAATACTTGATTAAATTAAATAATTAAATTAAAGTTAGAAGTGGAAAATTAAAATGACAGCAAATAAATTCAAATCAGAAAAAAACAAAAAAAAACAAAACAATTTAAAATGGTAAAAAATAGAATAAGAATTTAAACAAAATAGTCCTGCATTTTACTTATAACTAAGATTAAATAGTGTTAAAACTAAAACAAATTATCTCTTAATATACGTTAAAACAAAATAATAATAATAATAATAAATAAAATAATAATAATAATATAATAATACAATATAAGATTCAAAATATTCAAATGTCCGGGTTAGATTATAATGTCCAGTATTTTTAAAATTTCTTGTCTTCCCTCTTTTACAAGCCAGTTTCTAAGCAGCCTTTTAAAGTAGGTCTTATTTTGTGCTGATTTTATGTCGCCAGGAAGAGCATTGAAAAACCTTGTGGCAATGAATGTATAGGTTCGCTGACCAAAAGTAGTATACCTTCTGGGTACTATGATATTATTATCTTCGGAAAACCTCGTTGATAGGGTATTTTGAGAAAAAATATTTATCTGATTGAACTTAATATATGATAGTGATGTTTTTAAATATAGTTGCCTAGTATCTAACACATTATATTCATTAAAAATATTTTACGAAGGATAATGATACGGCTTTCGCATGATAATCTTTAAAATCGACTTTTGTGCAATATCTAAGGGGTAAAGAATGGTTGTAGAACAACCGCCCCATCCTATCATCCCGTAGCTCAAAATACTCTCACACAATGCATAATAAACGCTTTTTAGTGTTTTTGGACCTAAAATATTTCTTACCTCTTTGAAAGTGTATCCTAGTTTACGAACTTTAGATGCTAATTTATCCGTGTGTTCTTGCCATCTTAGTTTATTATCTATGGTGATACCGAGATATTGAAATGATTCCACTCTTTTTAAAATATGACAGTTGCAACCATTCTGTCTGTTGCATGTGTGTATAACAACGTTGTGCTCCAATGAGGGTTAACCTTTAACATTAATACTAAAAGTTCTGACCTTTAACATTAATACTAAAACAATGTTCGTATTTAATGAGCATTTAACGAAATCGCAGCATCTCGGATGGTGTATTCCCAATGAGTATCTCTAGCCTCATCAGTAACCTCTAACATCAATCACAAATACAAAGTACGAAAATACTAACTAAATATGCTTTATTTTACTAAGCCTTTGTCCCGTTGGTCTCATTATATTAGCGACCAGCTTGACATAGTCCGCATTCATGACTGTATTTAAACCCATAGAGTATATACAAGCGTCCGCCTAACGAGGGACGAGATGAACAAAATAATTGACGGTCGATTCAACGACCCCCCGGGTGACATCCGATCTTGACTAAAGGCGTATTTGTTATAGACCACTGCACGCGGTCGAGTTAAACATCAATGAGGCTCTTTATCACAGCTACACTTGCCTAATTATCCCTTAATTAAAGCTCAACAGGACTCTCTCTGATTTATCTATGCCATTAGACGGGGGCTAATTAGTACACTTTATTGAGTTAAAACATCGTAATTTGATATTATAGTGCATCTTCTAGAATTATAAAATATCAGTCACCTCCAGACTTTCCGACCAGTATCCAAGGACTAATTTCATAAATTAAATCGATGAACGCCCTCTCTCGGCCTTTGGTCGAACCCAATTGGGTTCTTTTACGACGTTTCAGGCGGCGCGTTTCGTTTCTCGGCTAAGGGCTAGTTTCGGCGAAGCACCAACAGATGGCGTTAATATTTAATTAAAATGTATGGCGGAATTGAAATATTATAAGTGTAGCTTGTATATGAGATATTCCAACCAACATGTGCATTGGCAATGTGATTTCAACCCAAAAAGGTAACTGTAACAAATTTCAAGTCTCTAAGTCCAATATTTCGGGATTGATATACGAGTATAACCCCCTGTTGGATCGATTTCAACCAACTCTTGCCATTACTAAATGATGCCTGCATACCAAATTTCAGCTTAATAGGATTAAGCGTGATGGTGCTATACACACACAGGCACATAGACACACAGACAGACTTCAATCTGATGATCTGATAATCGTCTCAGGGGGCTCAAAACAGACATTTCAGTCACCATCTCGAAAAAGTTTTTAGAGTTTTCACAATGCTTTTTTTCCTGTTCTGTTGGGTTACTAAAATGAGTAATATCAAATGAAGTTTAAGATTATTAATAAAAGTGAAATGTTTTATTATCTAATCAGTTTCATTTTAAATTGTTAACGTACATCTTAATGGATTTATTTATTTTTAAATTGGCAAAAGTTTTTTGACAATTGAGGTTAAGGATAAATGGATAAATAAATATGTAACTAAAGCTGCTTATTGAGCGAGTATAATATAAATGATAATGGATATCGTGTATACAAAGAACAAAGAATTAAGAATCAAAGTCATAAACGCAAAAAAAGCCGAAATAATTTTTAACATGAATTAAGTTAAATGCTGCCAGGGAGATTAAATGCTACATGGAAATAAATAAATAAATTTATTACCAGCCACTTATTGGTAGAATTAAATACTACGAATTGACGCTTGGTTTAGCGAGTGCCGACGAACTAAGCCTACGCTTGCTCTAGGGCAGGCGCTTGTTAACTTTCAGTTGTTGTATTATACATAGTATAAATAAAAGTTGAAACTAAAGGATATATCTATCGAATTTTTAAAACCAAATAAAAATATTTTCGCTATTACTAAATTTAAAATCAAAAATATTTATGCTAAAAATAGAAATTGTTTAATCAATCATATTAAAATTTTATTGTTTTGTGGCAATCGTTTATTACATTTGTTGCTATATAATAGTTAAAACAATTAGGTTAGAATAACTATTTTAACAAACATTCTAATATATCCGTCTCGGGACAGTTGCGACCCCGTACATTTGCAGCCCCGATACATTTGCGGTCCTCTCTTAATTTTTCGAATAATGATAAAATTAAAGTGAGACATTTGCGGCCCTGACCCTATTAATGAGATACCTGCTTTTTGTTTCCGGCGACCACCTGGGAAGTTTTTCTTTAACTATTTCAAACAATCTACTGTAGTTAGGGAGCTAATGGGCCCTTGCTGAGTTGGCCACGAAGACCCATTCTGTTCAGGGTTGGTCACACTCATGGGTCAACATCCATCCATGGCCTCCACGCATGAAGTGCGAGCCCGGACAGGACTCTGGCCTTAGGGCTAGTTTCCCCTAGGAATCAACCTTCTGGCGCTCCTGGACGGTCTTTAATAGAAATCTTTAATAGCTATCCGTACGGATAGCTATTAAAAGTTGGTACTGTTCGTATAAAAATGCGGTCTCTCAGTCGTCCGTTGTGACGCAAGCTCCAATATATCTTTCAGGTACGGAACCCTAAATCTAATCAGGTCCTTCATCAATTTCAATCATCTCATTCTCATCAATTGCCGAAAGAATTTTCGACATTGGAAACGCTTTCTTTGTTTTTAGCCTTGTAAACAACGGGGAAATCGGATTTCAAAAATTTCATAGTTATTTGGTTTTTATTTTTAATTTGGAGACTAATAAAATATTAGTGAACGGATGGCTGAGAATGTGTTTGTTCAGTCGTCTATTTGTATGGCAGCACCCGGTCGTTGTTTATAGTTTCAGCACCCGGTCGCTGTAAGAATTTTCAAAATCGGACAACGCGTTCTTGAGATATCGATGACTCTGACATCCATCCATACATCGATATTTATTTTTATTTCTAGCACTAAATTTTCTAAGCTGTGGTTTTTTTTATAAACATTTTTTTCATCGACCAAATAGTCCCATATACGAGTACTTTTAACATAAATATAAGAAAAATGTGGTGTTCGTACATCCCCTACTAGTTTATTATTAACAACAGTACACCATATTATTGGTCAATATAACAAAAAATATGTATTAAACGTCGGAATGGCAATGTCATTCTCACAGCACTAGGCGAACAAAGGGGATTTTCCACCTTTACGTCATACGGGATTATTTTTCTGACTTTTATTGCGTTACGTAACTCATAACCAGACTCGTTTCCCCCTCATACCTGCCCCCCCCCCCTCTCCACAGTAGCAACTCGTAAGAAATTCTCTATCCCGCCCCTCCCCTAAAGTGTGTTAGGTAAATAATATATGGATGGCCCCTGCTTGCAAGATATATCACATGTTACTAATCACGTTGTATAATATCTTATTAAACTAGCAGGATGAGATATTAAATCTAAATGTGATTCTTATATCTAGAGCTTAGTGCCGGTGTCTTCTCGAACAAGCAATATTTAAGTAATAACTTATTTTAAGCACAATATGGCATATATCGTAAATTATAGTACCGTGCACATACAAAAAGGAATGTCGGCAACCCTACGCGACACGACGGCGCGAGCAACCTAACACCATTAATTATACAGGGTGAGTTTGAAATAACCGGCATCCTTAAAGGGGGTTAATTAGTACAAGCAAAAATCACAGTCAAAAAAATATATATAGGTACTTTGAAAATTTGTTTTTTTTTGTTTAAAAATTGTATAAAAAGCGCTGAGCACGATGCGCTATCTAGCCGTAGGTAAAATATCGCTAATATTGTGATATTTCACTTATTGCTAAATGGCGCAAAGCGCTCAAACGCTTGTCAAACTTTTATTGAATAGTCAAGTTCTTTAAATTTTCAAATAAAAATATAGAAAAAATTTTTTTTTCTTATGTACTGATTAATTCCCTTCAATAATGCCTGAAAACTAGCACTCACGCTGTATAATATATTAGGTTACTCAACGTCGTACTACTATATGGCAACCAGGATTTTACTACGTGACGCAACCTGCAAATGGCACTCAAAAATCCAAAAAAATATTACTTTTCAATTAATATGTTGAATACGGCAAATTTCATGGTTTAACAGTAGGTATGAAAGAAACACGGAAAACATACATGGATGAATCCTGAACACATTACGGTCTTTTTTTATAAACATGTAATAACATATAAAATTAATAAAAAGAAAATCTATAAAATTTCTCGGCTATGACATTGTTATTGTATATGTCCATTTACTGTAGATAATTGTAAATTACCAAATAAATAAATAAATAAAATAGAATAAATGTTTTGAACCAATAAATAAACTTGCATGTAAAGCAAAATGACAAAATAATTAATTTATGACACCATATTTCATACTTCTGGCCGTGACCTGTTTACTTTTCGTCATGTATACCCATCTCAATTCAGCAGAGCATCCAATATCCACCCCTAAATGACTCAATTTCAATTTGTAAGGCAAACAAGGTAGTAAAAGATTCATTTTCCCAGCAGAATTTCATCTGTAGAGATAAGACCGGCGATTTCACCGGCCATTACTTGCTTGTTCTTTATAATTCGGCACGAAAGGTTGAATACAAAACAACCGATGCAAAAGTTACCTTTTAATCTGAAGTTTGGTAGAATCCCTCAATGAAATATTCAATCGCCAGGATGCTTTTAAAAAATCGTAGATGGTCCATTCCATATGAAAATGCTGTATAAGCTTGAAGCTTTGGTATAATATCCGGGAAGAAATACAAGATTATCATATGCGAAATTTTCCTACGCTGGTATTAAGTCGTTGTGGTAAAAATGGTATGTATAGCAAACCAATTAGTGTGATTTCATTCGATTTGTAATATCAACCCAATTCATGTCATTCGATTGAAATGACATTACGAAGGGTGGTTCTCATCAGGAAGTTTTCTCCGTGATTGAAAGTCGAGGATGTTGAAGTTACAGTATTTAATCAGAAGGTCTGTAGTAGGTTGCCAGTTCGTAACGCCTTGATTGATATTTCGCCGTTGTGTAGGTAGTGTAAGCGCGAGGTGAAGCCGGGGTAATGTGTCCGAAGTGTGTAGCGCCGCGATAGGTTCGAAGATAAGGATAGTCGCGTATACTATGCGTGATTTGTTGACTCGAAGTGAAGTGTAGAGCGCGAGTACTTGTTAATGCGCGGATACTTCCCTCCAGGGAATGATGTGTAGCCGCGGTAACTGTCCACCAAGGGAATGATGAAGATGTGTAGCGCGATAACTGCCCAACAGGAATGATATTGATCGATCGAAATGTACTGCGTTTTATATTGTAAGCAGTGACGCAATAGTTGTGAGTGGGGTGAGAAATGTGTCTTAATTTCGTATCGATCAGAAGAAATGACATTAGTCATTACCTGACTGTGTGTAAAATGCCGAATTTAGTTGGAAATCAACTGCAGCTGTTGCAAGTATTTCGTGAGGTCTTTATCATTCTCATACTGACATAAAATAATATTTCTTATAGGATTTATTATCATTTTTGTATAATACGCAAATGTAAAAAAAATGCCTAATGGTAAAAAATGCTGTTTATCTCCTCATCTCTAACACACATTTTTATAATATTTTATATTTGAAATTAGAACAGCCTCTGCAATGTGTTAACACCTCAATATCATATGTATTACATACATTCACTAATTCACACTTGGTAGAATGAGTGAAAAAAATTGCGAATATGGTGGAAATTACCCAGAGGTAATTATGGGTAATTTAACATAAACGAATTATGGGCAGTTTATTCTCCAGTTTGTGTCGAAAAAATTCAGGAAATCATATTTCGGGGCTTTACGAATGGAGCCAAAAACTCATAAATTTGGTAGGAGCTACAATGCACCTAAATTTTATGGGCTATAGGTATTTTACATCAATGATTTATTACAATAATTTACATGTTTACACATCGGCTCATTCTACAATCCATGGAAATTAAACTTTAACTTTGAGATTTAACCCTTCGAGTAGCGGCATAATTTCATGGCAGACCGCGGCAATTTATTGGAATACTAATATAACTATCCAAAAGTACTATAACTATGGAACTATTATAGCAATCATAAAAAGAATAACTGCAATTATCGCATTGAAATTTTATATATATATATATATATATATATATATATATATATATATATATATATATATATATATATATATATATATATATATATATATATATATATATATATATATATATATATATATATATATATATATATATATATATATATATATATATATATATATATATATATATATATATATATATATATATATATATATATATATATATATATATATATATATATATATATATATATATATATATATATATATATATATATATATATATATATATATATATATATATATTATTAAAATCTCATTTTGTAAAACAATTAGATAATTATGAATAAATATGAGAAATTCGAAAAAGTGAAAACTCGGCATTTCTAACTTTTACTTGTCTTACGGAAAAATACGGAACCCTATTTAGAAATTGCAAATACCATCGTGATCTTTATTAGATTCTCTATCAAAAATAATACTTCGTTTTGCTTATTTAAGTACAAAAATATTTAGATATTAGCTCATAAAAACCAATATTTTTTTTTTATGATTGTCGAAAAAAAAATGATGATGTTTGACAATGGAATATTACCAGAAATATCGGCGAAATGACGCGCGAAATTATTCTAGCGGCCGTCTATGTATCTATGGTAATAATGAGATATTTGGTATGGATTTTAGGATGTGTTCAAATTATAAAATAACATTACTGTGCGCTCCGGGAGCAAGCCGCCAATACTGGAGTCGGCTTCGGCACAATGTACACGCCCCCCACGGTTGCCTTCATTCAGTTTTCAGTCTCACCCGGAACTGTGTCAGACCGTAGCCGCGACCGGTGTATTTTTAAAAAATTACCATTTTTTTGGTAATATCATTGATTGTATAAAATCAATGGTAATATTAAGATATACTGATTTCTTAATAACATAAACAAACTATAATTTATAAATTATACGTATTCAACAATCTATAAAATGATTTTTGAAGTAATTGGACAAATATGTCCTATGGTCCTTAAAGGGTTTACAACATCGGCGTTTCCGATCTCCATCTCGCGCCTCAGTCCCTTCAACCTATAATGGTCGTCTAAGTGCTCTCGCCGAAGCAATTTACTCGATTTATCATCGCGCAGATTCGAGTTACAACTTAAACGTAGGTCGACTTATTGGGTGGTGGGTAAACCCTACGGTTTTATTTTTGATTTCGAATTTTCCCGCTAGCAAGGTTGCGTTTGATTTATTTGACTGGCAAGCTCGCTGAATCGAGCTATCAAATATCAGCGCGCTAAAGTGTTGGTGTTTTGTCGCGTTCAGTGTTTATTAGTAAAGCAAAAACGGAAACTCAATATATCGCCATGACATTTTAAATATAGCCAAGCATTTATATACAAATAATTTACAACCCGTCACATCTCTGGCAATATAAGGTATATACAAAAGTGAATTGAGATTTTTATTTTTATTAGGTAATGTTTTGTATTATATAATTATTTTCTATTATTCATTATATTTATTATATTCTATTTATTATATAATTATTTTCGACTACTTTATTACGTGTTTTTTATATATTACGTATTACTTAAGATTGTTTTGATTTTGGTTTGATTATTTGGATGTTTTTTACTTTCCTGGCAAAGACAGTATTGTGGACTCACTTCTATGTCTGTCTGTCTGTCTGTGTATTCCTCCACGATAGCGCGCAAACGCTTCGTCCGATTGAGCTAAAATGTGGCATGCAGGCATCATTGGGTCATGGCAAGGGTTGAAAAGTGGTTGAAATCGGTCCACCAGGGAGAGCGCTAGTCATACTTTAATCTCGAAATATTGTACTAGAGACTTGAAATTCGGTACACATAGGCGTCGTAGGGTCGAAACCACCTTTTTAAATTTTGGTTGTTCAAGGGGGAGAGGAGGTGGTTGGGGGAGGGGGGTGTTGGATGGGGGATGAGGGGGTGGGATTACACGTGGAGGGAGAGGAGGGTTGGGCAGGGAGGTGCAGGAATGGCGGGGGGAGGGACGGCGAGAGGGGATAGTTGTTAGGGAAATGAGGGGGGAGTTGGAGGATGAAGGATTGGGAGAGGGGAGGTTGAAGGGGGTAAGGGGATGGAAGATGGGAAGGGTAGGGAGAGAAGGGGGGTAAGTGGATAGGGGAGGGGAAGGGTGGGGAGAGGAGCGGGGTAAGTGGATGTGAGAGGGGAAGGGTGGGGAGAGGAGGAAGCGGAAAGTGGAGGGTGACGGACGGTTGGTGGGGGGGGGGGGGCGGATTGAAAGAGGGGGTGGAAGGGTGTGAGTTGGAGGGGGCTTTGAGGAGGGAGGGTTAAGGGTTTGGCGCGAGGGGGTGTCTGCTTGCCGGGAAACTCTTGGGGTGCAATTTCGCAACGATTTTGATCTTAGCTTTTGAAACCCTTAGATTATAATATATTTTTTTCAGAAAATACATCTTTAAAAAGTAAATTTCATGTAACATTGATGTCTTCCTTGGAATGGGCGCTGTCTAGTTAGGAGTGACGCAGAGTTATTGTGTTTGTATTATTCTTTTATATTTTCATATATTTATATACTTTGTTTTCACACGGGATTGATGTTTAAGCGCGATTTATGTATTTAGGACTACGCGAAGTCGCAATGTCATCGCCCGAAACGTTACAAGACACTGATTATGCTATCAGTCGGTTAGGCAATTGAAATATTATCAATACCTGTTTTTAGATGCGATTTGCTGCCTGCTAAACGGAAAGGAGCCGCGTCGGTCGCCGTCAGCCCCTTGGCCGCAACGACCGGAAGTGAACGGCGACGTCCCCTGAAATTCAAGAATGACACTCGAGGGAGTCATTCGTATACCCTCTTTTTATTACGACCCTTTCATTTTTTCACTGAAATGATATAAATTGCGATACCGCGATACCGGGTGTATCATTTATTTAACTTGGGAAACAAAATTCCACCGACATTTAATTGGAATAATCTCGCCTGCGAACCCCAACGCCTCAGCTTACCAACGAGTGAAATATCGACATCAACTTAAGAGCGTTGTCCCAAATCTAGGCGCTCGGGTTTTAGGTATTTAACCGCTCGACGCGCGAAGTGAGCGCGCCTGGGTGGGTTTTTCCTCACGCACGGGACACAGTTGCGGGGTACGGCGACTGAACGATCTTGATCTGTAGCTATGGCGTACCTATATTTTTAGTTAATAATTAAATAACTAAAGTTTACGAAGAAAATAAAAAGACTGCCCAAAATAGATTAATTATGTATCTTCGTTAAATTTATACAAATATGGATTATGCAATATTATTATAATCACATAAAATTACCTATATCGGTACTTATAAAAATAAACTCGTTTTACTTTTACGATTTTTAGGTTATGTAATGAACAACCAAACCGATTGTTGTTCTGCAATTTTTTTTAAAGCCGTCCAAGAAATATTGAAAATCTACCACGCGTCTTCCTTCGATATTTATAGATTCCGGTTCTGTTTTTGTAACCTAAAAAAAAAGAGTAAATTAACGGTTTTTTCAAGTTTCATTATAGTTGAAAAGTAAAAAAGATATTAGTTCTTATCTCAACATAACTAATCGTTAAATTAACCCAAATATAGTCAATGAAATCACCGTTCATACCTTCAGTGCTACAAATTAAATGATCGATATAAGTAATGAAATTTACAAAAATACGGAGTAAAACTGAAATATACATTACAATTTCAACTCACGATATATTTTGATCGGTTGAATGACTGGTACTAAGCATTTCTGTTAACATTTTGGGTGGGTCTACTTTTGCTTCAATGTTCATATTTTCAGTACTACAAATAAAATGACTAATATAAATGAACATAAACCCAAAAGTTCACAAACTGAAATACCTATAACGATTTTCTACTCGGGATATTTGATTATTTACGTTATTTGTACTAGGTGTTTCTCTGGGTGAATCAAAAGTTACATTAGGGTGTATTTCTTCAATTAAATCGATATCTATGTTTTCAGTCCTACAAATAAAATTGCTGACATTAAAGAAAATAAAGCAAAATAAAAGTTCACTTAGTAGATTAAAAACAACTACAATTTTCAACTTACGATATATCAGTAAGAGGCGAGGCAGAAGATACAGTTGAGGGTGAATTTGGGTGTTTTAGTATTTATTAAATATTCTATTAATTTTGACCTGAAAGAAAAACAAAGGACGATTATTAAGGAAATTAGGGAATCCGCAGAATAAAAAAATACCAATATTTGATTCCGGTGTACCTACCTCTTATATTTCATCAAGTTAGTAATAGTAATGCATTTTAAACCAGCAAAAAGTTGAAAGACCTAAAACCTGACTACTAACATATTTTCGTTGTTTTTAGTACATATTTTTAAATTGTACTCATTGAGACCTTTTATTTAATACCAAACACGATACTTATATAAATCTTATTTTATCTTGTAGCAGTTTGTCCAATATATGTCGCTATTATATATGTTTTATTTATTATGTGATTCGTTAATAATCTATGTATTGCAATTGTTTGTTTAAAGACTTGCATTAGCTAAACCAATTTCAATAGATCTTGTAATGTGTCAGAAGTTGGGGTTATCATTTTCAAGTAACTATTTACAGTAACTATTAATTATTGATTGACAGTAAGTCAATAATTACGTAATTAGGGTACACAGACAAATTACAAAATGGTCGTTAGTGATGGTATAAATAATAATGATTTGGACATCACATTCATTTTATACCATCACTAATGACTATTTTGTAATTTCTCTGTGTACCCTAATTAAGTAATTATTGACTTACTGTCAATCATTAATTAATAGTTACTGTAAATAGTTACGTAAAAATGATAACACCCCAACTTCTGAGACATTACAAGATCTATTGAAATTGGTTTAGCTAATGCGTCTTTAAACAAACAATTGCAATACATAGATTATTAACGAATCACATATTTAAAAAATGTAATTCAGCGAACATTAGTATAATGATAAATTAAGGTAATTTACTAACTAGGTGTCTACATTAAAAATCTACTATCGTTAGGTTTTAAGTAGTTATTTGTCTTATTACGTAGTTTTACTTACTACTCCGCGTAAAATTTGGCTTTCAATAACTTAATATAATAAAAAAATATGCCGATCCCGAAGGCATGTCAATATTATTGATAATGTTTGAGATAATTTTTTGTCTCAAATCTCACAATACCTCGATTATCAAAATACGACTAGAAGTTTTGGAGATATGAGGGAACAGATTAACATACATACTTAAATACATACATACATACAGACATGCTTACATAGTCTGCTAAAATCATAACCCTCCTTTTGACTGTGCCGTAGTCGGGTAAAAATAAAGTGTTACGGTTGATGGTGACCGCTAGTAGATTTGTCATTTGCCTGACTACGAGTATTATGTTGGTACAAAAACAATAACGTACACAAATGTATTGACACCCTGTTAAAAATTAATAGATATTTACTCAGCTTAGACATTAGATACTTACGCAGCTTCTCTTGACTTCTGCAAATTATTAATCATGTTACATTTTCGTGACATCACAGATTTCTTTGATCCATAATAATATTTTTATTCATTTCTACCCATGTTCTGTAAGTAGAATAAAAACACCTTTGTTGAGAAAATAAATATAAGTTAAGTATAGCTGTTATAAGCTTAGTCCACTATTAATCAAAATATTGTTTAAATGAATAGCCTCGTTCAGATTCATAAATACAATACAAAATACTTAGGGATCACAATTATTTAGTCGCACTATAATTTACGTAAATATTACGCGCGGCACTTGCGCGACGGTGGAAGATCAACCGACATAGATCCTGCGTCGACGAGCGCCAGAGCGAGAATGATTTTAGACCGTTCAAGGCACACGATTTTATAGTTACTTTGAAAAATTATTATCATAAAAGTAGAGGACGGATATTTTTTCTTTTTTACAAATTTATAGTATAATCTTTCTTCTTACGTATAAAATTATTTATGTTGTCAAATGACTTCTAGATTATGAGATATAACGTATTTTCTTATAGTCAATTTCTAGATTTTTGACTTTCTTAGACGTAATAAAAATACAAGTTAATGATTTTAAAATGGATTTTTTCTTAATACGTTTTAAATTCCAGGATATGTTTCTTCAAATTAATATTTCTTACCTTCTTACCTAGTAATAATTGGTGTAATGTTTCTTCAAAATTGAGTCTTCACGCCTCATCTAGAAATCGCGCTTTCGAAATCCGCTGTTTACTAAGTCAATTATCCAATTTTATATTAATTATCAAATAGAGTTAAAATAAATATATATGGTGATTACGATGACTGAAGTCAAAAGAAGCTAAAACGATTAATTATGTGATTAAAATCACTTCAAAAACTGCCAAGTTCTTGATTTACGCATGAAAAATGCTAACACGCTCTTAAACGCAGAGCCTCCGATTTCATTTGCGGCTCTGTAAAACTAACGACGAGCAATTTTATTACGATGTTGTTTTATTATTATGTATTAAAACATTACTGATGAATTAGTCACACTTTTGTCGAATTGGTAACCAAAGGAGTAGATATAATTTTTGAACATCGTATATTAATAAGACTGATAATGTTCCATCTTTTGGGATGACACATGACATGAGGAAAATATTCGAGTTTAAGGATCATTCCTATACTTCCTATTTCTATGTTTTGCTCAAATGCTTTAAGATATCTTTATTCCTGATTGTCAACCCAAATGCGACTGCGGCCATGTCCATTGCACGCTAGAATATCATTTTTCTTAACAGTCCTCTTCCAACAATTATCCTGACTTCCTTTCGGATTTCATTAATTTAAAAAAAATAACCTCCACTCCTGTAAAGTTCATAAAGTCTTTTGTAAATACGTATCCCTCTGTAGTATCTAATTATAATCTTGACTATCTTTGCTTCATTTGTATATAACTGCATTATTCACTGTAATTATTGTGGTTAATATACATTGTTTTATGTTTCAGTTTTGAGCTGTTTCACTAAAAAATATTGAAATAATCAAATTTCCCTCGAATCATTATCCACCTAGCAGTAATCGCCCTCGTTGGGTGTTTGCCCTTTTCTCAAAAAAAAAGAACAACTAAACAACTAGCTTGCCCTAAGTCCAACGCCGACCAAACACCCCCGGTATCTTTGATTTGTCACAATCCCTCAAAATGATGCAATCAAAGTTTCACTATAATTTGTTGATGTGAATGTCAGTAAGTTCGGTTTGGTAGCCAAAACAAAATTTACAACGCTACGAAATTATGAGATTCACGAAATGTTAACTCGGTGAATATTAATCCGACAGCTACCAACCGACTAAATCCAGACAGCTTATGCGTGTAATATACTAGATAATCTAATTACTGTGGCATCAGATGCAATCTCTGCGTGTGTCTGGGAATAAAGAGAGGGAGACGGGAATAGTCAATATATCACATAAATACATAAAGCTAGTATACTAACGAAGTATGTCATTTGAAAGCTATTGATAGCCTCTATCTGGTAGCTGATATTGCTTTTAATAAGAATAATGAAAATTTCTTAAATTTCCACATCCGAAAACTGTAAATATTTATCGAAATAAATGGCAATCACACGAAAGAGCGGCTAGAGAAGAATTCAAAAAGTCCCCCCAAAATCTAGCACGGAGCGATCAAGGAAGTTACGGGAGCGCCGAAGTAGTTTAGCGGCAGGGCCATGTATACCTTTGAGGCAGTACTTATATCTTGCTAACGAGTTAAGATGGGATGCTGATCGATATTGCTTTGGAAAGCTATTGATCGCTCTACTAGAAAATGGCGCGATATTGCAGTTAACAACAAAAACCGAAAGTTATTTGAAAAGTCATATTATAGTCATAAAAGTCATAAGTCATAAGAAACCATATTTGAAAAGTCAAAATATCGGATAAAACAAAAATAAGGCAAGAAAAATAATCAATGAACATGATAATTATAAGAAAAAGCGACTCGATAGGAATCAAAAAAGCCCTAAACCTAGCGATCGAGAGATTTACGCCAGCGCCGAAGGAGGCTCCACCAGAAAGGCAACTTCAATTAATTCTAGTGATTGAGAAGGAAAATAAATTGTATTAAAACAAGAGTCTTGCATTTCTTAGACCAAAATTCCGGAATGTAATCGGATACAGTGACGTTTTCACGTAAAACTTTACGGCTCGGATCCGACGGAGCCCAACCCATTTTTAAACAACTTCAAAAAAAGAAAAAGGTTATCAATTCGGTTGTATTTTATTTTAATGTTTGTTACCTCAGAACTCCGACATTTATGAACGATTTGGAAAATCCTCTTTTCATTTGAAAGGATATACTTCCAGGTTGGTGCCAATTTATCAAAATCCTATTCTGATGATGGGATCCATGAGCAACTCCTCAAATATTATCATATGAAGTTGAAAATGTACATGTTGGTTCAGTTTCGACGACAATGAACTGTCAGTGACGACAACAACAAGACTTTATGGTGGGCATGACCTGATTCTACATCCAGGGCTGGCTCCCGGCGAGCGGACTACTCAACGGTCAACAGCAAAGACACGAAATTTTGTACAAGCATTCAATTATAATAGCTTGTTCTAAGTTTCCCCATGACATAGCTGCTGCACTTATAACATTTTTATGGAGTCGGTTTTGTATTGCAAAAATTTTTGATTATTAAATTTTGACAATACCGTTTAGAACTCTGTATGTAAATTATAAGAACATCACAGATATCTGACGTCAGCGGTGGGGTGGGAGAATTATAGCTGTTATACATATTTTGATTAGATTTCTCGTGATTACTTACACATATTTGACGGGCAGGCTAGATATTTTAATTTGTGCTGTCCGTGCGAGGGAATAAAGTGGACGGCCTATGGAATTTTCCGTTCACCGTATCAAAAACATGGTTGGAATGCAACCAGGCAATTTCACACACTGCATCCACTACGAACGGTGTGCCAGTATTATAAGTAGAGGCCAAGTAAGAACGGTGATTTGAAGCACGAGTGGTGATTACCGATTACCGTATCAGAGAGCTTTTTGTCATAAATATATTATTTTAATTACTTATCTATGAAAGTACTTTTTCCAATTTCTAAAAAAATGTTTATAAGTTATCTTATCACTAACTTCTTATTTTAAAACAGAACAGATAACTACAGAAAGTAAATTTAGTAATTAGCCTAATTCCACCTGAATTATTCCACCTCACTTGGCATCCGTCTGTAACGACGTCGAACAAACAATTAATAATGTTATTGTTATCAAGGTTGGTTGTTAATTCAACTAAATTAATTATAATAATATAAACAATATATAGGTAAATGTAACAATGACAAAACGATACATTTTTAAGAAAATTTCATTTAAACATAAAGATATCATAAATTATATAATATTATCCATTACCTCTATAACATTTGAAAACGATGCACAACTACATGATTTACGAAAAAACCTTGTCGCACTGACCGTTTGTAATTTTGGGTCATTAAGTATGTAATTTTTGTTCATTCACAATAGCCAATTTGAACTTAGATAACTTGGGTTTGCGTTTGAATTTCATATTCAAATAAAGTGTAATTTAAGGCCATGTTATTTCTGTTTATTTGTCTTCTTATCGTTTTTTTGCTCAATTATTTTCGTTAGTGCAACCATGGTAAAATTAAAAATTTGCATTATTTTCAGATATGAGATTCTCTGCCGGTGTTTTCTTTTACAGCCTTCTGCAGCCTGACTACAGTTACCGCAAATGTATAGTCTTAAGATCTGCAAACAATGAGGGAGAAGCTCGTGATTAAATAAACGAGGCTGGTTAATCGCTCATAGCCACTGCTTCTGCATGACAATCTATAACCACAGATGTCACTGCAAACAGTCGCAAAGTTGCAGGAGTTGCGGCTGGAGAGTCTTGGTCACCCACCGTATTTGTTAGACTTTGCTCCAATGGGGTTTATTTTTTTCAGAATTTAGAAAACTTTTTACTATTGAAAAAAATGAACTTCGAAGAGTCGGTAAAAACGCCTTCAAAGCATTCATTAGTTCCTGTCCACGTGAGTTCTACAGCAGAGGAACTAAGAAACTCCCATCAAAATGAAAAAGCTGCATAGATAACAGTGGTCAATATTTCTATTAATTAAATAAATACTTTTCACACTAAATTTTTGACACTAAATTTCCCTTATAGAACAGCAACTTCATAGGTAAGGACCCAATACTATGTAGATAGCCACGTAAAATCGCGTCATTTGTATTGATAATTAGTCGCATTCAAGTTCCGTCGTTTATGTGTGGATAATAAGTTATAACGTTTTGGTTCTAAGTAAATGTATTGTCGCTGTTCCTTTGGAGTCCTCCTTTTCGGTTGTGAGTGTCTGTCTTTTTGTCTTGCATCACATTTGCGATCTTGTTTATCTTCGCCTATGCATGTTATGTCTTTTCGGTATCATTCGAAAACCATTGAATATATAGTTTGCGCACGTCTAATAAGTGATAAGGTTTTTATAAAGGACCATTAGCAAAGCTATTTGAGCCTTGATCAAAGTATCGAGGTATGATGGGACCTCGAGGTATGATGTCATTGGTTTCTATGTAAGTCCGTAGTAGATGGTCTTCAGCAAGGTAGTACTTAGTATGTTCCTTATATTTGTAAATAGGTATATCAGTTTTCTAGTATGTTTCCTTGTTGTCTCAGTGTATTTTTGCTATTTCAGAAGTTGGTTGATGTTATTTTCTAGATGTTGTTTCTACTTTGTTTTTAATTTTTGCACGTGTACTTTCTGTCGACCGGTAAAATGTTTAAAAAAATCCAATAGTTATACTTAGAAATGGATTTAAAAGTTTTACCAGATCTTGAAGCATTAGAGACAGTATGTAACCGTTTAAAATGAATGGTTTACTGTTAAAATGTTGCTACAAAAACTGTCATTTAAGAAATTTTAAGTATCCATATTCAAGTATCTATATTTCAAGTATCCAGCATTCAATCGTGAAACCGTACGAAGAAGTATTGCATGAGTAAAAAATTGTTCATATCCTTTGTAAAATCCTTAACCCTTGGAGTAAATGGGTATTTTCATGGATGCATCTGTCTCTTTTGCAGGATTTTCGGCGACATCGACCTTAAAGTACTATAACTACGAAACTACTACACCAATCATAAAAAGAACAACTGCACAATGATTGCATTGAAATTTCGAATATAGAATATTGAAATATCATTTTGTAAAACAATTAGATAATTATGAATAAATATGAGAACGTCAAAGAAGTGAAAAAAACGCGGAACCAGATCTGGTCGTATCATACTCAACGGATAATTGTTTCAGAACCAGATTTGGTCGTATCATACTCAACGGGTTAAAAAATATATAATAATTAAGCACAGAAACAAAACGAATATAACCTCAAATTCAGTGTTGTTTGTACCTTCATGTTTTTATTGCAAGTTCATCAACGATATTTTTTTAAATTTTTCGAAGGATTTAAGATCAACAAAAACCTAAAAATTATCATCCATAATTATATCATGCAGATAAATTTCCTCAATATACATTTTAAATATTTGTTTTATTTTTTGCGTAAACAAACGCATAAATCAGAAAAAAATACTTGGACCATTTCGAATTTTCACCGGCGTTTTATCGTTTACGCATTTAAGACGATTAAAGACAACCACCACTAAATGAACTCAAATGAAGCACTATAAATTACTGATTCGGTAATTTTAGTCATAAAAGATAAAAAATCTAGCTCGTAGAGAGGGAAAATCACTGAATGGCTTTCCGCTATCAAATTATTTCGGACCGAATTAACTTTCCCCTATCCTCATATTCACAATTTAGCCTTTTCAGAGAAACGAGCGAACCTTTCGATCTACTCAGGTCCGCGTAATGCGCGTCAGCGGGTTTCAATAACTTTAACCTCCTCAATTACTATTATTACTAGCATGTTAGGTTTCGCTACTCATCAAAACTACTTCAACTATTCAAATTAGTTTAAATATCTTCAGTATTAACTCGCTTAAGTTTGTATTATGTTGGAGAGAAAGGGTACATAATTAGGAATGCGGTACGCATAGTGCGTTCCTCTTGATCTCTATATTCTATATAGTAGCAAGACTATGCTAACTTGTGTAATTTTAACAATATCATATCGATGCTAATTTTAAGTATACGTGATTCGATCTAAAAGTATCGGAAAATTTATAAAAATATTTCGATATTTTGATGAAATATTTCGATGAAATATTTGATGAAATATGTATAATATTAGTCAGACGGTATATATGTATATAAAGGTGGGTATCCATTAGGTTCGCGCACCAAGTCTGCTCCGCGCACCTGCAACTGCTCCAGTAGTGGATACGTTCGCGCTCCTGGAGCGTGCAACGTTGCACGCTCAGCGGCGAGCGCTCCGAGAAGTGATGCGCAGTGCGTTCGTGGACGTGATCAAAGTGAGACGTTGGTGGATACGTCTTGCGCATTACGTTCGACGTTGAGTAAACGCAAGTCGATCACTATGGAGTGGGCCGAGAAGAAATGTCTAGCTCTTATCGAGGAGTACAGAAATTATACAGTGCCGTGGGATCCGAAGGATGAGAAATTTAAAAATACATTCTGGCGACGACATGTTCGCTCAATGTTCGAATGAAACTGCGGAGCGCTCGTTGTTCTTGAGTTGATGCGCGCACCGTCTCCATTTGAGCAGTTGCAGGTGCGCGGAGCAGAGTTGATGCGCGAACGTAATGGATACCCACCTTAATACAACACGACGCGATCTATTGTTATTATGATACCAGAAATAGGCTCAAATATATGTAACCACTTTCCAAGGACTAACGAATATAGTAGTAGTAGTAGTAGTAGTAGATGGAGTGGGGGGCTTGTTTCCGGCCCTTGATGTCACCTAGATCTGTAAGGTCTTTTGTAACTACCCACTGTGTGGTTAGGTCAGTGGTCAGCTAGTAGCCCGGTACTTCTTACCAGTCCAAGTAGGTCACTGACCTTCAAGTTGGGCAGATCGCTGGGTTCGAGAAAGGCTCGTCCCAGTAAACTGTGTCTTTTGGCGGCGAGCCCTGGACAGCGACCAACAATGTGTATGCTGTCTTCAGGTTCCTCGCCACATATTCGGCAATCCTTGCTCTCAGTCAAGCCAAGATTGAATAGATCAGCTCTAAGGGTCGTGTGTCCGGTGAGGAGACCGATAGTGGTTCTAAGGTTCTTCTTGCTCATGTCAAGTAGGGCCTTGGTTTTCTTCTGTAGTGGTTGCTCCATCATGGCTTTTGCCTGGCGACATCCCTGACTCTGTTTCCAGGAAGCCCGATGTTCCTGCTCCAAGCAGTCCCTGATGATTTTCTTACCTGTAGCGAAGGGGACCCCTACAGCTGGCTCCACTGGGCAATCCAGTGTGCCCAGTTTTGCCAGTCTGTCGGCCTCTTCGTTTCCGGGTATGCCTTGGTGACCCGGTATCCATATTAGGGGGATTTTGTTGGATTTTCCCAATTTGTTGAGCTCCTGCATGCAGTCCCAGACCACAGAAGATTCTGTGGTGGCTTTAGACAGAGCGTCCAGTGCTGCTCTGCTGTCAGAGCAGATGAGGATTTGTCTGTTTTTTACCTCAAGTCGACTTTGTAGTTTTATGCATTCCAATATGGCAAGTACCTTGGCTTGGAAAACCGTAGCGTATTGTCCAAGGGGGATGCTGATTCTGTGGTTGGTTTTGGGTCCGTACACGCCTGCCCCAAAACGTCCATTTGTTCCTGAGCCGTCGGTGAACCAGGCTTCTGCGTTGTGGCTTTGAAGCCACTGCGGATTTTTCCATTCTTCCCTGGTGGGGATTAGGATTTTATAGGATTTCTCTACCGATTTTTTTTCCGTAGTCGATTCTGGGTCAGAGTGAATGGGCTTTTGTGGAGGAGGTTTAGCTCAGGATGATTGTGCCCTCCACGCTTCCACGACGAATATAAGTCTACTGAAATTTATTTATTGTGGTCTTGATTTACACAATAATTTTCCCAGTCATCTTAACGCCATTAATTATAGCTATAAGATTTAAAGTGCTACTAAATATCTGGTTTTTAAGAAGTTGTATTCTCTTCCAGTTTTTTATTACGCTTGCTGCTCAGCTTCGTATTTAATGTATTTATGGTATTTTAACGGCCCAGCAACAATATAATTTAATGACCACATTTAATATAACACGTGTAACATTTTTCACATGAATTTTGTCTGTCACGTATAACATTTTTCACATGAATATTAGACATGAGATTTAGATATGCAAACCAATTGTCCATGCCGGTTTTTATTTATTAGGTATTAAAAATTAAAAAAAAAGTGAATGAAAAGCCGGCGAATTGTTGTTTCATGATGCTGGCCAAGCCAGTAAATAAATAATACGCTTGAAATTTTATGAAAATACCTCACTTCATAAGATTTTAAGTAGTCTTGTTTGTATATTTCTTTGCAATTTTCTTGCTTGATACTGGGGTACAATTCCGAAAAGCTTCTCTTATTATGTCACAAAATTTAATTTCGATTATTCTCTTAACCGTATTATGTAATTCCGGGATCGAGTCTTATATTATGCTTTTGCTACCTACTTGTTTGTATGCAAGGTTTTTGCTATAAGTGATAACAGTTATGTCATTTAATAACAGAGAGAGAAAAACTTATAAGAGACACTTTATGTTCATTTATCATAAAAAATAAGATTTCCTTTTATTTAGGATACAACATATACGTTGAACTCTAAGAAGTCATCACCAAAAAAGTCAAAAAGTGTCTAGAGCTCTCCAGTCTCATTGACGCTCCACACACACACAGTCTGTGTCCACCGTGTTCGCCACCTCAAATTTGCCTAAAATTGGGGTACCAGTGTGGGTCTCGGTCACACCTTCTTCTGAACAATTGTGACATATGTATGTCCTTTTACTCGGATCTTGCGCGGGCTGCGGCTGAAATTTTGAATTCCTTAAAACATCCTTTGAAGCCTTCTAAGATATCGGAGAATACTACGTATAAGCTGGCTTGAAAATTTCTCAAAGCATTTGATGTAGAATATGGGATTATCTAGAATAAAAAGACCCTAAAACTAGAATACTTCGCTCATGTCATGAAAGCTCGCTCATGTCATGTCACCCAGAAAGGTAAAACATTAAGTATCTAATAATTAACAGCAAAATGGCCGGAAAACAGTACGGGACGTACAGCATATCAGATATCACATAACTGGGCGCATGTCGCTTTTTGAAAGCTCGCAGCAATCAAAGAAATAAACCTCGAACGTTCTAAATTCCTTCTATAAACCTCGATGCATCATCCTACGTCGATCTTATTAACTGGCAGGATAAAAAACATCGAAACACCAATATTAAAACTGTTACGCGATAACGATATCCACAAAAAAACGCTTAGCAGAGAATAACAAAAAAGAGAAAGAGACATTTTGCGTATTTTATTTTTCATATTTTATTTGTAAATTTACTATAACAATTTCTTACCATCTTTTCAATAAAACATTTTTTTCCTGATTTAATTAATATCATATAAAATTGGCGTCTTCCTTGGAAAAGCCACTGCCTAGTTAGAGTGACGCAAAATCATTGTTTAAAAATAATTCCTATTTTTTTTTTAATAAATAAATAAATATAAACATGTTTCTACTACGTTTGGCATGCCACTTTCAAGCAGTTGATAGAACAGTGAAAAGTGTAACTGAGGCTTCAGCTAAGTCGAGCAAAAAAGAACGACAGAGAAGGCTTTATAAAAGCCCAAATTGAGCCTCATAGAGCTATGAAAAGTTTGACTGCAATAATGTTTTCAAGTGCCTATTATTAAAAATATGATTATGATTGTATTTTTTGTGCTATTTTTCCCTATAATATATAAACATGACTCATAAAATTGCGTTTTATTTTATAACTACATATTGGGCTCGATTGCGTTTCTTCGTGAACTAAAATCGGAAATGTGTCGGTGTGAACGAGACATTGCAATACGCTAGAGCGGAGTGTGAGATGACCGGTTGTCACTTTTTCGCACTAAAACTGCCCGCCAAGGTCAAATCTTACACCGCACGAAGTATGCTCGAATTTATTCGGACGAGTATAAGTTCGGCAGGTTGTATTTATCGACGATCGTTCGTGTCATATTCCTCTTTAACGTATTGCTCTGTTTCATTCGCTTGGACTAATTTTAGTTTTAGTTCACAAAGAAACGCAATCGGGCCCATTGTTAGACTTTTTCACCTTGTTGACTTGTTAATAACTTGAAAAATATATGCCTTTACAAAATTTTACAGATTTCAAAGCCGATCCGGATGCCGATACAGAGGCAGAAATTCTATCTAAATCAGATTTAACGAGGGATCTAAAGATATCATTAGGGACTGTGTAGAACAGCAATTAAGATAGATATAATATAAAGTCAATGTTTGCAACGGTAGGTAGTTTCAATTTTATTCCATAGGTAGTTTCAATTCCATAGTTTCAATTTCAATAGATAAAAATAATAATAATAATAATAGAAAAAAACTCTTTATTGTAAATAAAAAAAGGCGAGCTTATTGCTTTGCTGCAATTTCTATCAGCTAACCTATGTTGGCGTTGATGTTGTGGCGTAACCTATGTTGGCGTTATGATGGCGTTGAACACAAAATTTTAACTCGCGATGTCGCGGTGGCGATATGAATTACCTATGTATTTTAATGAATTGGCAATAAATTGAGTCAAACTTACCAGCAGCTTTTCATTTTAGGACATTGTGTACAGTGAATAGTGAAGTCGACGGGCACCCTTTTCGCTATGAGCCCAAAGAAAATATATTTTTTACCCTCCATACAAAAAACGGTTCAACCTGCTATGTAATCGGCAAAGCCTTCGCCTTTAACTTTTGCATGGTAAGGAAGAAGATAAAACCTGACATATTTTCCAATAAGGAGTGCTCTAAAGATTTATTGCTAGCCATGAATCCATCGTAACAGTGGAAAATGCCGCGGCCGCGCGCATTTCGGCTTTCACATTTTTATGATCATATAAAATGTTTGACACAGGCAAACTGCCCTCCCTGGCCACAGATTGAGAACGAGGTGTAGTTACTATTACACCAGATGTAACATGCAAAACTGGCATTTTAATTTTAATCTAAGGTCACAAGACCACGTTTGTTTCTTTAGAGAATAATAATAAGAATAAGAAATATATTAAAGTTTATAATGCCAGTATCAAGGTAAAATCAAAAACTCACATTACTCACTTCTTAGCATAAGATCAAGACAAATAATATGATAGATTAAAAAAAATATAGGTATAATTATGTAGAAATAAGAAATGAAAATGGATAATAAAAAAAATCATTTAAACTTTAAATAACGCAACTTATAATTTAATATTGGGGTATACATATCATAAGTTCCTCGACTTTGTTTCTGTCTAGTTCAAGTAGAGCTCATGGAATTTTGCTTTTAATTGACATAATATTGTTACATGTTTTCAGTACTTTTTGTAATTTATTGTGAATTTTCCGGAACTAGAAAACTAAAGGTCCTTGCGTAATTGCGATTTTGGTTTTTATTGCTATATGTTTAATTTTGTTACCTCTCGTTACAATTTATGATCAGTAATTTAATTCATCTCCTGATTTTGTAGACAATGAATAATAAATATGTTGGCTTACATATGATTGTTTGTTTGTTTTTATTTTTTATTACTTGATTGTTTTTAATTTGTATTGTCGGTGTTTTAAATTTTATCCGAATGGAAAATGGTTACTCAGCCGGGAATCGAACGCGAAACCTTACAATGTAAGAGCAGGCAAACTAACCACTATGCCACCGAACCGTGTGAGTATTTGTTTTATGTCCAACAGCTTCAACTTGCCAAACAGGTTATTAGATGGGTAGATAAATGGCTTTTAGAGAAGATTCAATAGCTTTTTCTGGGATATGCCAGTAGTCGCACTAATTATAATTAAATCTGATAAATTATTCATACAAATAAATCAGCTTTTTCAGAATAGCATGTACTAGCATGTAGTAATTGGACGCTAATTATTGAAAGAGTTTCAATTGGAAATAAACATAACTTCACCGAAAAGGGCAAGCATCTTAATAAAATTATTCAGCCAATATTCAGTGTCCCGAGGCATTTATCCTCGAAGGCAAACAAACCATCATCATTTCGGATGAAAATTGCCCTAATTTTCCTTTTGTCTAAATATTTCTGTGTTTACATCGCTTTCAGTTTCGTTTGCCTGAGTCGGGTCTAGGATAGGTACCATATCAACATCCCTATTATACTGAGGCCTAATTGTCATTTTCTTTTAGAATCAGCCACGTTTCTAAATCCATCTTGTTTTGCTAATTTTTTGAGGCTTTGAATTATGATGCCCATTCAGGCTTGTACATAATTTATGTTTAACCAAGATTTTAAATCTTTATTAATATTTCAGCTTGACTTACATTACGAAACTACATACTACGTACGAAACACACACACAGAGAGTATGTACGAAACTACATACAAAATATCTCAACTGCGTTCGTCCTCCGACCGAGAGAGTGCGCTCAATGATTTATTTTTTACAGTTAGTATTTAGATAAAATCAGTCTTAAGCTACTTGCCGGGAAAGTCTTGGGTAAAACAACCGATTTAAAAAAAATATTCTTGGACTAAGACGTGTAACATCTGTTTCAAAAATAGAAACTCCTTAATTAATCTGTGTCGTGGTCGACCTCGTATGATTGGCGGGCGTTCATCGCATCGTTCGACGGGAAATAATATAAATGTTTAACGTCTGCCATTCTAATAACGTAAACCGTGAACAAAGCGCGAAAAATTTATGACGTCGTCAAAGGCAGGACTGAGTTACTGAAAAATACGTAACAGTCATATTATAATTAATATTTAAAACTATGAGCGCCTACACACCTACGGTTTCGTTTCAGGTATCAAACTACCTAATTAAACGTTTTAGGGGACAGTATCGATATAAATAGTAAGAAAATTTATTAAAAAATCTTTATAACGTTATTTTACTATTAAAATTATCCGAAAAAGAACTGCGACCGGTAAAATCGCGGACTGTTGCGTTAAAGACAGGGGCGATAAGAAAGTGCCAAAACATCACCTAGCATAATCAAAATAAAATATACACTTTATTATACAAATACTGTACTATATATGTTATACAAATAATAAGATAATGGACTAAATTGTCATTTGACTAAAATTTTATTTAATAGTAGTCTATGTATCATGAGAAATTAGAGAAAGAGTGATAACAATCGAGCCAAAACGGTTTTACGACTTTCAAATTCCTACTCCAAACAAAATAGATTGTCATTGCGTCAACTAATGGCCCTATCCATACGAACGTACGTGATACATCCACTATATTATCGCCCGAACGCTACAAGCCGTATCACGTACGTTCGAGTACAAAAACAAATAGAAACAAAAATAAAAAACCCGAAACCCAAAAAGTGTACTTAATAGGTCAAATTGTTCCTACGATTCTAAGTACACAAAAGGGTAATAGATGGGTCTATTGTGTAAAAAAAGTGTCTGGTATATTGTAAAAGAGTATTGTTGCTAAGAAATCCAGAAAAAAACCCAACGATTTGTTGCCCACTTTTTGAATAATAACCCAAAGTAGGGTGGTAAAGTCAATAAGTCTGTTAAGTTAATAAACTTTTTGAACGTTTTTAAACTCCCTAGATTTTGAGAGAAAATCAGTAAAATATAAAATTTATACAAACAGACGATTTTCGAGAAAGTTTGTCAAAAACTTAGTACATAATTACTTTATAATTACTTCAGTAATTAGTACTATTTTAATATTCTTTTATGAGTGTAAATCTGCTATACGCTCATCAAAAATATACCAGGTAAGCGGTAAATTTTCCAGGTGGAATGAAGCTCACTTCTATCATCGATTATATAGCGTATTAGATTGCTCAATGCAGTGCTACGATTTAGCAGTTAGGAATTTACTAATAAACGCTACGTGTGGACGGGACTACATGTAGATGGTTCCAAAAATTGATTAATGTTCTCTTATGTTCAATATGTTGGCACTCGTCGTATAACAGTATGGTGGAGAACTTTACATAGAGCTCTAAAAACGGGTAAATGGTATCCCACCTCAAAATAAAAAAATAATATAATAACAAACGAATTTTTAAATCATACCTATTGTTCATATAGAGTAACTAGAGTCAACTACAACGGGCGAACCCGTCATCTCAGGAAGTTTTAACGATTAGTCGTTCTATCTCCCTGGAGTAAGCGTAGAAGACATGGACAAGACAGTCCACCGTCAAGCTCCGCCACATGCCCGTAAGAGGCCAACGCCTCAACCGCGAGATAGCCAGGAGTGTTACCCAGCGGGCTTACACTCACGCCCTTACTTCCAATTGAGACCAGATTACTCCAGTCTCTCGATTGGTTACGAGTTCGAGGTCACTTGCGCGGTCATCTCCCTTACGAAGCGGTGAAACGGTGTATACCGAATCTATCGCGAACCACGGCATCCTTTGCCCTGCTGTTCACCCAGGATCGGGTAGCCGATGGCCGTTTCAAGAGCAGTCGCCGTAAGGTCCGCAACCACCCCCGCTCTATAGGAAACAGTACTGCTTCCAGACTCCCCCGACTGTTAGTCAGAGTGGCGTGATTCGGCGGCTACTTCCAGCCCGAAGTGCCCGTCTTTGTGTCCGTCTCTTTACCGCCCCGAGGGGCGTTTCGTTCTTTGCAGGATCCAGGGATTCCTCCCCCCCGTGGCTGCTCCGAGACCTGCCCACGGACCGTGCGCCTCCACCATCATCGTTTCTGGAGCGTCCTCTACCCCGCTCACCGGCCCTAAATTTGTGATATTTGTTGTTTTTTTTTTCTTTTCTATTGTGAATATGGTTTTACTTTGTAAATATCTTTTATTTTAAATAAATGGGTTCTCGGGGCGGTACGGGGGGGTGGTTTACCCTATTTCACCCCCTGCGCGTTCTACCCTTCTGGTACGCGCAGGGTTGTCGTAGCACGACATCCCGGGCAGACAAGACGACCCTCGTCGTTATAACTGCCCGGGCGGTGGGCGGGGTTTGCTGCCCTCACCTATCGCCTTGAAACTCTTAACTGTTAGTCAGAGTGCACAATCGATTGGCTTACGCCGCATGATGCGCAGACCGTCCAGGAGCGCCAGAAGGTTGATTAATAGGGGAAACTAGCCCTAAGGCCAGAGTCCTGCCCGGGCTCGCACTTCATGCGTGGAGGCCGCCGGATGGGTGTTGACCCGTGAGTGTGACCAACCCTGAACAGAATGGGTCTTCTTGGCCAACTCAGCAAGGGCCCATTAGCTCCCAGACCCTTGGTTCATATAGAGTAATCCCCCTTTGAGTATTTGGCTTTCTTTGCAATACAATTATTATAAAATCATTTATAATTTATGCTATTATCAACCTGGAAGTGGCCGTAGAATGGTAGCGTTAATCACGAAGTGATGTTTAAATAGATAAACATGTATTTTTTGTCGATTCTCACTTTATCCGCACATGACATCTATGAATACATCTATTTAATATTATTTCATCTTAGTTATAAGTATAATGCAGGACCATTTTATTTACATTCTCATTCTAAATTTGACTATTTTTAACCAACTTCAAAAAAGGTGTAGGTTTTTATTTTTGTTACCTTAGAACTCTGCAGTTTATAAACCGATTCTATTTTTATTCGAAATAATATACTTACAGATTGGTCCCACTTTTATCAAAATCCTGTTATGATGATGGGATCCATGAGGAATTGAGGGTAATCCTGAAATATTATCATACGAAATTGAAAATTTACATGTTGGATCCATTCCGATGACAATTCATTTATTTAGCATGGTAAGCATTACCTGATTCTACACCCTGGGTTGACTCCTGACGAGGGAACTCCTCAACCGTCAACAGCACAGACCCCAAATTTTGTATACTCCTTCAGTTATGATAGCCTGTTCTAAGTTTTATCATGACATGGCTGCTGAACCCAGGGTTGGCTCCCGACGACGAAACTCCTTAACGGTCAACATCACAGACACATTTGTATATGTATTCAATCACGACAGCCCGTTCTAAGTTTCACAAAGGACTGCGGCACCCTGGCTTCCAGCGAGGGAACTCCTCGACGGTCAACAGCACAGACATAAAATTTTGTATACGCATTCAATTATGATAGCCCGTTCTAAGTATCACCATGGCATGTCTTCTGTACCAAAAAAAGTCGTTTTTTTTTGTTAAAATTTTGTCTATTATTTTTTCTGATTTTATTTTATTCGTTAACATTTTAATATTCCACTTCTAATTTTAAAGCTTTAGTAATTTTTAAAAAGGTTCTGTAATTTTATTATTTTTTGCAAAAATGGGATGTATGCCATTTTTATAAACACCGTATTGTTGCAAGCACATACAAAATTAAACGTTTATCTTAGAACAGGTCCCGGCCTAGTTAGGTGACGTTGATACTAGACTATGCGATGGAGTCATTTTCTGCTTTTGATTTAACTTTGTAAATATTTTTGTGCATAACTCTTACGCTGAAATTGTTTACTCCTATTTTATATTTGCATCACTTGTAAAAAAAATAATATATAAATAAATGAGGTATATGATAAGTTTAAATTACTAATGGAGAATCTTCATACAAATTAAAAATAGTCTGATATTCACATATATACCTACCTGTATATATGTGAATATCAGACTAACTCAAACAAAATTGAATGGACTGAGATATCCGGCTTGAACGTCCGTAATCAAGACTCGTGTCCGCTAGGCTATTTGTATAGTCCTTGTTATTTGGTAATAAGATTTCGATCTACAACCGGTGCGTGTTTGATCTATTTAGACGCCCGCATGACGTCACAGTCCAGCCCATCTAACGTCACGGTCGACTATGTCTGAATGACGTATCATCACGTCAGACCGAATGACGTGTGACAGGACGGTAAGAATTAGACAGCGTATTTAGTTCGCTGAGTCGTAAAACATTTACGATGCTATTTCATGACCCAGAATCGACGGAAATAGCCTATTGTGTTATTACGCTACGAATTTTTATTTTCTCTGAGAAATTCTTTTTGGTAGGAAAAATGGTGATGCGGTATATTGAAATATGTGTAAAGGTTCATGCTTAATTTATAATTTTACTATTTATTATCCTAATGAATCAATACGTTATATTATCCATAATTTCACCTGCAAATTGATACTCTCAGGAGAACGAAATTATATTTCGCGTTCGTAGATAACAGCAGCCTTATATATATCGCTTCTGAATTTTAAAACTCTATCGGAAAATCCTTAAGTGGAAGAAATTTAAAATTATTTATTAGAACTACTTTAGTCAGAGTAAAATCGAGTAATGCCTTAGGTGGTAGGAGCATTTTGGTCAAGGATCTGAGGCTTCATTTATGGCAGAGGAAATTACATATTATGTAATTTACCCGATTAACAAACATTTTTTTGGGACTTATTAAGCTTTAATTCCCAAAACAATGTTTGTTATTCGGGTAGTAATGGGACTAGGTGAAGATCAAACCCAAGGGTTTCTGTTGAGTTAGAGTCGCTGTACATTACATTACATTACATTTACGTCGTGTCCAATTGGTGGCTAAAAACCGCTCTTGGACGTGTCAAAAGATTTCTGTTTTAAGTAGTAAGTGTCATTACTACTTTAATCTATACGTTACATACATATATTAATTTAAAAAAATATACAGTATCTAAGAAACTTTGGAACCTACTAAAAGTTATTCGTCGTAGAATCGTATTTCAAAACAAATTAAAGAATAGTCAATGGCTACCTACTAAACACACAATAATTAAAATAGTCAGTTAAAAAGTTGAATAATCAAAGCAGAAGCCCGACAATTGAAATAGTCAATAAATCAAATATATACGTACTAAAAACTGTGCATAGTAACATCCAAAGTAGTAAGTAATTTGTTAAATAATCAAACTAAAGCTAAATCTTAAATTTAAATACTAGAAGTACTTATATAATTATCATTGTACTTATATAATTATCATGTACATGTGATAGTTGTTATATACTACGGCCGAAACCGACAGCCCAAGATTTTATAACGATATCAGATCATTATTTCTCCCATGGAGTGAACTCAAGGACTTAGGGACAACACAGTCCACCGGCCAGTGCTCCATGCGCCCAGTTCCGCCCGAGGTGTTCCCCGAATTTGCACTTTTCATCGCAACCACCTCCGACTGCATGTAACAGCCGCAGGCAGGGCTTGCAGCGGCCCTGACAGTTTAAGTCCCTCTTCGAAGAGGCTGTCGGATGGGAGTTAAACTTTGAGTTGGGCAGACTGAGCTAACACAAAAATTGACTAACCCATGATTCTCGGAACGACTAGGAACCACTGTACTGCCCTGTTTTTTCTATAATAATACGTGATTTTGTTTTGAGAATAGTTAATACATTTATTCCTTTAATAGATATTGATGACTAATTGGAGTCTAAGTTTAACCGATCCGAAATTTCTAACAACTAACTCGTACATGTAGACAGTATTTGTTCAGTACAAATATCAATCAAGTCATATTGATACAGGATAATAGAGCATGACTGCATAGCGACCATACACATTTTTGGCCATCTGCACTATTACCATTAGAATATGTATTTTATTTTTAATTTTATTAGAGTACAAAAAAATACTTGGTTTATACTTAAACATGGTTTGTGTCGCTTGTATCTAGATGAAAACTTTTCTAAGGAGAACACCAATACAAATGGTTATCAAATGTATAACTTTTAAAACAAAATTTTTCAAAATTAAATTATATTAACAATGGATTTGTCACTAGACCATAAAAATATTAAATTAAATTATTACTATAAATTAGTAATCATTTGTAATATTTATAAATAATATAACATATATAATAACTACTAAAATAGAGTAAATATAAATATGTGCATGGCAAAATATAATAAAAAATATTTATTATTTTAAAATTGTAATTGAATTTTTTTCTGGCTTTCTTTTACCGAGGTTCATGAGCGACAATGTAAGGTCATATTTTTGTTGTCCTCTGCTCATTCTCAATATGTTTTTACTCATAATATTTGCATTTGCTATTCTTGGAGCGAGAAAGCTGTAGTGACGTTGTCCAAAAGACATTAGACCTTCCGGCACTTTTTCTTATAAAGACCTGTTCTCTCACTGTTTTCTTGAAAAACAAATACAATATTAAATTACCGCTACTAAATTCTATGAGTGTGTGGTTTAGCCACCGTATCTCTAACAGTTTAATGCGGCACGTCATTAACCCGAAATAATAATATGTGTTACAATATTCCAAAATTATTTTATAAATTATCGAATACGAATAATTTATAAACTATATTGTTTCCATGTTATTGAGACATCAGTGTCTTAATAGGCAAAAAAAAAAATTTTAATATTGCAAATGACCAACAAAATCTGGTAATTTTAAATAAATAAATAAAATATTAATGCCGACTTTTTCGATTAGATTTTTTTTATTGCATTTATTTAGTACGTATGATTTCTGTGTAAAATAATCAAATTTTGGACAAAGTTAAGGATAGACAAAGGAAAACTTTGCATCTTTATGGACCACAAAGACATTTATATCCCATCAATTTATACATAATCTATCCAACCAATTTTCACAAAACTTGACTTACATGTTATTTACATTGCCTTTTAACAGTTATATGTATAAAAAATTCATACTCTACCGCAAAGCTTATGGTCCTCAAAAGATAAAATCCTAACTGCGGTTTCGGTGGCTGAATTAATATACCTTTATACAATCGCTAAACCAAACCAAACCAAACAAATTTTTGGCTTTCTACAATATTGCTATTAGAATAAAATTACAATATTAAATTAAACCTAGTAAATTCTATGACTGTGTTGTTGTTTAGCCACCGTATGTCAGTTTAATACGGCACGTCATTAAATCCTAACTGGGGAGCGCCGAGCGGTTTTGGTCGCTGAATTAATTTAGGTATACCTACGCCGCCCTATTGACGCCTGCGAACCCCTCGTCGCATACATAAACATATTGGCAGTGACCTAACAAACATAAGCGAACCCAGCCATGTTTGCTTTAGCAGCCTGCATCTCATTATGTTATTAAAACACATAATGGATTTCATCGAAAATAATCAAGAGATTTAGGCGCACCGCTTTAATGGTTCCCGTAGCTGTTGGGTTATATTATCAATAATAAAAAATATGTATTAAAAAAAAACGAGCTTATTACTTTTATGCAATGTCTATCAGCTAACCTATAACATACGTTTATAGTACCAGATTTGCTTTGGCTACACAAAATAAAATGAAAACTATAAAATAGACAGAAAAGTAGATTATTATCATAATAGAAACGGAAAAATTAAAACGATATAAAAATTTAAAATTAAAAAGAAAAAATAAATCGCAGGGGAAAGGAAAGGAGACAGAAGATCGAAAATGAAGCAAGAAGGAGGGGAAGGAGGAAGGCTGTTTGTGTTAATGGTTTTAGGTTTATGTTCTCTTTGAGACTGGCCTTGAACGTTGAGATGCTGGGGGCTGTTCTGGCATTATTCGGTTCGAACAACCAGGTTCGATTAAAAAGAATGTTGTTCCGTCACGAAAGGCCAGAATGTTGGGTCGTCCGGTGTGAATGTCCATAATTTTAGGTCAATCGCTCAACCGGAGCTATTTTTATCACGTTCGGTAGAAAAAATAGTTTACTTTTCTCTTTCAGCAAGACGACGACAACAAAATCTGAGCTGGGCGGCGATTTTGTTGACCATGAAAAGGTTTTTCTATGGTGACCATGAAAAGGTTTTTCGGCTCCATCCATACCGTTATTGTTGATTTTGTCGAATATCAATAACTTACTTTGTTTACTCATATAATTGACAATTTTAATGAAACACATATGAAAATAATATTTGTTATATTCAGGCGAGTTCTCAGCATAGTATATTGCTAACGAAACGGTTAAAACGATTTTATCACCTAATAAACGTTTAATCAACTTGTTAACGAGGTTAATATTAGTTCACTAGGTCGTAGTCACGCATTTTTTTTCTTAGTAACTACATATTTTACACAGATTTATAGATTTTTTATAACTCCGAAAACATACTCACACAGCCTGGTTTTAAATCTACCTTCTTAAACCCAAATTCGTAGATATAGGACAATTATTTTTATATAAACAATCTTCATAAACATTTTATCATTACCATTGAAACGATTTCTTGTGTAAATTAATTTTGTTTTGATTGATTACTAATAATTTATTAATATATATAATTTAATTACTAATATATATAATTTAATAATTTTTACTATTTTAAATTGTTTTGTTTTTTTTTTTATGATTTGAATTTATTGGCTGTCATTTTAATTTTCCACTTCTAACTTTAATTTAATTATTTAATTTAATGAAGTATTTTGTCATTTTTAATATTGTTTTGCAATTCCATTTTTGTCCATACATGGAATATATGCCACTCTTATAAACACGGTATTTGTGCAAGCACATTAAAAAAATAACGTTTACCTTAGAACAGGTCCCGGCCTAGTTAGGTGACGTTGCCACTAGACTATGCATTGTATTCTTTTCTCTGCTTTTGATTCAATTTTGAAAGTATTCCTAAGCTGAAATTGTTTACTTTTTAATTATTTGCATTACTTATATAAATAAATAAATAAACTGGTTATTTATGGGGTGATTCCACATAAGTGGACCTGTAACTTAGCTATGAATACTTCCCGCAATCAGCAATCGGGTTGGTGTTTGGTATCTTAATAGTGGTATAGAGAAATTATACGGTAGCAGGCAATACTACCTGATAACTACAATATTTCCTCTCATTAAGCTACGTTTCCTCCTGAGAGGTCGGGACGGACCTGAGCGGGTGCGAAACATTGCCTGACTAGATTTGCTATAAATAAGCATCACCATCATATCTATCATTAGTATTTAAGGAGATGTTCGAGTTAATCGAGGTCTCCGACTTAATCACATTACAAGAATCCTTAATTTAATTTGAAAAAATTGTTATAATATTCTGTTTACTATTTTTTCTTGGCCATCCAAGCAACGATTTTGTGTATAATCCTATATTAGGCAAATTGTTAATATCTCTGTATTGGCGTTTCAGACGACCCAACGCAAGGAAGAAGAGATTATTTATTCCAACTACAATTGAAGATATTAAAAAATGTATTGCCATTAACATAATCATGGGTATAACTAAGAAACCGTGATCATTGGTCTTCAGATGAAAAATTACGAGATTATATTATGTCCCTATTATATCCCTATTATATATCTATTATATCCCGTAACAGAATTCATGAGTATTTACCATTATCTTTCATTAAACAATTTCCATAAGAACAATGATGCTATAATGGCAGAGATAAATTCACCGAACTACGAAAAATTGTATAAATAGCCCAGTCAAATAGGAACAAATTTCGACGTTTGACGGAAATAATTGGTAATAGCTTGAAATTTGGCATAGATATTCTTTGATGCGTACTGTTAAACATACTAAAAGTCCCCTACTCTATCTGTTGAGCTCGAGCTGCCATCTTGGAAAAATGACGACCCGGTTCAGTTTCTCGCTTATATCTCGCTAACTTTAGCGATATCGGAATTATGCTTCATGTAAAAAATATAGCTTATAAAATTCTCTACAAAAAGCGTTACGTTCATTTTTACATATCATATATGAATAGGTAATATGAAAATAGTTTACATAAAATTTATATCGTAAAAGTAAAAAGTGGTGGCACCGCCTATATTTTAATTTTATGCAGGTCACTATAACCAATGCATATATTTTGTTTTATTTGATGTGCGATTGTAAGACTCTGTCTTTGAAAGGATTCAGATTGTCAGTCGTAAATGGTTTCATAGTTGCGAAAACAGAAGGACCTCCAAGAGGCCGGAAACTGCAGCCTAATACACATTATTACGATTACACATTATTACGGAAACTGCAATCTCATTCATATTTATTTATTTGACCAACAATTTAATAACTGTTAAAAATCTAAAAAGACATGCGACTTCACTAAAAAAGAATTCACTAATTATTGTAACGATGTCTCAATAATTATGTCACGGCCTTTCGCCGTTGCCAGGTTCACCCAAATGTGAAGATTCTTTGTGTGACACTGAAATAGCACTAATGAGGATTAGATTTTGTCACACAAATATAGGTCGACACGGAAGATTTCGGAATGCGATCTTGAATTCTCCTTGTTTGGCGACTGGCCAGAGCCAACAAGTAGTTATTATATTTTTCGACTATAGGTATGTGCTAACAACGATAAAAGGGATTATGCGTTTTTTATTCTAGATTGAAATGCATACAAATATATATTATAAGATGTTGGCAGTGAATATTATATTATGATAAGTATAACCTACGAACTAAGCCGACGAACTTGCTAAGACGGGAGCAAAGATAACGTTATACGGCCCTGAAACTTGCTGTGGCGTACCAAAAAGCCTTGCAAACCTAATTCTCAAACAAATATGTTTAGAACAATCCGTCAACCACTGGAACAACACTCCAGGGTTGAATCAATCCAAAGCGCTAATTAAGGACTACGACCCTAAGACGGTCCGTGAGGCCTTATCGCTAAATAGGAACAATCTACGCATACTGGTGAGGGCGCTCACGCGGCATTGTGGCCTCAACAAACACATGTACAACCTCAAGCTCCGAGACACAAAAATGTGCAGTTTCTGCCAAGAAGCAGAGGAAACTTCTCTGCACCTCATGTGCGTGTGTGGCCCGCTGATGTATAAAAGATACATCCACTTGGGTGGTCATTACCTCCAACCTGAGGAGGTAAAACAATCTGGCGCCAAAAGCCTGTTGCGGTTCTTAAATGACACGATGCTTAGCGCAGAACTATAGTAGGTGGCGAACACAATATATCAGCAATGGTCGCAGTGTTACAAGGCTCATAAAGACCTTAGAAAAGCCCCACACAACAAATAAAAAATAAGTATAACCTATATACTATCACATAAATACGAGGAATTCATTTTAAAAACAACGTACACATAAACAAAAAATAAAAAAAACACTTAGTTGATAGAAACGTATTTAATCATCACATAGAATTTTGGCGCAATATGCCAAAACAGTTTATTTACGTCGACCTCCAGTTCAGCGATTTTCTTCGAAAATGTTTTGGCAAACAATTTGCTTAAGATGTGGTTGAACGAGGCAATTCGGACACTGCGATCCTGAAACGTATCTTAAGGCGACGTACTACTTAAAAAATAAACCGTATCTGAGTTTTTAAGCCCCGCCTACTTACCCCCTCCCCTCGCGACGGGGCAGGTGTTTATTATGTTGACTCATCTCGCAGCGATATTCACTCGCTATCGATGTCTGGACTAAACACACTAGGTATACACTATTGCAATGGGATTTATATTTTGGGATTATGCAAGTGTCATGTACCTACGCTGGAGAAGAAGGCTACGCTTTATCATCATCTAAACTTGAACATTATATTACTTTCCCGGCTGCCACTGGTAGGGAAGGTGTTGTGATCGTGCGGAAAAAATGTTTAGATAACGACAGAGATGTCCATTTTGAGGTCCACCAAGATGATTAAGACCATTTTCAGAGAAATGTATGTCTGTTTGCCTGTATGTAATCTCTCACGATAACTGCCGAGCCGTTGAACCGATTGAGTTGAAATTTGGAACATAGGGATAGTATCACCCTGGTATGCGCCCATTAGATTTTGGCTGTCAACTGTTAAACCAAACTATCACTGTCAAAAATTGACAGAAGCCATATCTTACAGAATTTCATTTGCGATATGTCATTTGAAAGCCCCTGAAAAACTGTATTAAGAACAGTCACCTGTCACTAATTAATTTTCGACATTTTAAAATTATTTTAAATGGTGATAGATGACAATTGGAGAAATGCCGTTAACTGTTTTGGATACAGTTTTCCAAAGGCTTTTAAATGACATAAATCGCAATTCATGTTCCGTGAGATACAGTATTTTTTTGATAGTTGTAGTGACAGTTTTTGATAGTATTTTTTGGCAGAAAAACATTTAGCATCGAATTAAAAAACAACATTGTGTATCGAACTATTTATTCGCGGTATAATAGTTCTTTGAGGAGGACATAACGACACCCATCGCCTTGTACATTATCATTAAATAATTATTTAATTAAAAAGTAATATAATTTATTTTTAGATACTGTAAGCACATCATTGTAAACTTTAAGGAAATACACATCATTAAAAATAAATAATTATTAATGAAAATATAAAATCATTAAGACAAAAAATCATGAAGACATTTCTGGTTGGCAAAGTAGTCTGTTATTTCTGAGTAGATACATACATATTAAATGTAAAGAGACGAATAAATACATTTAAAATTGCGCAGTACATTTGAGACTTCCTTTTTGTAGCCTTGACAGTGTCGCTTTGTAGTGGTGCGCCGACTTTTGTAATTAAAATTCATCAAATGATAATACATTTTCAAAAGCCTGTTCATCATTATTAATTAGATCTGTACTCAGCACAGATTTGGAATATCGTGTACTTTTCGGTGGCTCTATATTGCTTGTGCTTTGCTTTGGAGTGTTATTGGCAAGTACATTCTCTGTGAGTTCTTTGCTCACTTTGTGATGGAATCACTGAAAACTAACAACCGCTTAAGCGTTGGACAAGGGAGAGGAACCGATTTCTTTCGTTTTATCGTGTCGTTTCTTTTATTTGCTTCTTTCAAAGTGTATTCAGGCTCCTTTAAATCCATATTCCTTCATACTCCTGGATCGATAACTTCAGGTAATACACAGTCCATATAAAAACAAACAAGTTTTTTCCATGACATTTGTCCAAATCAAATCATCCGTCTGTATATATTCGGTTTTGAGGAGATCGTTTTTACCAGACCAAAATGTAAATAGGCACACTTCCTTTCCAGTTATATCTATCGTTCCAGTTACAGTTTCTTTCAAGCACACTTTCTTTAAAGTTATCCACAATACCACAGATAGTTCATACCTTGTTGAAAACTTACGTTTTTTCGTTCCTCAGCGATTAATTCGCAATTCACGCACGTTTGAGGTCTCTCGTGCCAATACCAACTACGGGAAACATTCCATCGCTTATGGGCTGATATGCACGTACGACTCTTGTTTCTCCACCATCGACATTTTCAACCTCAACCAACCGACGTTCGTTAAAGAATTATTCAAATCAATTGCACCTAACGAGCTTGTTAATACCTATAGTAATTAGTTATATACTTTCTATACAACATATCAGTAGCTACCACAAATATTTATAAATATCTATAAATATTTATTATATATCTATAAATACCTATAAACATCAATAAATATCTGTATCTATATATCCACTATACGACCTATCTATATCTTTATTTATATCTATATACATATACACATACCATCGTCTAACTCCTTCTTCCTAATCACTTCCAATTCCCTACCTCTCCCATCGGTTTTCTATATATTTTTTATATTTAATATGAACTTTGTTTATTTTATAATTAATTTTTAAGTGTAATATGCTGAAATCCAAATGTGTAATAAACGATTATAGGCGTAATGTTTTTCTTTTTTTTCTACATTTATGTACACGTATGTATATTGTATGCGCTGTATTTTTCCAGAAATAAAATAAAAAATAAATAAATAAAAAGAAATTATATATGGACCTGTCCTTGAACTTGAACGTACCAGTGATGTTTGATGCTGATTTCAAGTTTTCCATCTTTCTGTTTCCAAAATGTCACTTTTCTTTTTCTTGTCGCTTCCGTTAACCAGATTCTATGCGCTGTAATGGGAAATTTGACTTCAAAAATATAATCATCAGATATTCCATCTGGAGAAGCTCCCAAAAATGGAAATTTAGGGTCAATGAATAATCCACATTGCTGAATTTCCACTTTTTCTAGACATATTTTTCATTCTAGTGCAGTTGTTTCATTTTCTTTTCCATGGCAAATTGATGCTACGTTGCTCAAATCCCATTTTCAGTCATGGATTTAACTAAATTGGCGCATTTTGTGTGTTGTTAACTATTGACAATTTCGCCAAAGTTAGACGCAGTTACCATTTTTCTTCGTAATTCCAACCACTCGCTGCTTTCACCTTGAATAACCGTAAGTTTTTCAATTCGCAATCGATCATTTTTCTATTTTCCAATTCTTGAAATAACAGAGCTTTGCTTTTTTCGAATATTTCTGATGGAACATCGGGTTGGTTGCAATGTTTTCCATAATGCGAATTATTGTTTTTTTTCTTCAAAAAAACTTTCTGCTTTTATTTCTTTTATAAAGAATGGATTTACTTAAATGCCTCTGTCTTCTTTATTCCACTTTTGATATCCTGCCAGAGGGACTTTTGCCTATATATTTTTTATGTAATCTTGACAGTGGCTGTTTTGTATTAAATGATATAACTGCCGCATTACATCGCGCTTGGTAAGACTGCTTTTGGATGTAATTTGTCCTCTTACCACCAATAAATTTTGCAATGATGCCGTTAAACCTTTCGAGAACATTACTATCTACATCATGAATTAGGCTTCTTGCATGTATTGCTACCTACGTTTTAAGTTATGTAACGTATTCTTTCCCAAATAATGTCACCCATCAAACAACTCATTGCATCCAGTGTTTCATTTTCCGACAAACAATTTTAAAAACTTCTACATTTATCATGGTTTCCAAATGCATCTATCAGGGCGTTCAAAATGTCATTATACAGGCAATCAATTTTCTCATCAATTGAAAAGTTTTGACATTTATTGTAAGCTACTGCTGATGTAATATTTCTTCGCATTTTTAGATTTTTTTTCACAGACATTACAAGTTGAATAAAAGCTTTTAAAAAGTAGATACCTACGTTTTGTTTTCTAAATTACAATTCTGCCTATCTGACGGTTTTCTATATTAGAACGGTCAGAATCGTAGCCTAATTGTATATTATATTTATACATAGTGTATAGCTCTGTCATATGGCTCTAACGCAAATGTATTGGCATTATTTACTGTCCCCTTATATACACACATTTTGACTTGCAGGAAGCAAGCTGAAGTGGCGCACTTGTTTTAAACTCGCATAAGATCACACCGGTCGTAGGTTCAAAACCTACCGATATGTATATTTTTTTTTTGTTTTTATACATAAAGAAACATTGTTATCAAATAAATGAACACTTTTTATTAAAAAAAAAGTAATATTGTAAATAAAAAAAAAATAATTAAATAAAATAAATATTAAATATTATTTTACTTATTATTGTTTCTATTTTTCAACATATGATTTATCATGTTTTTAAACCTCTTTCATTTACACGGTGAAATAGCCATCTAAAACCGATATTTTTTTACTTTCACATCTCCGATCCATCGAAATGTCAATTTGGTAATAATAAGTCATGAAACAGAGCGTCGCGAACGCAACCGCATATGTCGGCCTTCGAAGCCGAAATGAACCACGTTTCTAAGAGCCAATAACATTTCACTATAAAAGGTTGGCTGTTATGCCATTTGAATCAGTAATTGATCCCTACATAAGAACCATATTGACCCAATGTCGCTTGCGGCATTTTGAATGCCAGCGCGTCGTCGCGAGAAGAGCGCGCTCATCTCATTGTATGACAAAAATAATATAAACGGGCTCTGCAAAATATTATTTTTAAAATACACTGATATTTTATTTGAAAAAAATAATCGTCAATACTACAAGTTTATTGTACATAGTTTATGTAAAAAAAAACAAACTTGAAAAAAAACACACAGTAATAAGTAATATTTAACAGTGAATATGGATGAAAGTTACACTTTTTATATATTTTTTTTTAACAAGAAAAACTTATTTTTTTAAATTTATGCCAAAACATCCCTCTTTACAACTATTGTTAAAATGCCGTAGTATTTTTTTTGAGTTTCTTGATCGTGCAGTTTAGTGTGAGGCACGTTTCAAAAAATGCTCTAAAATGAAAATTTCCTGTATAGCTCCCAGATTTAATTATTTTCCTCAATTTTCCAATACTTTAAAAAAAATCTGAAATAGCTATCTACTTAAGAAAGGTACCGTGAGTTACGATATTTTTTTTTTGTTGGCTAACATCATCAGTTATTTCATTATGACTGTTCAAAAATTGCCAAAAAATGTAATTTTCGAAATTTACCTACATCGTCGCCTTAATAGATGAACAAAGAAGGGTTTATGAGTTGACATGCAAACGAGCAGTAAGCCACGGAAAGGTGATTCGATAGCGAGCCAAATCCCAAAAACTACATCTAAGTCGCTCGAAAATCAAAGTCATGCTGACCATAACCTTAAACTTACAGGGTATTGTCCACTCCTAATCCCTTTCTGAGCTGCAAAGGAGCCAAAAGCTAACAAATTTTTTTTTGGATTTTATGAGGGTCCGTGACGGTGGGAAGACGTTAGCCCAAAAAGGGCAGATTTGTAAAAGACAATATTTGATATTGCACCAGGATTATACCTTATCCGACACCTCGACATTTTGTATTTTAACCAAAAACTAATATCTTCGGCCAAGCATTATATTCACCAGATACAACCCCGCATAACATTTTGTAATCTTCAAACTTAAATTACAATTTCGTCGAAAATGTGTAGAGCGCATTGGAAATATAAAATACTAGCTGACCCGTGCCCACTTCGTTGTGCGGTAAAATTTTTACTTGTGATGAAATTATGAGTGTAGTTTGGTTAGTACTGAGTGCTATATTTCCTGACTGCCAAAAGAAGGGTTATATTTTTACTGCATATGTATGTATGTATTTGCATGCCAATTTGACTATATTACCGTTATTTGTGAGTGTCTTCTTGTGAGTGTCTTATTTGTGAGTGTCTTATCTCTTTAACCATTTATGCCGTAAAAGTGAAATTATATACAGTAAAAGGGAAAAGTCTTTTGTTTTAATTTTGTGAGACGATAAATTTACTTATTTTGATAATAATTCATAATTGCTGATAATATGACCAATAAACATGACCTAGACGATTTAAATTATTTTTTTAATTTGAAAAACTACTTTTTGTGACTTAAATATAAAAGTTAGACATATGCTGTCGCTGACTTTTTTATAAGCATTATCAACCTCTACAACTTTTCTCTAGAACTAAATCATATATTTCTCATCCTTAAAGCAGCGTTAGTTAAAAACGTTTTCGTTCGACCGTTTTTTCCGAATTACTTTGCAAATCCGACTACCACGAAAAAGTCTTTTCATTTTTCGGATTAATATATAGCCTATGACACTCACAAATAACGTGGCTTTCTATTGGTAAAAGAATTTTCAAAATCGGTTTAGTAGATCCAGAGATTACTTCCTACAACATCACAAACTTTACCTCTTTATAATATTAGTATAGATAATTCGCAAAGGAAACTGAAGGTCATGTCAGAAAATGTCCAAAAGAAGTTTCCGAAGATTCGATTATTCGTTAAAATGGTATATGTTAATGGTCAACATATATATTTGAATGATTAATCTAATACGAGCGATTCCCATTATTTATTTTACAGATCATAACATACTGTAAATAAACACAATAAATAAAGAAGTAAATCGTGAAAGTGCAATGTTAAACCTAAGAAAAATTATCATCATTTTGCTGAAACAATATAAATTGAAATAGATGTTTGAGAAAATAATATACATCGAATTAATTGCCAAGTTGAAGAAACCGTGATTTTTATTTTTATCATATATCGGTTTTATTTAAATCATTTTCCATTATGTTTTCCTCTACTTCACATATAAAAAATGTACCGAAAAAATCAATATCGATTAGAAACCTCTTCGATATTGATATTGATTTTGAAGATGCCATCGTATTGGGATACGGACCTTGTTAAAGTAATATATTTAAGTACGTTGTATTAAAAGCTCCGATGGACTTTGATCTCGCATATCTGTCTAGACCAGGGGTTCCCAAACTTATTGACCCCGCGACCTACTTTTTAAAATCACAATATTTTGCGACCCAGCGAGAACTTTTTCAGAAAAGTTAGTGTGTGGTTTGATGTAAAAAATTAACAATTCATTTGTAAGTATCATAAGTAAGTCTTTATTTTGTAGGAAATTCTAATGTGCGACAATACAAAAAATAGAAACTAAGAACTACGCTTATATACCTACCTACTTACGAAGTAATTCAGTGTGACAGATGAGCTTGATTTCTATTTTTCTAAAAAACAGCTTCTACGTCAACTTTATGCGAGATATTTTTAAGCGCAGAGAATTTGACAAATCTAGCTTGTTTCTGTACGTTGTCTTTACACTTGTCATAGCAGCAAAAACCTACTTCACACAAATACGACGTTGTGCCGCCCGGCCGCGCGGCCGCCGAAGGCGAGCGAGACGAGGCTAGAGACATGGTGCTGCACTGTCTCTTCGCACGGCTATTTCATCTTCCCGCGCTGTTGCAAGTTTTTCTTTTGTTTTCAAGTGCTATCTTTATTTTATTTTATTATATTGTCTGTAGGTATGCTAAATACACTTAGACTTGTCAATCTATCTCATCGTCTATCTGTCTACGTTCATACGTTGTGTTGGCGACCTACTGGAATCGGCTCGCAACCCACCAGTGGGTCGCGACCCACACTTTGGGAACCGCTGGTCTAGAATATATTTCAGATTGCTGCAGTTGCATAGGCAAAGCTACATCTATATGCTAAAATTTTGGGCTTATGGAAAGACAAGTACTTGGGTAGTTTGTTCTTTCTGTTGGTACTTTCTGTTGGTTCTTTCTGTTGGTACAACTTGGCATACAAACATGGCAAAGTAGACTTTCATGTGGTTCTCTATATTGGGGATGGAGAATTTATGCAGGGACGGGACAGGATGTTTAAAAAAAATTTGGCTGTGGTAGTTTGAATTCGATGAATACGTCTTCAGTCCAACTTACGAAGAAAGAGTATATGCGTATATGGATACGCAGTCACCGTAATCGATTATGGGTACAAAAATACCATTAATTATGAGAATCCAAATATGTTTAATGAGATAACCTCTAATTTATCAAAGAGACTTGAGTAAAAAAAAGACCATTGAATTATTAGTTTTACGTTTGTCAAATAGTAGCTTTTTATCAATCCAGGATTTCCTTCTTCTGATTGGTCTTTACCTTCCCTCATTTTTACCTTGAATTACTGGTATTAATATTCTGATTTTGTTTCCGGATTTTGATGGTACTTCTACATTTTTCCTAATTCGATTCATCACCAACATTGGATATTCTGTTGTCGAAAATGCAGAGTATTATTTTGTATACCCATATTTCGAAGGCCTTCAGTTTTTATATAGTGTCTAAGTGAGAGTCCAGTCTTCTATCTCATAAAAGAGAGTGGAGAATAGGTAGCACTTTGCCATTTGTATTCTGAATGGTGGTGAACGGTTCGGGTGGTGAACGGTTTGGTGGTGAACGGTTTGGTGGTGAACGGTTTGGTGGTGAACGGTTTCGTGCAGCTTGGGCCACAAGATCCATTTTGTTTTCGGATCGGTTCAACTCACGATTCAGCTCCTATTCAGAGGCCTCCTCGAGTGGAAGACTACCCCGGGTAAGACTCCTGTGTCTCAGGCCTCAGAGCTGGTGGACCGGTTTCTCCCGGCGGGACTGCATCGCGGCGTCACTGGACGGTTTGCGCACCGGTCGGAAAAGCCAATCGGTTGTGCATTCTGACTAATTGCTGAAGGGGTCTGGAGACTATGGAAATATACTGTTTACTAAGCAGCGGGGGTGTGTTGAATTGTTGTCATGCTACTCTTGAAATGACCTTAGGCCACTCGATCCCGTGTGACACTACGGGCAAAGAACGCGCAGGTCCGCGATAAATTCTAACTGAATTACCGCTGTAATACAACAGGTAGAGGTCGCGTAAACGACTTCGGACCCGTAACCAGTCGGGAGGACGGAGGTATCCTGAAGATTAATTCTAGACGGAGATATCCTGCCAAAACTGGTAGTTAGGGGGTGAGGCTGCCCGTTGTTTACCTTTCCCGGTGCCTTGCCGTAAGGCGTCGGTCTCTAACAGGTTGCTGGTGAACTAGACAGTAGATTGTCTTTTCCCCAAGTCTTCTACGCTCATCCCACGCCTGAAAGAACGATCTACATCCATATACCAGCCTGGGGTGGCGGGTTCGCCCGTTGTAGTCGACACCGCCCTACTGTATTCTGAATGAAATAATAATATTTATTATTTTTCGGAAAAGGTCTATAAAAATTATTATATTTTAAGATTCTGAAAAAAATATAACAAATAAATTGGAAATTTTAACTCACACTTATAATTTAAAAAAAATACACGATTGTTATATTATAGGTAAAAGCGAAACAGAGGCGAGATGGTCTAACACCATATAACTATAACCAGTAATTGCTATTAATAACAATAATAACTATAACTACTATCGTTTCTTATCATATCATTACGTCGTGAAATAAATCCACTAATATTTCTTTTATCATTCTAACGTTGTGTTGTCTTGTATCATTGTAAAGTTGTGCAAATGATATTTACTTTTTTGTAGGTAAAGTTACTATATAGTATAATTTTATGGACATCTTAATAATCGTCAACTTAAGTTAGGACATTCACTAATAGTACCCCAAATTTTATCGTTATATATTATTTATATTGTCATATAATATTATATTTCAGGGATACCGTGGAGGGCTAGAATAGAATGCTATAATTCTGTAGTTTAAGCACCAATGCAGTTTAAAATATTTAATATAGTCCAATAACCTACATATTTTCTTACATAATTTTTAAATTAATTAAATAAATTATCCTGAATTAATTAATTATCGCTAATCACGGCTTCGAAATTGATTAGAACAATAGCAATTTATAGGCGTTTAATCTTCCAGGCTGGGTTTTGTTAGCAGCATTACTTATTTAAAAGCACTAATAGATTAAGGGAGCTCACGTTAAGGGCTAACACCCACGACAGTATCTGCGACTTAATCCGGAAAATAAAATTAAGGAGCCCGTTGCAGTTCACCCCACGTCACTGAACAATTACCGGATTAAATGTACCTACGTGTTTGGTGGAATAAGCTCGAACAACAGGTTGAAGGTCAGTGTTGCCCTTTAGAATTTTCATGGCTTTATAGCCTGATGCTGGATAAAGTGCAAAATTGTTTTCTTAGTTAACTACACTCCACGCGGCGGCTGAGGACCAACCGGGCGCGTCTCCAGGTGGCGGATAGGAGAACGCTCGAAGAGGGACCCCGGCTCGAGGGATGATACCCGAGGCCGGGTGCTCTTCGGGTAGTGGTGGCTAATACACTGTGTGTGGAAGGCCCCACCGCGGACCAACTCTCCAAGCCGAGGTGTAAGCTACCATTAGGCTGCATGGCGCAGGGAGTGTTGCGTCTCTTACGGTGCCTCCCGGATACCGGGCATCCTCCGGCTAGTATAAGCCAAGCCCCGGTCATACGCGGCTCTGTCCGGGTGAAATCGCACTACCGCGGTACTCGTGGGAACTTATATGGACCTATCAAATAATTCAAACACAAACCTAATTGAAGCACTCCAGGGGGTGGCTTTGTCTCAAAGCGAACCACAGGAGGCACCCAACGCGGGGGCAGGCCCATCAAAAAGCCCACCCAAAACCCGCATTAGATATAACGGCGCCGCAAGGCGTCGCTACAAAAAAATGATGAGAGAGGGGCTAACTGCTATAGCCCGAGCCTCCAGTGCTAAGTCTAAGCCGGAGGACGGGACTGCAGAGGCCCCTGGGGCTCCTAAACGCCCCAGACAAGGGCCAAACACCCCAAGCCCCTCCCATCAGGCGACAGGGAAAAGACCGAAAGTCTCCGACCAAGGTTCTTACGCCCAGGCCACAAAAGGACTCCTCAGGCTAGCCCTCATAATAAGGGGCTACCCTGACAAAAAACTTGAAGCCGGCGAAATAGAAGCCATCCGGGACAAGATTGTTGACGCCATCATGGAAATTCCTGTTGGCACTAAAACACCATCCTTTACCGGCAGCTGGGAGAGGGACGGTGCAATCGTCTTCTCGTGCGCAGATGAGGAGACGGGGAACTGGCTCAGAAGCCTTTCCACGGACTTACTCGTCCAAGAGGAATCCGTGTGTGTGCTGCCGGTCGATGAGCTGCCCAAACGCCATCGAGTGGTGGTCCAAGTGGAGGAGTTCAAGTACACTGTCGAGAAAGTACTTCTACTCCTCGACAAGCAAAACCCAGGTCTGAAGACCGATGGGTGGGCCGTCGCTAGGGGGAGCACGAAGAAGGATGCCTCGAGCGTCCACTTCGCCTGCCTGGTGAGCGACTCCTCATTGGCCACTCTCAGGGCCTGCAACTTCCGACCCTACTGTAGGCTAGCACGGGCATCCGTAAGGCTGGTCGATAATAAGCCTAGGAAGGAGTCGGACGCAGTGGAGGGAACGGAGGGAGGTACATCAAAATGAACCACCTAAAAGTCCCCATAATCCAGATCAACTTGCACCACAGCAAAAGCGCCTCGGCGATATTAACCAGGAGCATGGCTGTGGCGCAGACAAGTATAGCACTAATCCAAGAACCTTGGATTGTTAGGGATACTATAAGTGGATTAGGAGGTTGCGCAACCATTCATAAGGCCCAACCGACTCGGAAACTCAGGACCTGCGTGGTCACTAAGGGCGTCACAGCCACTTTTCTGCCACAACTCAGCGGCGATGACCTAACGGTCGTTTTAACAAAAATCAACTTGACAGGAGACAGGACGGTGGATCTACTCATTGGGTCAGCATACATGCCTTATGACTCCACTGACCTGCCACCGCAAGAAGATATAACAAACCTAGTGACATATGCGAAACAACGCGGGCTCCAACTCCTTCTGGGTTGCGATGCGAACTCCCACCACGTGTGCTGGGGTAGTTCCAACATAAACCCGAGTGGGGTAAGCCTGCATGACTTTATCCTAGGCAATGAACTCACCATCCTCAACAGAGGAACAGAACCTACCTTCATAGACTCAAGAAGACAGGAGGTATTGGACATCACGATCTGCACAAAAGAAGTGGCCGACCTGGTTCAAGACTGAAGGATCTCAGATGAACCCTCAGGCTCGGACCATAAGCAGATCCATCTAACGCTTCGGCACTCATTGGAAATTCAATGGGCTCGCAACCCTAGAAATACCAACTGGGAAGGATTCGATAGGGACCTGGCTATCAAGCTCACCACGGTTCCGAATCGATTCCACACCAAAGAGCAACTAGAAACAGCTGCACTATCACTGTCTAATGTCGTTATAGACGCCTACGAGCAGAATTGCCCTTTAAAATAAAAAAAAACCTCTCAAAAAAGGTCCCATGGTGGAACCCAGAGCTGACCAAGCTCAGGCTTACGCTGAGAAGGTGTTTCAATAGGGCAAGAAATCACAACACTAACTCGCAACATCTTTGGGAGGAATACAAAAACGCCCGAAACGAATACAACAAGGCCATTGTTAAAGCCAAACGAAGAAGCTGGAGGGACTTTTGTGAGAGCGTGGAAACAGCTTCCGAAGCTTCCAGGGTCAACAAAATCCTCAGCTCTAACAACCGCCCCCAGCTGGGATGTCTTAAACCACCAGAGGGGGGGCACACAAGCGACACCAAGGAAACCTTGAAGCTCCTAATGGAAACACACTTTCCGGGCTTCCAGGAATCCTCTCACTCAATTGCCGCAGGGGAGAACTCCAAGAGGCTCCACAAGCCCAGGGAGTGGGCCCTTGCAGCCAAGATAGTTAATCCAAAAGCAGTAGAATGGGCCGTGAGCACCTTCGACCCCTACAAATCACCTGGACCGGATGGAATATACCCAGTCCTACTACAAAAAGGGCTAAGCCAGCTGCTGGGCCCTCTAACAAAGGTACTCAGAGCGAGCATAGCCCTCAGACACGTCCCTCATGCCTGGAGCAGCGCAAGAGTCACGTTCATTCCAAAGGCAGGCAGGAACGGCCACATCTTTGCCAAAGACTACAGACCCATTAGCCTCACCTCCTTTCTCCTGAAATCACTGGAGAGACTAGTTGACGGCTACTTGAAAACCAACCACCTAGCTCTTCAACCGCTTGCTGATGCTCAGTATGCCTATAGGGAGGGCAGATCTACGGACACTGCCCTACATCACCTGGTGAGCACAATAGAGACACAGTTAGCGGCGAAAGGTTACGCTCTGGGAGTATTCCTGGACATCGAAGGAGCATTTGACACCACTTCATATGCAACTATAAAAAACGCTATGCACAGACGAGGAATACCAGAGACCATCATTGACTGGACATTGAGTATGCTATCAAATAGGAATCTGACCGTCTATCAAGGCGACCTTCTATGCCTCTTTGTGGACGTGCAAAAGAGTCATGGGAAAAACCTGGGGGTTCAAACCCAGGGTCGCCTTATGGCTCTACAGGGCAGTACTGCTGCCTAGACTAACCTATGCTGCAATAGTCTGGTGGTCCAGGGTGAAAAAGCTTGAGACATTAAAAATGCTTAAAAGCCTTCAAGGTAACCTGAGGGCTGCAACTGGCGTCATGAAGACCACCCCAACAGCGGGATTAGAGGTGGCACTCTGCTGCCCGCCTCTGGACAAGCTCATCATCCACTCCGCCAGACTTACAGCATACAGACTGAAGTGTTTGGGCGAGTGGAAGCGTGGAGGGCACAACCATCCTGAGCTAAACCTCCTCCACAAAAGCCCATTCACTCTGACCCAGGATCGACTACGGAAAAAAAATCGGTAGAGAAATCCTATAAAATCCTAATCCCCACCAGGAAAGAATGGAAAAATCCGCAGTGGCTTCAAAGCCACAACGCAGACGCCTGGTTCACCGACGGCTCAGGAACAAATGGACGTTTTGGGGCAGGCGTGTACGGACCCAAAACCAACCACAGAATCAGCATCCTCCTTGGACAATACGCTACGGTTTTCCAAGCCGAGGTACTTGCCATATTGGAATGCATAAACTACAAAGTCGACTTGAGGTAAAAAACAGACAAATCCTCATCTGCTCTGACAGCAGAGCAGCACTGGACGCTCTGGCTAAAGCCACCACAGAATCTTCTCTGGTCTGGGACTGCATGCAGGAGCTCAACAAATTGGGAAAATCCAACAAAATCACCCTAATATGGATACCGGGTCACCAAGGCATACCCGGAAACGAAGAGGCCGACAGACTGGCAAAACTCGGCACACTGGATTGCCCAGTGGAGCCAGCTGTAGGGGTCCCCTTCGCTACAGGTAAGAATATCATCAGGGACTGCTTGGAGCAGGAACATCGGGCTTCCTGGAAACAGAGTCAGGGATGTCGCCAGGCAAAAGCCATGATGGAGCAACCACTACAGAAGAAAACCAAGGCCCTACTTGACATGAGCAAGAAGAACCTTAGAACCACTATCGGTCTCCTCACCGGACACACGACCCTTAGAGCTCATCTATTCAACCTTGGCTTGACTGAGAGCAAGGATTGCCGAATATGTGGCGAGGAACCTGAAGACAGCATACACATTGTTGGTCGCTGTCCAGGGCTCGCCGCCAAAAGACACAGTTTACTGGGACGAGCCTTTCTCGAACCCAGCGATCTGCCCAACTTGATGGTCAGTGACCTACTTGGACTGGTAAGAAGTACCGGGCTACTAGCTGACCACTAACCTAACCGCACAGTGGGTAGTTACAAAAGACCTTACAGACCTAGGTGACATCAAGGGCTGGAAACAAGCCCCCCACTCCATCTACTACTACTACTACTACTAACTACACTCCAAGTAATACGAACAATATCTGTTGTTATATACAAGCGATTTTGTTCGTGGTCTGGTTGGGTACAATTCTTTTCGTCCGAAGAGAGTTATGAACACCGTAATGTACGTTAATAAGATACTAAATGGTAGTGGAAGGGGTCCTAAAGAGGCCATACTACCTGAAGTGAGTACTCTCGTGTGTAGTCATTTAAAAAAATGGCGCCCACTCGTACCGCGTGGCTAAGTCCTGCGCCCCTTACACCTTGCGGCAGCCACCCGGATCGCCAGCGATCACGTGTTTAAAAGCTGGCAAAAAAAATGTTTTAGTCGGACTAAAAATAAAGGAGATATGTTACTTGTGTTGTTTGTGAATACTATGTTATTACCGCAACTCATTCATTATAGAGTGTTTAGTTAGCAGTGATTTGTTTGTTTTTACATTCTCTTGTCACGAACAATTGAGTTTAGTTCCGAAGAGCTTGCTAGAGCTTTGCTTGATCAAAACGCATACCCACTTTATCCCTCGCTTCGCTACGCTTCTGGCAAAGTGGACGTTTGTTGGAGTTTGGTAATTTGGCTTTTTTATTTATTTATTTTAGCGTTTTGGATTTTTTACCACACATTATTCAAAAGCGTCAAATCAAGCTTCTCAAGGTAAAAAGAAGTTGACATAGGCCATTCCCTATAAAAACAATTTTAACTCTCTCGTATGATGCCCGCTTTGAGCCCCTTTTCCTCAGAATGGGAAATCCGCAGATACTGGCCTAAATTAGATTTTTCGTGCCGAATACCTACATTTATGTTTGTAAGAGTTTTCCGTGGAATACTTACATACACATGTCACGCGGATGTCATTAGTGACAATAACCGCCAGACGCTTGAATGCGCTGCACTGTTGTCAACAATACCGATTTAGACTTATTTCAAACTTCTTACATTAGTTTGAAAATCGAGCTGGAGGTATTTCTCGCAAGTATTTTTGACCACTAAAATATTCAAGCACTTGATATATTTCACTTTTTTAAATAAGTAAATGTATTAAAAATAATTAAAACACCACGGCCGTTACAGAAAGTGAATACGTATTGGTATTTATAATAATTTTTATTACTTTTTCCTTATGAATTATTTGTGGCGTAAGTATATATCCATATAGGTACATGTATATTTCCGGAATCGATATTTCCGGCATGTATATTTTCGGAATGTATATTTCCGGAATAGACCATTTATATATTTTTTTAACGTATTTGACAGCAATTGCTTTACCTTTGCTAAGGATAATGTAAAAGGGTTTATTGTGTATGTTTTTTTTATAATTGCTTAGTGCTGCCATATTTGCCACATAATTGAATGAAATTTGACTTATTTCCTAAGCAATTCTAATATATGTAAGTGATTTTTTATAAACATTTTTCTACTTTACCAAATATTTTATAAATTTGGTCAAACCATGACTTATAATGCTTACGGATAATTTTTCGTTAAAGAATTACTAAGTATTCAAACAAGAGGCGTTTGGCGTTCGCTTCCCAGCGCGACACCAGAGGCGATAGAAACTCTAATAAGGGAATAAATCGGTGAGTAGAAGATATTTTAAAGTGGTGTCGTTGCTCTACGTCACGAACGCCAACCTAAAGCTAGTCGGGCTAGCAAAGTAGGGGTCGCTAGTCGCGAAGCGGGATCGCTCGCTTTTTCACATTACCAGCGTCTTCGTGATTCAGAAGATATATTACGATAAATAGAGTTTCCAACCATAGCGGAATATAATTTTTTTTTATTTATATAAGTAATGCAAATATTAGAAAAATAACAGTAAAAAATTTCAGCGTAGGTATTATGCATAAAAAACTTAGAAAACTGGATCAAAAGCAGAAAAAAGAATACATCGCATAGTCTAGTGGCAACGTCACCTAACTAGGCCGGGACCTGTTCTAAGGTAAACATTTATTTTTGAATATGCTTGCAATAATACCGTGTTTATAAAAATGGCATATATTTCATGTATGCACAAAATAATAGAATTGCAAAACCATATTAAAAATAATTAATACTTAAATTAAATATTTAAATTAAAGTTAGAAGTGGAAAATTGAAATGTCAGCAAATAAAATCAAATCAGAAAAAACAAAACAATTTAAAATAGTAAAAATTAGAATAAGAATTTAAACAAAATAGTCCTGCATTGAACTTGGACATTGGACTTCAAATTTCTTTTTTAGAGAGCTGGCCAATACCATGACGTTTTCAGTATGTGAATATTCCCAATATTTTAAAATATTTGTAATAATCCCAATATCCATCCTTGCATATTTCTGGCGGGTCAAAAACTGGAAAAAGTAGATAAATATAAATACCTTGGCACCTGGCTTATACAATACTGGGACAGTGAGGTGGAGATCCAATACTAGCATCAAAATTGCACTCAGCGCATTTTGAAAAATGAAAAAGGTCCTTTGCGATCGAAACCTGAAATCATACTTTGAATACATCTTCTCCAGTGCTACATCTGGACCATACTTCTATACGGATGTGAGGCCTGGTCTATTATATATAAGGATGGAGATGAGATGACGTTTCGAATCGTTGGAGATGTGGGTATACAGACGTTGATGTCGATATATTGGTCTCAGAAAGTCACCAATGAGGAAGTTGTACAGCCTGTCGGCCAAAAATGCAAGCTCTGGCAGACCTGGTATGCAGATTTGCGCTGTTTGATGGTCATCAAACAGCGCAAATCTGCATACCTGGGTCACGTGTTTAGGCACGACAGGTACGAACTCCTGAAACTCGATATGATGAGAAACGTTGCATGGAAGAGGAAACCAGGCCGTAACGGAAATCTTGGTTGCGGAACATTTGAGAATGGACCGGGATTACGAGTGACACCGAATTGTGTTGCCTAGTGAAAGACAAAAAAAGTATGCAGAGCTGACTGTTAACCTTCACTAGTTCGAATGGCACCCTAAGAAGAAGAAGTATTTTTAAAAAGTAACCAAAATATCTTTATTAGTGACGATTTTTTTTAATCCACATAAAATTGTGTCTTGAATGGAATAAAATATTTAAAGATCGGTTGTGTTACACCAAAACTTTCCCGGCAAGTAGCAAAGGACGTATGGAGGCATTTTGGTCGTAACGTCCCTTCGGAAAGGAAGTTGATCTAATTATTGTTAATTATTGCCACCAAGCAATAACACAGGGTCGTACATATAGATTTTATCGGATGATTTTTTTTACTTGATCATTTGGTCATTTACAATCCAATATGATTGCCCTAAAGATATGAGATATTCCAACAAAAAATTGACAATGTGATTTCAGCCTAACAAGGCATCTGAGTATCAAATTTCAAGACCAATAATTCGAGATTAAAATATTACTAGTACGTACCCTGGTCGATAAATTTCAACTGCAACTGCTGTTGCCATGAGCAAATGCTGACTACATGCTAAATTTCAGCTCAACCGGACTAAGTGTTTGGGAGCTATCATGGAGGAATATACACAGACACACAGACAGACTGATATATGGAAATAGTCCTAAACGTCTCAATGGATATTTCTGTCTTCGTTTCAAAAAAAAAAGATTTGGCACGTTCACAATAATTTCTCTCCCCTATGGTTGGTGGGCCAGGAAAGTAAAAACGAACTCTTTGATTCCGATTTTAATATCTGTAATATCATCAAAATATGTGTGGAAACGTGAACATTCAGATACAAATAAATGTATAAATAACACATTTTAATAAAAGTGTTTCAATTGAGACATTAACATTCAGTAGTAAAAACGATTAAAAGCAAAAACTGAACCAATACATTTGGCGTGGGTGAGTCTCTTTGAATGCTATCCTATTACCGAAGATCCGCCGATACCGAAAAAAAATCGCCCCTGATATATGTAAAAACTATATAAATCTCATAAAAGATAAGGCAGCAGTCATAGGAAGGCCGAAAACTGTCAAAAGAAGTATGCAGAGTGGTAGAAGTAACAAGATGTGGGGTAAAAAAGCTGCAAAATGTCTGCATTCGCCTAATTTATGACCTAAGCAAGTATGATCATATTACGGAGTACAGAAGGAGACTTCACTGGCTGACGACCTGAGAAAGGAGAGCTACGAAATTCCCAGGTTTGCTCTTCAGGATCTTGAGCTATCTTATAAGTAGGTTAAAACCTCTATCTTCTCACGGGTGCCCTCTGAGATCTGAGGACAACATACTGCTCTCGATCCCTGGCCAGAGTAGCGATTTCTTTTCACACTCCTTCTCCGTATGTGGAGCCCTTCTCTGGAATGCTTTACCCGCACATATAAGGATAGTACCGAGTTTGTTTTGCTTCAAACGCAGGCTCAAAAAACACTTTAACACACGCTCATAAAGTTTTAACTATTCTTCCCTTCCTCCGTGTCCCCTGCGTCATTATAGGTTTATTGTTTTCTTTTTTCCTAAATTATTTTTATTACTTTGCTGAAATGAAATGTTAGAATTGCTTTATAAATTTCATTTATGTATTAGTTTTATCTTATTGTTACCGCATAATATGTTGTGTCATTAGGTTAATGTTAGCTGTAAGATATTGCTTTTAGGTAATAAGCTCGCCTTTTTGATTACACAAATTAAGCGTTTTATTATTATTATACCAATATTACTACATATTGTATATATTTTTCAGAAAACATGTGGGTTCCCTCCGAAATAAATATAGAAAAACTACTCCATATATACAAAAAATGCCCTAAATTAGAGGTACATATCTATCGCCCAATATCTCTTTTGCTATAAAATCGAAGACTATCGCGATTTTAAACGAATTTGTAGCACCCGACGTTTCGGTGGCGTTGCAGCCGCCGTTGTCCAGGGTAGACTGAAGAGCTGTCAATCCGTTGTTTTGCGGGTAGGCCGCATACCGCTGCCGCCACTGCGTAGGTTATAACGGTGGTGGGGGGCCAGGCTCAACGGCGAGATCAGATCCAACAAACGAGATCAGATCCAACCAACAGCTCCGATTCAGATCCAACGCCGACCGGTGCGGTCGGCGTTGTGCATTCTGACTAATTTCCGAAGGGGTCTGGAGACTATGGTAATATACTGATTCCTAATCAGCGGGGGTGGATGTTGACCTGTTGTCATGCCACTCTTGAAATGACCTTGGGCCACTCGATCCCGTGTGGCACTACGGTCAACGAACGCTCAGGTCCGCGATAATTCAAACTGAATTACCGCTGTAATACAACAAGTAGAGGTCGTGTAAGCGACTTCGGACCCGTAACCAGTCGGGAGGACGGAGGTATCCTGAAGTTTAATGCCAGATGGAGACATTCTGCCAATACTGGTAGTCAGGGGACGAGGCTGCTCGCTGTTACCTTTCCCGGTGCCTCGCCGTAAGGCGTTGGCCTCTGACGGGCAGGTGGCAGAGCTTGACGGTGGATTGTTTTGTCCTAAGTCTTCTGCGCTCATCTCAAGGGAGACAGAACGTACATTTCGCTAAAACTTCCTGAGGTAACGGGTTCGCCCGTTGTAGTTGACAACTATAGTTGTGATCTGACAATAGCTCTCGATTCCGACAACTATGATATTCTTTTATAGGGGGGCTCCTGAACTTATCTGCGTCGTAATCCGCTGAATACCGGGCTAAGAGCCACGTCCCGGCACAGGCGTACAATTCGAATTTATTTATAGCAACACGCAGGGAGGACACTCGAAACGTGGTTATGCTTTTTCGCAAAGGAAACGACAATTTTCTATTTTCCCTTTCACTCGCGCCGCCCGCCTTCCGCTAGCGCTCTCTCCCTCAGCCGCCGCGCCGCCCGTTAGGGCGCGTGGTGTTTTCCATTCGATGTTGCCAGCCTGGACCTTAAAGACTTTTTCCCAGAATGAACTATCTGGATTAAAGTATAACTACTCGCTCGGTATCACTTTATGTGTATTTATTCATATCATATGAATGTATATCATATGCATGTGTTGGAGCTTCAGTCCAACATAAACACAACAAAAAAGTAATTTCTACAGAATCGAAACCGCAAACTCGCTCAAATCTACACGAGCTAGCTGCAGTTGATTTCCAACTAAATTCGGCATTTTTTTGCACAGTCAAGTGATGACTAATGTCATTTCTTCTGATCGATACGAAATTAAGACAAATTTCTCACCCCACTCACAACTATTGCGTCACTGCTTACAATATAAAACGCAGTACATTTCGATCGATCAATATCATTCCCTGGAGGGCAGTAACCGCGCATTAATAAGTACTCGCGCTCTACACTTCACTTCGAGTCAACAAATCACGCATAGTATACGCGACTACTATCTTCAAATCTATCGCGGCGCTTCAACTTCGGATACACAACTACGGCTTCACCTCGCGCCCACACTATCTACACAACGGCGAAATATCAATCAAGGCGTTACGAACTGGCAACCTACTACTGACCTTCTGAATAAATACTTCAAATTCAACATCCACGACTTTCAATCAACGGAGAAAACTTCTTGATGAGAACCACCCTTCGCTCACAGTCAATTGGAGTCTAGTGAAGGGTGGCCACTCTCACACATGTATAAATGTACATATATGAATGTATTTTATATCATATGACCTTCGATATGTGGTTCGTATGGTGTATAATTTGAGCTCAAGGCAAGCTTCGGAATAGAAGAACATAGTCATCTTTCCCCATCTATTTTCATAATAATATCTGTTTTTTATACCATGAATGCTAATTTAAAGCATCTATTTTTTTTTCAAAAGGAAGTGCTGTAGCCTGCACTCTGCAGTCCGATCCGAAGAACACCTAGGGCTGATCAGGCAAACCCGTCACGCCAGGCTGGTATAATGATATTTGATCGTTCTTTCATCTGTGTGATGAGCGTAGAAGACTTATAGACAATACAAATCTACTGTCCAGCTATGCCAACATGCCCGCCATAGAACAACGCCCACGGCGAGACACCGGGAAAGGTACCCAGGTGGCAGCCTCGCCTCCTGACTACCAGTTTGGAAAGATGTCTACGTCTGAAATTAACCATCAGGATACCATCTTCCTCCCGACTGTTTACAGGTTCGAGTTCGCTTACGAGGTTCTCTTCCTTACGTAGCGGTGATAAAGTGTCTACCGAATCTATCGCGGAACACGGAATCCTTTGTCCGGCTCTTCACCCGTTATCGGGTAGCCGAATGGTCATTTCAAGAGCAGCTGCCGTAAGGTTAACAACTACCCCCGCTCTATAGGAAACAATAATGTTTCTAGACTTCCTCGGCTGTCAATCGGAATGCACAATCAATTGGCTAACGCCGCACGGTGCGCAAACCGTCCAGAAACGTCCGAAGGGTGGCTCCTATGGGAAACTGGTCCGAAGGCCAAAGTCCTACCTGAACTCGCACTTCTGTTTGAAGGCCGCCGGATGTGTGCTGACCCGTGAGTTTGGCCGACCCTACACATGAGTCTTAGCGGCCAAATTGCAACAGGGCCCATTAGCTCCCCGGAAAATAACAGGGGGATTCTGGAAACCTACGTTTTGTAAAAAACGGGAGTAGTTGTTGACCTATAGTCATCTAACCGTAGAAAAGATTATTTGGCCACCCGATACAGAGTGATCTAAACGGCCAAAAGTCACCTCGGATCCGCAAAAAAACAAACTACGAATTACAGCTAACGTCAGTTATAGACCGCACAAGCGACCTCGAATTTGTAACCAGACTGCTGGATGGAGAATTCCGTCGAAATCTGGTGGTAAGGGCGCGAGGAGAACCACTGAGTGGCACCTTCCAATGTCACGAGGTAAAGCGACTCTTAGGGATTGCACTGAAAATAAGATTGGATTGATTCATACATTACCATTTTGTTATTACGGTTTAAAACAGAGAATCGGTTTTTAAATCATAATTTTGTTGAATTACAAGGAATTTTGTTGAAACTCCATTACTCGATTATATGTATCAATACTTTCCTTACGGTTAATACGGAAATTATAGTACACTGTAGCTTCAACATGATGTATCCGGCTACAACCGTACGTATACTACTACATGCTGTCATGTTAGAAGCGAGATCCCAAGGTCGCGACGTGTGAAACAACATTATATTTTAACATTACGACACGGTAACTACAGCCACTCCAGCACCGTTACGCGTTAGTTAATTCATACGTATGGACCACAGCCCGGTTATATAAGTAATCCTTGTTGAAACGTGATTATATTTTTCTCAGATTGATAGCGTAGTTTGACAGTGGATTGTGTAGCCTAAAGTCTTTGCACAAATCCTAAATCTAAGGAAGAAAAATAAAAGAAATATATTTATTATCCGAAATTGTAGTGGTTCATTTATGGTGATAATGCGTAACATTACGTCTCTAACAATTACCTATTATTGTAACAGATTGACAAATTTACTTATTCTACTAATATAATAAATCAAATAATAATTCGTAATGTTTATTGAAGCGCCTACAGAACGTTTCCATAAGGTACATATTCAATCTGAGGAAGTATGACCATGTTTCCGAGTACCGATCAAAATTGCAATGGCTTCGTATACGGGACCGGAGAAATTTGCATATCCTTTCACTTCTATATAATGTCTTACACAATCCTACATCTCCCTCCTACCTCAACGAGGTTTTAACCGGGTTAGGAAGTCATGGTCTCCCACTTCGTTCAAGTCAGAATAATATCCTACGTATCCCAAAACACAATACCACTTTTTTCCTACTGCTTCTCCGTACCTACATGCAGCTCGACTGTGGAATCAGCTTCCTTCAACTATTCGAGGCGGTAGCTCGCTGTTCACTTTTAAGCAATCATTGAAAAAGCACTTCCTTTCACAATAAATATGAACCATAAATTCTAACCTTTCCGTTTGCCCTTCCTTTCCTTACCTTATTTTGGCAGTTTATTTATATACTTATTATTTAATTTATTTATTTGTTAATATATCAAAATATGTATTCATATATATACATACATATAATATCTCCAACTCAAAAATGTATTTATATATTTACTTTTTACTTTAGATACACACACAATGTATATTAAATGCTATAATTTCAACATTTAATTTTAAGCAATAATTTTGTTGCCTACTCTTCTTTTCACACCAGCATGTTGGTTGACTAGAAGATATTGTTGTAGTGTAGCAATAAGTCTGTCATTGTACCTTATTTTTATTGTGCAATAAAGAGATTTTCATTCATTTATTCATTCACTCATTCATTCATTGAATAGCCTGAAATAACATTAAAAAAGATATAATATGAAATAACCGAAACAGACAGGATCAGTAGCACTAACAGTACAATAAATAAATAAAATAATTCACCAATAACATAAAAAATAAAGGAATAATCAAAAATCAACGAATAGTCAAAAATCCGCATATAAATACTAAATGTATATAATTTAAAATGCGAATCATCCTAATTGAAGTATTGCAAAAAATGAATGCCTTCGTGTATGTATTGCAAAAATGAATGAATTCATTTAACGTTTACACGTTAAATGAATATTTCTACTAATATAATATTACTGATAATATAATATATAGAAGCTTACGCTAAATATTACTGCTGCTATAATATATAAAAGCTTTTACAAGCTTTTTTCGATAAGCCATTTCTTCAACGCTGCGGTAAACCCTTTTTTTTAACTCTTTAATATTTGCAGGTAGGTGATTATAGATTTGTATTGATTTGTATACCATTCGTTTTTTAAATAGAGTTAAATTTGGCTTGGGTGCTTGGAGCTGATGTTTATTTTTCGTGTTATAGCCGTGTTTAACATTGTTTATTTTTAAATACTGATCGTGGTTTCTTACAAATGTGCAGGTTTCCAAGATGTATATGGATATAAATGTTAGCACAAACGCCTTTTTAAACAGTGGTTTGCAGCTTTCAGTCTTTGGAATTCCACATATAATTCGTAAGCATCGTTTTGGACGATGAATATTTCCTCTGCGTTTACCAAATTACCCCAAACCGTAATTCCATATTTTATATAGGCCTAAATATATGCATAGTATGCCATAAAGGCTGTTTTTAACACGCCTTTATTAGGTCGACCTGTATGTAACTAACTATGTAATGGAATCTAAGGTAACTAATTTAACCATCTTCCAAGGATCGTAGCGTCATGAAAATTGACAGCTGCATGTAGTTCTGATGACAATACAATAATATGGTACTGTCGAACTGATCTGATGATGGAGTCGGAAGATATGAACTGGAACTTCATGATGGAACATCGTATTATATAGTGTTTGGACTTGTTAGAAAAGTCTTGGAATGAACTTTGACCATGATTAGGTTTCAAGATCTGATGATGACGCCAGAAGATAGGCACTGGAATTCCATGATGGAATATCGTATCATAGCCGTGTGTATATGAATATCGTATCATAGCCCAAAAGCGTGATATTAGTGTTTTTTTAAAACTAATAATTTATTTTTATCTGTAGTTCGTTTTTAAATCCTTAGTGCGTAGCAAAATATCGACATTTTTATTTTTACATATTCGACATGGACTTTCCAGTTCAAATTACAGTCAATTGTTATCCCTAGCAATTTGAATGTTTACACCGTATCAATAGCCTGAGCGTTATGTTTAATTTCGAATTCGTATTTTGATGTTTGATAGGAATGAAACTGCATACATTTTGTTTTTTTTCCGCATTTACACTTAAATAATTTGAACCTAACCATTCAGTTACTTCTATAAAGCTTGTATTTGCACTGCTTTCCACATCAGTTTTATTATGGTACCCAATTAAAATAGAAGTGTCGTCGGCGAATAAGATGAATTTTCTCTTGTGTCGCTAAAGGGAGTTCATTTTCATATATTATAAACAGCAGGCAACCGAGGACGCCTCCCTGCGGAATGCCATACTGAGATCGAGGTCATTTTGATCGTACAGGTTCTACCATCTTTTATTGCTGTTAACGAATGTAATTTCAACGCACTGCTCCCGTTCAGTAAGGTAAGATTTTAACCAATCATAATATTTGCCTCGGTTTCCGACGTTGTAACATTTCTCTAATAGTTTTTCGTGTAGTACATATGCCTAAGATAAATCTAGCAATAACCTCAGGGTTATGATATGTTTATTATTTAGGAAATTTTGAATTTCATTAGTATATGAAAATCTGCTGGTTGGCGAAGTTTACTCTTTGAAGATCCGTGGTCTCCATGTGGGTGTGGTCGCCAAATGGCGGAGCACATCATTTGGACTTGCCCGATACTTAAGTCGGAGATTGGGAGCCGCTTGCGGCTGTCTGTGTTAGGACCAGTACCTTGTTGGTGTCGTATCCGGATCCTGTGGGCAGTATTACTATCGTTGTAGCATTTTGTCTATTCGTAGCGACATGGGTTGCTTGTGGGGTATCTTAAGGTACAAGGGTATTCCCCATAGGTGAACACTCCCTGTTGATGTGCATGCCGGGTCACTACTTTCCAAAGTAGGTCTGTCTGTGAAAATTATATTATTGCCCTTGCGAGCGCGCTTGCTCTTTCCAGGACTCAGGAGAACTCTCGCCCACCCTATTAAAATGCCCGGCGCCTCAGCAATGACTATTAGGCTACCTGATCCTGAATTCAGAGTCGGGCAAAAAAAACCTTTGATCCTAGATAGATTTAAACTGAATCACCGATGACTGCTCTTGAAATGACCATCGGCCATCCGATCCTGGGGGACGAGCCGGGTAAAGGATGCCGTGGTCCGCGATAGATTCGGTATACACCGTTTCACCGCTTCGTAAGGGAGAGGACCGCGCAAGCGACCTCGAACTCGGAAACAATCGAGAGACCGGAGAAATATGGTCACAATTGGAAGTAAGGGCGCGAGTGTCGGCCCGCCAGGTAACATTACTGGCTATCTCGCGGTTAAGGCGTTGGTCTCTTACGGGTTGTGGCGTAGCTAGATGGTGGACTGTTTTGTCCCAAGTCTTCTACGCTCACTACAGGGAGATAGAACGACTAACCGTTAAAACTTCCTATGGTGACGGGCTCGCCCGCTGTAGTCGACAACCCAAGTTGAATCACCGATGAATTTACTGCAGGTAGAGGCCGCGTATGCGACTTTGGTCACGTAACTAGCCGGGAGGAAGGAGGTATCCTGAAGGTTAATTCCAGACCGAGGTATCCTACCAAAACTGGTAGCCAGGGGACGAGGTGGCCCCACTGGGTTACCTTCCTAGTGCCTCGCCTTGAGGTGTTGGTCTGTGGCGGGTTCGTGGCTTTGCTGGACGGTAGGTTTGTATCGTCCCAAAGTCGTGTACGTGTACTTACCTTACGGGTAACAGAACAATCACATATCATTAAAACTTCCTGAGGTGACGGGTTCGCCCATTGTCGTTGACAACTCAGGTTGTTTCTCTTTATGTGTCTTTAATATATTTTATAGTTTATTTTGTATAAGAAATGTCATTCAAAAAATGTGTTCAGGGGTAGTTAGGCGATTAGGTTGAGTATCACCTCTATGACAAGATAGTTGGGGACTTTCCTGCCCTACTGTTGCCCTTAAGCCTCTTGCGAGCTTGCTGTTGCATTCAACCTCTGGGCAGAGCAGATAATACATCATTATAACTACCCGCTGATCGAAGGGCGAAAGGCTACTACCCCTTCGTCCATTATTTGACCGACGGTGTCCACCAGCGTCCACCGATGCGGTAGGTTTTGAAGAGACATCTTCCTACCGCCCTAGTCTTCATTACAATAGGAAATATTGGTATTATGGCAGCACCGTTTTCAGCTTTCTTTTCAGCACATAAGTGTCAGTGCGCCGGCGAGCGTCGGCGAATGAGGGCGGGCGTCCCGCGTGTCGCGTCTCGCTCCGTGGTTACAAACAAATCGCCTACGTGTACATAAACAGCGCGCGCTCCGGCGACGAGGCGCGCCAAAATGCTTTCGTCTCCGCCGAGACCAAACTGCACTGGAAATGTGTTAAAAATACCCACGTGCCGTGCACGCCGACCGAACTCAAACTTCCAAAGCACTTCAAAACTTAACGCTCTTCCAACTCACGCCTGAAATTTCGGGAATCGGTATACGGTTACGTTTCGTGCGTGCGCGAGTGCCGGTGGGGAAACTTTCAGACTTTTCAGCAATTCGGGTCCAAAACCATGAGAGAGCAACAATAACAATCGAATCGAATCATATACAACCATAACATATCCACGATATTCTTTCGGATGCATTTTAAGCCAAAATTTACGACAGCTGTGAGCGCAAATTTATATCTGTATTGTGAAAATTTAGGGACCAAACTCGCTTGAAATAACGCATCAAGAAAAAGTGAATAACTAATTTGTGACGAATAACTTTAATTTTGTGGAAATTTCTGATGGGGATATTTCATATAATTGGTGAGTGTAATTGGAATATTTTGTATACCAACGTAATTTAATATAAAAAAATATTTTACTTAGTGACTCTCTAATCTATCTTTTTAAACCTTTTAACACATTGGAGAAATCTTGAAGCTGCTCCATCAACTCTTTCATACTTTGACTATCCGAGATGTAATTGTCTGAAATACTAGAACATTTCTGTATTTTTATTCATTCGAGTGTTTGTTTGAAAAACATTGCACACACAATAGAGTACGACATGGTGGGCCTATTGCCAAGTGGCAATATATTACAACCATACCACCTTACTGTGACTAAATATTTATGCATAACAAGTGTGATTTTCGAAAAGTAGCGGTTATAACAAATTAGTACAATTACGTAAAAAAAACACAGTAATTAATAGCATATATCAACTAGATATCGAAGGGAGGAATGGGATATTATTATAAGCTGAGAGACAGCTGGGAGCGAAAAGAGGGGGGGGGGGGGGGTATTTATATGTAAATGTCTACTATAACATATACTATTTATAAGTAAATGTCTTTAATTGATTTTTTTCTTAAAACTGATCAGGTTTTTTAAGTTGTCTAAGGGCAAAGGCAGAGTTCCATATTCGGGCTGCATGCACGGCAAATGACTTGGACTTGAAAGTTGTTAAATACTGAGGTATACTCAGTAATAGTAGATGTTCTAATAGGTCGCAGGATTTAATAGAAATTTAACTTTTTAACGTTTTACATGAGATAAAAATATTTGAGTTCCTATTTTGATTAAGTATCACCATTATTAAAAATCTTTATATCCAATATAGTATCATTTCTTGAAATTGGAATAGTTCATGAATTCGAAACGAAAGCTCCGCTAGGTATAATAAAACATATGTACCTTCTGCTCAGCTGAAATATCTCGAAATAGAAAAGAATATCTTACGATAGGTCAGAGTGCAAGTTCTTAGAACAGGTCACTAGACAATACGGTATAAAATACGGCAAAAAGAATGATGAAAATGGAAATCTTAACTTATCAAGCGCCATTAATATTTGAAAGCTTACATTTGTTTATAATTGTGTGTTTGCGGAAAAATGCATTTAGCAAGAGGACATCTTCGTCAATATGGTCAGTAAGTCCTTTCTTTCGAAGAGTTGCCAACGAAAGTGACGAAATGACGGATTGCTGAAAACATATTATTTTCTTCTTCGTTATGTCTGTCATAATCAGAGACAAAGTTACGAAATGCTTTACTTAGCATTAATTGTTCTGTGAATTTAAACATGACCGTGTCCACCTTAGTGATGATGTGGGAGAATGACGTTCTGGGAGGGTAGTCAAAGGAAAACACCAACACTGTGTGGCTCATGATTGAAGCAGACAATCGAACTACATATCAGCAAATGAAATCAATATTAGGCATTGGCATGAGCTAAGGATACTTTGCGTTAGATGTCGCGTGGAATAGTGTCGCCAAATTCTTGAAAAATTCAGTATGGTTATATTTCATACGTATATGGATACTATCTGCACAATGGGTCTTTCCTTTCGAAAGTTGCTAACGAAAGTGAAGAAAGAACGGAGTGTTGTAAAGAAGATTATTGCCTCAATCTTTTGCAGATACGGCTACTATGCTATTATTACTTTAGAAAATAAAAGAACAGTAAGTGCAGATTTGTATGTAAATAGTTGATTGCCTTTTGTTTTTAAAGATGTCAAAGTCAAGAACGAAAAATTCGTGAAAGTCAAAGAACGAAGCCCACGAAGCAAAATAATCCATCACAATAACGCTTTAGCTCTCTCCCCCCGTTAAACAAACCAACTTTTAGTGCTGTTGAAGTAGAATTAATGGATGGTCCGACATGAAATTGCGACCTTGCCCTCTGTGTTCTTTATTTATTACCCAATGTTATTTATTCCCTAAAGGAGTTGAGATACGTGACGGGATATTGCACAGCCTGTTATTCATCAACAACCGTGTCAACAGACTTATAGGTGAGCGTTATCGATTTGAAACGAACCAGGATCAAATCGTTGATGCTTTCGGCTGCAACATTTCTCGGGGCTAATGTGACTCGCTTATGAAACCATTAGGGAATAAAAATCGCTGATCTCTGGAATAACTAGTTCATTATTTCCAAGAGTCTCTAGACACTCGAAAACCATTTGTTTTATAATTTTTGGAGATATATTTATCTAGTTTAGGATTGCAACCCTCTCGATCCATGTTTCGCTTCTTTAGAGGGATTTTTCCGAAATGTGAAAAAAAACATTTCAAGAACACTTTTTGACATATTTAACTATTTTAGATAAACAAGAATACTTTGTCGAAATACTAATTACATATTGAAATTCTCCTTTGAGAGGTTGATTACAGCACTTACAATTCGCGCACTTACATAAAAATAGTTTGTAATAAAATTGATTGTATTCCAATTGTTTTTACAAGCTTTTATTTAACTTGCAATTTACATTTACATTTACATTCAAATCTTGCAATCTGAATTAGAACCTTTTCCTCTTATCCTATGGAGTGGAAATTTTACACGTTGGCTCAGTTCCGATAATAATGCATTTTTATGGTGAGCGTGACCTGATTCTACAACCAGGATCGGCTTCTGATGAGGCTACTCTTCTACGGTCAACAGCACAGACACGCAATTTATTATGACAGCCCGTTCTAAATGTCACCATGACATGGCTGCTGCACCCAGGGTTGTCTCCCGACTAGGGGTCTCCTCAACAGTCAACAGCACAGAAACGAAATTTTGTATACGCATTTAATGATGATAGCCCGTTCTGAGATTTACTATGACATGGCTGCTGCACCCAGGGTTGTCTCCCGACTAGGGGTCTCCTCAACAGTCAACAGCACAGAAACGAAATTTTGTATACGCATTTAATGATGATAGCCCGTTCTGAGATTTACTATGACATGGCTGCTGCACCCAGGGTTGGCTCGGGACAGAGCATTTGAATAAAAGCCTGTTTTTAAATATTTGTTTTTTCTATTGAATTATAATATTCATAGAACAAAGAAAATATTTATTCGAGTTGTTAAATTGTATCCTAATTTTAGAGTCAACAGAAATCTTTTCTATTTCTTAGTATTTTTAATCTGCAGATTTAGAAATATTCTGTTCCATGTGGAAATACATTCATCTTTATTTAAAAATATTTGTCCATACATGGTCGTTATCAGGATTCAGTGATTTTACTTATTTATTTATTTATGGTAATGTACATAATATGCAACAAGCGTAACAAATCATAATTAATATCTACACTTTCAATAAAACCCACAGCAAGTTGTGTCATGCTTATAGTGAAGATCGGTCATATGTCGCCCAACTAAGTAAAAATCTGTTCTATGGAAAACGTTTTAAACAAATACAAGTTTAAAAAAGAAAATATATTCAAAAGAAGAAAAAATGGTTTTTTAAAAAAAGCGAAAATAAAAAAAACATTGAATTAAGTAAATAAAAATATACTTAAAAATAAAATGTATAAATATATAATTATAATAAAATATAATATTGAAATAAATAGATAATTAAAACACTTAACCTTCAGTTAATAATTAGCTATATAGTCATAACTTCAATTATAAATAAAATTTGTAATATTTGTAAAAAAAAATAAAACTCCCAATTAAATTATAACACTAGTAATAGTAGAGTTTCTAAAAAAAAATAATAAAATAAAAGAGATTATTTATTCAAGAGATAATAAAAGAGATTATTGATAGGATTTACAAGATATTTTAACTAATTATACCAGGTGGAAAAGTTTAAAAAACTAATTATAATATGGTTTTGCTACTAGGAATTCCATTCAGCTTTCACCACTACGATTGCCATTAGAACTAGATTCATCACTAAACTCAAACGTAAAAGTTGATGCTCTAACAAGACGGGACATAAAACAGGATCGTTTAACTAAAGGACTAGCCAAACAGAACGCGTATTTAGCGCGCGTCAGAGCGCTACAGCGTAAATCCTGACGCTGCGCTATAGCGCCGAGTTGTATTGCATTGTGACGGTATTACACTGTCGCGCTGGCGCTGGCTGTACGCGGCGCTCTGACGTCGCGCTAGAGCGCTTTGACGCTTGTATTTGTTTACAAATTGCATTGAAAGCGTCCGACGTACGAGTGAAAATACAGGTATTATGACTGAAAAACTGATGAATATGTTTGGAGACACCCCTGCCTATATAATACGAATGATAATTTATATAAAAATATGGCGATAAAATCAAAATTGTGGGAAGAAATTGGACAAGAAATTAATATGACTGGTAAGTAATTTATCAATCTGCTTATTGATTATTAAAATAAGTTACAAATTTTTCACGAATTTCATGTAATTCTTCAATTTAATCTTGCGACATACGAAAGTATATAAAAAACGATCTTCCTATGATGAAAGCTCCCTACACAAACGGTGATATATATTCTCCTAATTCCTTTCTCCTTTTATTAATGTCGTGTACCCATACTCTTTTTATCTGTGATCGTGATAAAGCGAGCAAATGTAATAATTCTTTCACATCTGAATCACTTGAATCACTTGACATCTCAACAACAAAGAAACTTTCCAAAGACTGTTATCGATCTGCGGTACGCTCTGTGTGCGTCAATATCTAGTCGATTTCAGTGTGACATTAAAAGTACGCGACGCTAGTTACGTTTAACGCGGCGTTAGGTACGCGTTCTGTTTGGCGAGGCCTTTATTCATGTAAAATTTGCAATTAACTTGCAAACATGAATTCTGATGTCGGTTGAATCGCAGAGGAATACGGTAATCTGCTACCGTCGGACGTTTAATTGCACGGAATAAATTATAAAAGGCGAGCATAATATTCAGCAAGAAACTGTATATATGTAGGAGAAAAGTTGGCGCTTTTAGGTCATTTGCCATGAACATTACTTAATTTGGCAGTATTTTATGTACGTACCCCTATGCCCACATTCCTCGCACCCTCTTCCCGCAATGCCCTGTTGCTCGAGATTAAAGCTACTGGTTGGTATAATGTGGTTTTTATTGAGCTTATCGGAATATAGACGAACTTCTAACTGTCGCGGCAAGAATGACTGCGACTGTTAACTCGTATTATCATTGACTAGCTGACCCATGCCGACTTCGTTGGGCGGTAAACATTTTCACTTGTGATGAAATTATGAGTGTGGTTCGGTTAGTGCTGTGTGCTATGATTTATTTCCTGACTGCCAAAAGGAGGGTTATATTTTTACTGCATATCTATATATGTATGTATTTGCATGCCGATTTGGTTATAACCAAATCGGCATGCAAACCCGGTAATATATTACCGGGTTTCTAATGAGTGAATGAAATGATTATGATTAAATAAATTATGTTTATTTTAATTTTTCAAAACTTTTCTGTATACTACATTAGATGAATTGTTATTATTTGGTACCATTCTTTCAGGAAATCCAAACCGAGATACGGTCGTGGTTCCATACCTATGTCGTATTATCTCTTTAACCATTTATGCAGTAAAAGGAAAATTATATGCAGTAAAAGGGAAAAGTCTTTTATTTTAAACACTTGAGATAATAAATTTACTTATTTTGGTAAGAATTTATATTTTTTATAATAATTACAAGCTCTACAACTTTTTTCTGGAACTTAATCATATATCTCTCATCGTTAAGGCAGCGTTAGTTAGAAACGTTTTCGTTCGACCGTTTTTTCTCCGACTTACTTTGCAAATCCGACTACCACTTTGCAAATCCGACTTTTCGGATTAATATATAGCCTATGATACTCACAAATAACATGGCTTTCTATTGGTAAAAGAATTTTCAAGATCGGTTCAGTAGATCCAGAGATTACTTCCTACAACATCACAAACTTTACCTCTTTATAATATTAGTATACATTATAAATAGGGTATTAGATTGTTCAATGTCGTACCACGATTTGGCAGAGGGACGGTGTCAACTACAACGGGCGAACCTCCTGACTAGCTATGCCAACATGCTCGTCAGAGACTAACGCCTTACTGCGAGGCACCGGAAAAGGTACCCATCAGGCAGCCTCGCTCCCTGATCAGGATACCTCCAACCACCGATTGGTTACAGGTTCGAAGTCGCTCGCGCGATCCATACCTCGGAATAAAATAATAATATGAATTTAATATCATATAAACATATGATATCTCTTATAATTTCCATAGCTGTTATAATTTTATCATTACTTACCTAAAGATGTAAATTTTTAATTTGGCATACAGATTTCAATAAGTAATATTTATGCACTATAATTTCATTCTATCCCTTCGTATTATTACTCTGATGTAATCAGCCTATACAAAAAATGCGATAGATGTCACTAATAGTTGAATTTTATTATTGTTATAATTGGTTAAATATTGGGTTTTTGTAATCAAATAGAGTTGTCAACTACAACGGGCGAACCCGTCACCTCAGGAAGTTTTAACGATTAGTCGTTCTATCTCCCGTGAAGTGAACGCAGAAGACTTGGACAAAACAGTCCACCGTCAAGCTCAGCCACATGCCCGTGAGAGGCCAACGCCTTAACCGTGAGATAACCAGGTATGTTACCCAGCAGGCTTACACTCATGCCCTTACTTCCAATTGCGACCAGATTACTCCGGTCTCTCGAATGGTTATGAGTTCGAGGTCGCCTGCGCGGTCCTCTCTCTTACGATGCGGTGAAACGGTGTACCGAATCTATCGCGGACCACGGCATCCTTTGCCCGGCTGTTCACCCTGGATCGGGTAGAAGATGGTCGTTTCAAGAGCAGTCGGTCGCCGTAAGGTCCGCAACCACCTCCGCTCTATAGGAAACAGTACTGCTTCCAGACTTCCCCGTCTGTTAGTCAGAGTGCACAATCGATTGACTTACGCCGCACGGTGCACAGACCGTCCAGGAGCTCCAGAAGGTTGACTCCTAGGGGAAACTAGCCCTAAGGCCAGATTCCTGCCCGGGCTCGCACTTCATGCGTAGAGGCCGCCGGATGGGTGTTGACCCGTGAATGTGACCAACCCTGAACAGAATAGGTCTTAGTGTCCAACTCAGCAAGGGCCCATTCGCTCCCAAATTTGTAATCAGTCCTGGTTTTTGTAATCAGTCCTTTATAAAAAGGACTTTCTAATCAGTCCTTTATAAAAAAACATTAATTGTCAATGTTATTATAGATGGCCAAATAAATTGTTACTAGTGTCGCCGTCAGTGCTATCAGGGCCACCTGTATGTCGCCGACGCAAAAGGGTTGACAAAGCGTACTATGGTACTGAACACTCTAATACCTTCGTACGTCACGATTCGACCCTTTTACGTACGTCACGTCACTTACCGTTGGAATGTCAATTTGCATCGGGACTCGATCGCTAAAGTAACATTTTACCGTGAGGTCTTATTCGCTCTGCCGCTGAATTCGTATAAAAATATATTGCTGTTTTCTGAGAGTTTCTAAGCGAAAAGGGAAAATTGTTATCAATTATCAATGTTCAAAAATGTTTTAGTGTACAAAATTTCAAAAAAGAATCCTGAGAGTTCAGGTAAGCGGAGTCATCCATTAAAATGTCATTCCTTATACGCCATTCATTATATATTCCTTATATGCCATTTATTATACGCCATTACTAAATATCATACACGCTCACACTCCACACTTACACGCCCAACACACTCCCACAAACACACACACACACCCTGCATACTAGACTCTTATGTATTTCTAAAATTGAAGGTACATTAGTTTTATTATTTTATTGCATTTTTTTGTATTTTATTTAATTTATGTAATTTTATTTAATTTAATTTATGTAATTTTATTGAAATCTGTAACCGGTTTTATTTGTTGTAAATCTGCATACATTTAAAAAAAATATTATTACTCTAATACTGTGTGATTTCTCAAAAAAAACAAAAATGTTTAAAAGCCCAAAAATGTGCCCTGCGGACACGAGATTAACCTTAAAATTTAAAATATAGACTTATAAGGTAACAAGTAAGCGACGTGATTAAAAAAATGTTCAAAAAGAAAAAAATAAATAAATGTTCAAATGTTCGAAAGTTCAAAAATGTGCCCTGCGTGCCCGGGCTATGCCTTGCAATTGATACCATAGGCTCCTGAGTTGATATGTAAGCAGTGTTATTAATAAATAGTTAAAAAAAACTCAAAATTTTCATTTCAATAACCACAAACGACAAACGAATAGCTAAACTATCATATTGGTATATACCCTGCGGGAATGGGCTTTAGCCCATGGTAAACAAGGTTTAACATGTTTATTAATAACAGGAATTTTAACTTTAACCACCCGATAACGCTTTACCCCAAAGCACTTGAAAAAATAACACATATAATTCTAAATTGTCTAGTAAGCGGCGTAATTAAATAAGGTAAAAAAATGTTTAAAATGGTTCAAAAATGATAGTGTTCGAAAGTTCAAAAGTGGGCTCGGTCTAAGCCTTGCAATTAAAAGCATAGACTCCTGAGGGGGTAAGTAAGCGATGTTATTCATAGCTAGCAAAAAAATAATTTAAAAAATCAGTTCAAAAAGAACAAACAACAAACGAATACCTAAACTATCATATTGGTCCATGACCTGCGGGCATGGGCTTTATCCCATGGTTAACAAGGTTTACCTTGTTTATTAATAATATGAATTTGAAATGTAACCACCCGATAACGCTTCACCCCAAAGCTATCAACCCCTTCAAACAACGTCGTTAATAATGAATATACTCGACGCATCCTTCACATTTACCTGAATTATGTTTGAGGTGATAGCAAACTAAAACGTGCCGTGGAAAATGCACGCTTTTAATATTCAATATTTTCTTACGTTGTGTTGACGTATTACGGAATATTAAAACATACCTATTGTTATGTTATTAGGGGAGCAAATATTTTAAGGCGATTAAAATAACTTTTAATTTTAGTTGATGAATTACCCCATATTATTATTGAAAAATGATTTCTTATGGAAGTGAGTGGAAATTTAAATTACTATGTATGAAGCAAATAAATAAAACTCGAGAGATTTGATTCAATAATGACGATTTGACAATTAATAATAATATAATAACTTTGTATAATAGTCACAAAATAAAATATAAGAAGTCACAAAACAGAAAATAATATATTTTAACTAGGCTGCCAGCTGTTTTAATGTAGACAATATATTTTAATTATTAGCAACTCGAGAAATCTATTAAACAATATCGTACTTACCTGTAATAAAATTACCTTAAATACCTACATAAATATTACCAATAAACTATTACAAGTTTTTAAAAAAGAGATAAAATTAAAAAAATATATATCAATAATAGTCGAAATAGTTACCGAGTTACAATAATAAAATTAATATAAAAAAATCGTCGTAATAATGTTTAGATAGCAAAAAATAATATTGAAATAGCCCATAAAAAAATGTCACAAAATATTTTTTTAATAGTCCTAAAGTTAGATTTTATTATTTATAATGAAGCTTTTAGGTAGTGTTTTGGAGGTGTAAAAATATCACCAATAATTTCAATATAATAAGGAAAGAAAATAAATATTAAAATAGTCACCTTTAACCCGTCGTACGCCAACAGTGCCTATAGGCACTTTGCGTCGTTTCACATATCCGCGCGTACGCTGTTTCGGCCGGCCCCCATATACATTATATAAATATATAATATACACGACTAACAAGATTAAATACTATGTAACAAGAGGGAATTCAAGAAGAAACAATATTGTCAATATTTAATTACAACGTCGACTAAAAAGTTGCGGCGCAGTTTTGTTGCGCTTTCGAGCGGTTAAAAGATATAAAGTGTATTTATTGTTTTAGTTATAAGGTATAAAACTGTTACTATTAATGAGATAAATATGCCGGTCAAGCCCATTATTTTCCCGTACGTTTATCGATGCGTTCATTCGAACATTACTTACTATTTGTATGTCCTGGCCAGCGTAACCATAGAGACGACTGTGTCTTCGCTATGCCTGCTGATGTTTCAAGCTGTTCCGGCTGCATATTTTATGGTGTTATTGATCATTATGTCGGAGTAGGGCGGCCGGACGGGTGGGTGAGGGAGAAGGGATAGGTATGGCTGCTAGCAGGGCTAAATGTCAGCACTAAAAAAGGCACTGTTTCTGGGGCGCCGCAAATTAAAACCGATTGATTACAGAACTCCAGAGCGTATCGGACTTTCCAATGAACCGTTTGCGATAACCAAAGCGGTAGACTAATACGACTAAATACTATATTTAGCAGCTTAAAGTCATCGTAATGTATCTTTATGGGTGACAAGGTCTGATGGACGAGAAATGGCAGTACTCTCGGACATACACTGAGAAAAATATTGGATTTATTATTACATTACAATTTTGTTATTACGGTTTTATACAGAATAATGGATTACCAATCGTAATTTTGTTGAATTACAAGGAATGTTGTTAAAATACGACCTTACGTATGAAATTACATACTGCCATGTTAGAAGCAAGAGCTCGAGATCGCGACCTAATTAAATAACATTACGTTTTGTTGGACCGGAGTTTCAGAAAGATAGCCATACATGTTGAAACACCATTCTAGGTAAAGTAAGGATAAATATACAAAAAATGCTGATTCATCCAGACATTAGTATGTAAGTAGGTACATAAAAATATTTATATTACTTCATAACCGAAGTATACATTCCCATTCTGTACGTATAATTGCTACAATATAGCGTAGAGCAGTATCATTATTGCAATGGTTCCACAATATGCCCGTACCATAGTAAATACCGTCACACCAACACCGTTACGCGTTATGTTAATTCATATATATGAACCACATTCCATATTATACAGATATGCGTATTTTCGTGTATTGCAGCGTTATATTTCGCTAAGTGTACGGATAGATATTTGCATGCCAGCTTTCACCACCATCTGTCATCTAAGCTCACGGCAAACGTCGCTCGTGAATCGAGAACGCGATCTGCGATACTGAGCATTATCCGCAGGAGATGGAACAAGTTGATCATGTCCTAGGATAATGAATATGAAAAATATTATGACACAATCACATGATCCAAAATGTAAAAAGCAGATAAACCGTGGAGATCACGTATATCATTACCATACCTCAAGAGAGTGACGGATCGAGTAAGAAGCTGGATAAATTCGATTTAAAATACATACAAACAAACAATGTCTAGCTCCGTCTCTGAGAGCTGTAATGCCACTACAAAACAAGGAGTGTAAATAAAATATATTCAGAATAATAAGCACATACTTCTAACACATAAAGTACAATAATTATTACCCTTACATATTTTCACAAAATTCCTTATTGGTGCATATTCTATGTGTACTCCGCATTGTAAATTTATTATTACCTATGTGGCATTTAAGTGATGATTCTTCCAAAAGTGCTGTAAAATTATTGAGGTCGATTAACAATATAAAAAAGACTTTATTAGAAAATTAACTTAAAATTGTAATTACGATTCAGTACGCCATTAAATTACCCCAAAAATCCTAAAAATTATCACAAAAATAAAAAAATTACAAATAAATTAACATTAAATTCAGAATAAAAATGATTTCGGTGATATTTTTTTATTTTGTATAAAGAAATAAATGATGTGGTAAATTTAAAAATAAATAAAATATAATAAACATATATTTCTAGATAAATAAAAATGTATGTGTTTTGTGACTTAGACACTGAAATAGATTTAATTGTTAGAGGCCCCGGTTGAAAAATCTATTTATTTATACTATTGTTTATGGTGTTATATAACCGGCATACAAGTGAGATATGATTGTGAAAAGATCGATTTTTCTATCGAATAAAAAAGTGAAATGTTATGCGCTGCTTCAGTCGTCGGTATGATGCTATGGAATTTAACGCTTCTAATATAGCTGGTGAGTCTATGCCGCCATTAACGAGTTAGTGGACACACATTAGGCTTCTGCAATCTATATCTTAACATATTTTCAACGCCCATCATAAGTGTGCTCTGGTATATAGACGTAACTTAAATTATGCTATGTATATTTTCAAAATACTTAATGGTATCTTCAATTATAGCGATCTATTGGGAAATTAAAATTAATGCCCCATCAAGAACTTCAAGAAATTATGACTTATTCCGTCTTCCTCGTTTCAATACGATTGCATTCAGGAATAGGATTATTACTCGTTGCTGTGATATATTTAATACATCAATAACTGCATACAAACAATCAATATCCATAGTTATATTAAGCCACTTGAGTTTTAAGACAATATTATTATTTGTATATAATTAGGATATATAGGATACTGACATTAATGTTATGACATGGAGGTTTGAAAATTTATTGTTTCACTTTATTTATTATTGCCACTTTAGCATATACTTCTTTTTTACCACACATTAATATAAAATGTATTGTAGTATATAAATACTAAATAATATTATAATAAAATAATATAATATAATATAATAATAAAATATAGTATAAATATATACCTTAATACGGGCCCTCATACACACACACACTTACAGATGCAATCATAATCACACTATCTCTCTCACACACACACTCATACACATACACACACACCCTCCCACCATCTGCTTTACTGTCCCAGCAAATCTATACATACACACCTAACTCTCAAGCAATTGTAATATGTTTAGTATTAAAAAATAGGCAAAAAAATACTGAAAAGTACGAGCATTTAAATGAATAAAAATGTGTAATTCATAGGAAATCCGTAACCGGTTTTATATTTTAGAATGTTTACAATTTTGTAATTCTGTATAATCATACTGTGTGTTTTCCTTATTAAATAAATAAATAAATAAATAAATGTAGAGAGTGCATTTTAGACGGATGGGTACTCCAGTCGGCTGGGTACTAGAGGTTATAACAGAAGTAAAACGAGCCCCTCAAATGAATGGCGATTAGCTCGGGTTTGCCTACGGCAAAATGTATATAAATTTATATTTACATTTACATTTACATTTACATAGAGCGAGGTTTACTATAGAGCTATAGCATTACTATAGAGCGGATTACTATAGAGCGGCGCACATTTACATTTATATTTACATTTATATAAATTTATATACATTTTGTATACATTTTGCCATAGGCATCCATTATTGGACGTCTCACATTGTTTTTGAACGGTTTAATAACCCGATACACATAGCGTTAGGGTTTTTCAATATTTTTTTCAAGCACGTGTAACGACTAGTTATTTGAACTAATCTTGAAAGTTTTAGTAAAATTTTGCCATTGCGGTTGCGTAGGCGACTACCGCGTCGAAGTACGTAGTGCGCTACGAAACCAGTTTTGCAAAAGAAAATTGTAAAGATATTATAATATAAAATAATAGCATAAAGATATTATCGCAGCTGTTGCAGCATCGACAGCTGGTAGGTTTCGCGAAGCGAAATCATAATTGTGCGGTTTTACGATTGGGATGGGTTTATCGAGCCCTTATTTGGTGGTGATATCTAGGTGAGTAACACGGTTGACTTGTTTTTAATATAGCGTATACTTAAATAATATAACGTAAAACTCTTTTTAATTCTAATTTAGGTAACTGCAGTTTTGTTATTGACTTCAATAAGTATCCCCTATAATTGTAGATACTTTTACCCATGTTTCATTCATTTAAAATAATTTGGCGCCGAAATTGGCATTATGCTGAATATGGCTTTTCTGCGGACGCAGAAAAGTTTTACGTATACGATCGGAGCATTTATTTACCCAGCATTACACGCACAAAGTTCAAATTTCGAAAAAAATATTAGTGTATCTGTGTTCTGTACCAGACCTATAAAAAGCTGTATTGTGAAAAAATGCATTTTCAAACCAAACACACTATATATAACTGTGTTCGCGTCGTCTCTAAGACATGATCCGTTTACAATAATTATGGCGCTATCAATTAAATGTGTTTTTAAAAAAATAACAGAATCCCGTAAATTTAGAAACATAAATATATTCCATATTTAGGTTTTTATTGCTTTATGGCCAAGTGTTTACAATTTTAGTCCTAAAAATAACAGATTAATATTAAATATTGATAAAACAAATTAAATGGCTTTTTAAATCTCAAGCAAGAAGGATTTAGCACAGGCATCAAGAGTTATATATGCAAAATATCTCAGAACATTCTACCAATAAGCACATTGCCGAAATAGATACGAATGTAAAGTGAAATACCTGTGTTTACCCTTTGAAAACAATTTAAATTAGCATTCTCACATTCTCCTTACTGCGGGTAAAATACCGAAACTGGGATTTGCTTTTAACACCCAAACAAATATACTACTAATGAAACACCTTATCGACAATAGGATAGACAATAGGATGGCGTATGGTATAATAGGAGGGCGAGGTACTACAGACTCGGCGTTAATATCCGCTTGTTAAAGCGCAGAAAGCTCACCTAAGAGTAATGGCTAGAAAGCCACGTCGATATCCATCAAGTGGCCTATTTAACGAGCTGAGACTGGGTATTACGCAAATTTACGCAAAAGCGACCCTACTTATCCCCTACTACTATCTCAACAATGCGCACTCACATTATAACATCACCGAGAACAAAATTCTAACAAGAGGTTATGCATCAGCAACACATGTAATAAATAAAACCAGAACCAAATTAGCGCAAAGGAACTTTAGTTGTATAGCTCCTACACTTTATAATTACATTCAGAATAAGTAAGAAAATACAGAAGCTACAAATAAAAAACGGAAAAAATATTGGTTGAATGCAACCAGCGGGGAAAGGTCGATGCAATTATTTCACAATTTTCATTTAACTCGACAAATGTTTATTAGTTTTACTATCAGTTTAATTTAATATTATTGTGTATTAGTAATAAATATATATGCATACAATATAATATTCCTAATACCGAAAAAAATACTATGTAACTATTATAAGTACTTAGGTATGTACCTACATAAATTGATATATAAAAGCAGATCCTATTTTTTGTGTATTTACTTTCTTCTACTATCTCTCAGAATAAAGAATTATTATTATTATTAAAAACTAGTATAATATAGAAAACCTACTACAACCAATAGTACTAATTATAGAGGATATTATGGGTACACAATTGCTATTATAACGCAATAATATATAAATACTAATAAATAATAATAACACCTTCCCAGGTCAGCCTTATAGTAGAAGCCTTACACATTTGCAGAATCTAATTGTATGCACACTAAAGTTGAATCTATACTAATGTATTTAGAGAAACATTATTTAAAAAAGGTTCAATATCGCATTTTTAATAAATATAAAGATATTTTAAAATGTCCTTTATATATATTTTTAAATGCTTTTAACATTACTATATAAAAGCATATTCAAAAAAAGCCGAAGAGATATAGAAAATGCTAAGTCAGCAAATGAAACGACTTATATATTCTACAAAAGTCAACTATCAACAAGATATTTGAAATCTATTGACCAGTGTATTCGTAGTGGAAAAAATTTTTTTATCGAGCAAAAAAATATCAATAAAAAATTCTTAAATTTTGTTTAGTTTTTTCCATTATCGTCTAAAATAAACCGAACGAAGCCATCCTCCTGATAACGAATAAACCCTGCAATATTACCAATCTTCTTTCTAGCAAATTCTGAATTTTCACAGAAGTATACGAAAACTTTTCAGTTTACCCTTCCCTAAAAGTTTACCCAGAAACGACCTTTTTTACGTATCATAAATGTTGCTTTCATGGGCCGAAATACAATTTCTTATTGACTCAGGTGTAGGAAATGATATACTTAAACGCTTGAAATTGCGCGCTGTAGCTGAAATATCGTGGGAATTCCGGCAGGTGTGCCGTCTTTTATTGGTTTTCGATGACGAGAATATATTTTCCTGACGTTTTTTAATAAATAAACGTATGTAATGACCGGTCAAGGAGGAATATTTTTTGCGGGCAGCGAGGTGTGTAAAGATTGGGGTGCATCAAAATATGTCAATATGGCCAGACCCGAAGTGGATTGGATGATTAAAAAAAAGAAAAAAACGGAAGTCAGGGAAGTCGGCAGTAGGTGCAAGAACTAAAACAATACTACATTATGACAACTGGCATTTACAGGCGGATGCCTAGACAAATAGGTAAATAAGTTGCAAATGGTTGCCGGGCGACATTGAACAACCGGCACAATATCATCCATAGACATGGATACAAAGGTCATAATACTACACAATAGACAACCGTTAAGAATCAATGGATGTAATGGAGCTTAACGGTTCCGTGCGTCTTGGGCCTGATGGCCTCTCTGTGTTTTAGGTCGGCTTAACTCACGACTTAGCTTCCATCCGGTAGTATCCTCGAAGAGGGACTTCCTGGAAGGGCTGCTGTGAACTCTGCCTGAGGTTGAACTCTCCCTGCCGACCTACAATCGTAGACAGTTGGGATTGGAGGTTTCGATCCGAGAAACACCTTGGGCAGAACTGGGCTGTTTGCGCACCGTACGGCGTTAGCCAATCGACTGTGCAATCCGGCGGATAACCGATAGAGTCTGGAAACGAAGGTTTCTAAGGAGCTGGGGTAGCTGCGGACCTGACGTTATCTATACTTAGAGGCTTATCTATCCGTGTGAGCTTGACGGGCAAAAGGCGCCTCGGTCCGCAATTAATTCAACTTTGAATTACCTCTAACGACAGGTAGAGGCCGCGTAAACGACCTCGAATATGTAAACAGACTGAGGCACTGAGAAATGCATTCAAATCTGGTAGTAAGCGCGTGAGATTGGCCCACTGGTTGCACTTCCCAGTGTCTCGCGGTAAGGCATTAGACTTTTAAGGGTTGTAGTTTGACTGTGGCGTACTTTGACTGTGATTCATTTTATCCATAAAGCAGTGCTGGATTAACTCATGTAGAGGCCCTTAGGGCGTCGAAACCTCGGAGAGCCTTCGCTGTGAATCCCGAGAATCGCAAAGGCTTTCAACTGTGCAAATTATGTCCTAATACGTTTTGAACAACAAACAAATATATTTTAATATTTTTTAAACAAACATTAAACCTTAATAACTGTATAAACTGATAAAACTTTAAATATTCACTTTTCCTTTTTTTTGTAACTTCTTTTAGGACATATCGAAATTTCAACTTTTCCAATACGTCGTATTCAGTGGCCATGATTGCAAAGTTCTTGTGTCATCGATGATCGGTGATAATATTAGAACAGTTTCATCCTGGAAAAAGATCGTTCACCAGTAGCGTTCGTTATCATGACACATCTATAAATTTCCCACGCTGTCATAACATTTGGGAAAGTTGATTACGCTATATTTTTAAAAACTATCTTGTACGATTGCGATGCTGTCCCTGTTTTATCAGAATTTTCTACTTATGATATAAAATACTTACAATTAACCATTGTATCTGCAAACTCTAACTCGATGTCTTCAGGATAATTTTCTGCAAATCTTCGGGAAGTTTTTTTTTAATTTCAACGTCTGTCTTTGATGGGAATTCAACGAGGAATTCATCGCGAATATTAACAAAATACGTTTGAACAGGCTGGTAGCAGCCATCTTTCGTGCTGACCACCTATAGGCCGGTGCCTACTTGGCCTATTGAATAATCCGGCTCTGCCATAACGTCTTTACGTTAATTCTATGGGAGACAGAATGACATGATATCGTTATAACTCCCTGGGCCGACCTGGTTCGCCCGTTGTAATTTACACCCCTTAATGGATGCAATGAAGAAGGAGAGTCTTTGATTGGAAAAATGAAAAATCGAATAGATGGACATTTGCTGATGCGTATTTGTCGAGAAGAGTAGGTACAAGAAATCTTAAATAATTAATAATGGTCCAGTCCGAATGGCAAAAAAGGTCTCTGACTTACAAAGGATTGTCTTTTGATGTTCAGCGTATATACGCAACGTATTTACGTTGTATAAAATAATATATTCTGTTTATGATTCTGAAAGGTGGAGTTAGAAGGGATTTATAAATACTTAGGAAAACTCAAGTTTTAGATATTAGGTTGCACGCGCAATTCTTGGTCTAGAATAAAAAATGGGAAAAATAATTTATTCTCAGAATAATAAAAAAATGTTTGGGACAAAACCGAAGAAGGTATTTTTGATATAAACACTTTCTATAAGTCTATCATACATATAATAATATTTATCTAATTAAATTAAAATTGAGAAGCGCCGGTAATTAATCGGCAGCCTGGCGGAGGATAATTTACGAGTGCCGGCAGCCGGGTCAAATTGGTGTCATGTGCCATCGCCCGTACCGGAGGCACTGCCTTAAATAAAAATAAAGATATAGTAATTTATTTCGTGTCGCAACCGGTTGTCGTGAAAAATAAAACTCTGCAGCCGGACTCTGATTGTGTAGGTTATTTTTGTTTTAAAAAAGTACTGGTTACTTATTTTGTCGTGTAGCAAGCAATGACGGTGGCTGAGTTGTGTAAAGTGTCCGTACAAAAAGATTTCGGCCAAAATTAACCGCTTCTGGCCAAACTTAGCCAGAAAACTGTGCAGTTTCTGTTTCAATAGTCAATGAAATATTTACAAATACAAAATATACCGCAATATTAAGTTATGTAATAAAACAAAATAATAGTAGTTTAACCCTTCTTATCGCGGGGTAAAAATTTAGTCGTCACTTCTGCTCGGGACAGTTTTACGCATAAAGTCGATGGCCTTGAGAAAAACGACCGTAACTTTTAAACTACTATACGGATCGTAAAAAGAATAACTGTAAAATGATCGCATTGAAATTTGAAATATAAAATATTATAACCTTAACTCGTCAAACAATTAAGATAATAATGAATAAATATTAAAAAAGTTGGTATTTTACGCAGCGCGGAGCGCCCTAACCAATATTGGTTAGATACAATTTTAGCATTTGTAAGCGTCTAAGCAAAAATGGTTAACTCACTTATGAAGAGTTAAAAAAAAAACACTAAAAACACGCTTTTATAAATGCACGTAAAAAACAAAAAAACGACTATTGTATCAGAACAACGACATCTTACCTGTAAACGTATCTTTGCAAAACCATAATAAACTATGAAAAGATTGTACACATATCTATCGTTGTTACAAGACCTTTCTAACAAGTCCAAACACGGCTATTATACGATAATCCATCATGGAATGCCAGTGCCTATCTTCCGGCTTCATCCTCAGACCTTGAAACCTAATCGTGGTCAAAGTTCATTCCAAGACTTTTCTAACAAGTCCAAACACAGCTATGATACGATGTTCCATCATGAAGTTCCAGTTCAGTTCATATCTTCCGACTCCATCATCAGATCAGTTCGACAGTACCATATTATTGTATTGTCATCAGAACTACATACAGCTGCCAATTTTCATGACGCTACGATCCTTGGAAGATGGTTAAATTAGTTACCTTAGATTCATTACATAGTTAGTTACATACAGGTCGACCTAATAAAAGCGTGTTAATTACGTGAGTTTTGGTCACTGTCTCTTAGTATATTATAATATTTCGAGATTTCAACGTTTATTTTGGTCACTCGTCTAATTAACCCGTAGAGTGCGCTGACAAAGAGGGTAATTTTTGAAAAACATGTAAATCCCATTTGTCTGCGGTTTTTGTAAACGATAATTGGCGTGAACGCAGGCTTTCATCGCAAAACTGTCATGACACAGATTTTTTATGTCAGCTCGGCCAAAGTAAATTTTCAGCGAAGCAATAAATTGTATAAATATAATAGTAACTTTCCAGTTTCAAAATATGGTTCGGTTAAATGCTAACGCTTTGTGGGCACAGAATGTGGCACCCAAAAATAAACAGTAGCCTATAAAGTCAGGACGGTTTATAAAGGTGGGTAAATGTGAAGGGAAGGAGGATCAGGAGGGCGATGTCGACTACAACGGGTGAACTCGTCACCTCAGGCTGGTATAACGATATAGATCGTTCTTTCAGCCGTTAAATGAGCGTAGACGACTGGGGGATAAGACAGTCTACTGTCTAGTTCACCAGCAATCCGTTAGGGTTCAACGCCTTACGGCGAGGCACCGAAAAGGTATCCAGCGGGTAGCCTCACCCCCTAACTATCAGTTTTGGCAGGATATCTCCGTCTGGAAATAACCTTCAGTATACCTCCGTCCTCCCGACTGGTTACGGGTCCGAAGTCGCTTACGCAACCTCTACCTCTTGTATTACAGCGGTAATTCAGTTTGAATTTATCGCGGACCTGGGCGTTCTTTGCCCGTAGTGCCACACGGGGTCGAGTGGCCCAAGGTCATTTCAAGAGTGGCATGACAACAGGTCAACATCCACCCCTGCTGCTAAGGAAACAGTATATTTCCATAATTTAATTAGGAATGTTGTAATTGTCGTTTTGCTTTTTCATGTTTTAGCTATTTGTTTAATAATAACAGTCAGTTTAATATTATTATCTACTATTTAAAATATATATATATATATATATATATATATATATATATATATATATATATATATATATATATATATATATATATATATATATATATATATATATATATATATATATATATATATATATATATATATATATATATATATATATATATATATATATATATATATATATATATATATATATATATATATATATATATATATATATATATATATATATATATTTATTTAAAATAAAATTAGTAAAAGCTACTTACAAAGCAGCGAAGGAAATCCCAGCTTGGATCGGGATTTCCCGATCCAAGCTGGGATTTCCTTCGCTGCTTTGTAAGTAGCTTTTACTAATTTTATTTTAAATAAATATATCATCCTATAAACGGATTTCTTTACAAAACTTATCAAATATATATATATATATATATATATATATATATATATATATATATATATATATATATATATATATATATATATATATATATATATATATATATATATATATATATATATATATATATATATATATATATATATATATATATATATATATATATATATATATATATATATAAAAGTCAAAGTATTTCCATTTCAGGTACAGAAGAAACAACTGCATTGGCATCGCGTCGGGTTTCTGTTTTGGCAAACTCATCACGTATGTAGGTACAAACATCAACAGCCCTTCATTATGTCATCTACGGCTGAGCCGCTTCAAAGGCAAAGCATTCTCTGGTTTACAAATGGAATCCTAATTGAATCAAAGCCGACACACCGGTCTCTAAAACCGCAGAAGAGTAATGAGAGCTTTTATGAAAACTCGTCACAGACTTCAAGCACGTTTCCCCACTTTAACCCGTTTTGAGGACACGTGTTTTATGAGTGTAGACAGGGTAAGAAAATATTAATTAAAACAATACAATCCATTCCAAGCCTTGTAATTGGGGCGGGAATTTGCGGAAATTGAGGTGATTTCTGATATACAACCTTAGGAAAATATTATTACATATAAAGGGAGCTACACATTTTCAGTCCAAGTAAAGGTATACGACTATAATATTATATGTCATCTACTCTAGTGTAAATTCTCTTAAGCCTTCAACTATGTAACGACCAAATTTGGTTGCACGTCAGAACACCGTTGATTACGTAACGACCAATATTGGCGGCTTGCTCCCGGAGCGCACAGTAATATTATTTTCTAATTCGAACGCATCCTAAAATCCATAAAAAATATCTCATTATTATCATAGATACATAGATGGCAGCTAAAAAAAATCCATTGTCAAAAATATATATTTTTTTTTCTAGAAATCATCAAAATTTTTATCGTATTTTATGAGCTGATATCTAAATATTTTTGTATGTAAATAAGCAAAACGATATAATACCTTTCATAGAGAATCTAATAAAGATCACAATAACATTTACAATTTCTAAATAGGGTTCCGTATTTTTCCGTAAGACAGGTACAAGTTAGAAATGCCCAGTTTTTTCCTATTTTTCGACTTTCTCATATTAATTCATAATTATCTAATTATGTTACAAAATTAAATTGTAATATTCTATATACGAAATTTCAAAGCGATCATAGTACAGTTATTTTTTTTAATGATTGCTATAGTAGTTCCATACTTATAGTACTTTTTGTCGAGCGCGGCGATATTGCAAGAAATTCCAATAAATTGCCGCGGTCTGCTATGAAATTATGCCGCTGGGGACTAAGGTGATATGAATATCTTTAATTATCAATTATAAGACTAGTAAGATGGCTATAGACCATCAAATTAGCTCACGTTATATTTAATTTATTTAATGATGTTTAATTTATAACTAACGCAAAGTTGTATATACAAGGTAGCGCAAAATTAATCACCCTACCGGAAGATGTTATATTATTTTGCAAATGGCGTCGTACATCAATCATATTGACATTTGTGAATTAAACCGCTGCAGTATACAAACAGACAAGCAATATAGCAAGCAAGCTGTCTAGCTCACAAATGTCAAATATGATTGACGTACGACGCCATTTGCAAAAATTATAACAACTTCCGGTAGGGTGATTAATTTTGCACCACCTTGTACATCGACGTTATGAAGGGTTACCTACTGACAAAATTCTCTCCTGACGAACTGATTTTTGCAGCGCCCCGGTTAAGATGTCTAAGATGTCTAAGAGGTCTAATGTGTTCGACTTGAGTGCCTAAACATTTGTGAAGATCGTTAATCCTTTCAGGAATGTATATACTTGTATGTCCAGGGGAAATATACTGTTTCCTAAGCAGCGGGGGTGGATGTCGACCTGTTGTCAGGCCTCTCTTGAAATGACCTTGGGCCACTCGACCCCGTGTGGCACTACGGGCAAAGAACGCCCAGGTCCGCGATAAATTTAAACTGAATTATCGCTGTAAAACAACAGGTAGAGGTTGCACAAGCGACTTCGGACTCGAAACCAGTCGGGAGGACGGAGGTATCCTGAAGGTTAATTCCAGCAGAGATATCCTGCCAAAACTTACAGTTAGGGGGTGAGGCTGCCCGCTGGTTACTTTTCCCGGTGCCTCGCCGTAAGGCGATGTACTCTAACGGGTTGCTGGTGAACTAGACAGTAGATTGTCTTGTCCTCAAGTCTTCTACGCTCATTCCACGGCTGAAAGAACGATCCATATTGTCACACCAGCCTGGGGTGACGGGTTAGCCCGTTGTAGTCGACACCGCCATCCTGTATGTCCAGCAGCTGTCTTTTACATAATATATTGAAATTCTCCAGAGACTTTTCTATTAGAGATCTTCCGAGCGTATTCAAATCAAATGAAATCAAATATTTTATTCAATTAATCAATGAATATTGTACAATATACAAACAAAAAATCGTTACAATAAGTAATATTTAATAAAAAGAATTTAGATAGTCCAAAGTATATATCAGCTAAGGTAATAATGAAATCAATCGGTCAACCCATAAACCTTTATATTATTATTATTATTAAGTAAGGTTTTACATAAACCAATTCTCATGGTTTTAATTATATTTAGTACAGTACTTATGAGCATAATGTTTAAAAGTGCTACATTTAAATATTATTTAAAACGCTACCTAACTGTGTTTCACTATCAAGCATTATCAACAAATATAACACTAATACTTAATAAATAAAATAAAATAATATAATCAAATTGGATTAAAATTGACGAAAGTTAGATAGAGATAGATAGTGATTCTTTATTGCACTTTTTAAGAAACAAAAACATACAAAAGGCGTATTTATTGCCTAAAATACAATCTCTTACAGCTAACCTTCATCAAAGTAATACTAGCCAAAGAAAAAGAATAATGAATTAGTCAGTTTCTTTTAAAAAGTATTTAAAAGAAGAAAATGCATCCAAAAATAATAAATTATCGCAATAAAACTCGAATTCAGGTAGATGAGCAATTTTAATGAATTAACCACGGTATGCGAATCTCTTGTGTTTTTGATTAAGTGCGGTTTGGCTGGGCCCTCGCAAATCCAGCTTACAGGTTGTGTTAGACAACTTAACTTTGCTATACAGATAGGAGGCTTCTGTGTGAACCAGCTTCATTACGAAATTGGCCAAATGTAGCTGGCAGGCGTGTGTCATCTTTAAAATGGAGACCCTAGCTAGTAATGGAGATACATCTTGTCTCGGAGTTTATATATTACACAGGGTTAGTTTAAATTGACTAACTCCAGAGAGTATATGATGATTTTTCTATATCATTATTATGTACCTACTCTACTACTATAATCATGAGAACTATCATCTATATTCAACACACCATAAAGGGACACGGTAACAACAACCAGACAGCACTAAATCCAAAAAAAGGAAACAAGTCTTGCGCAAAAACATTTCTTACATTTCTCCTCGACTGTTCAACAAAATGAATAAATAGTGTTTTTCCTGCAGGACTGAAATCTAGGACTAGTCACGGCGTAAAGAAAAACCTAACTAAGTCACTTTTGACTATGGATCGACAAGAAACGAAGACATTTATAACATATATATTAAAATAGAGCACGATTTGTGAGATATATGTATACATAGAGTAATATTTTATATTTATCTATAATGTATATATTTATTTATAATGTACGTGTATATTTATATGTATATACCTAAATTTAATATTATTACGCTTTATTATTTTGGAGACATATCTATCTTCTTAAATTTAACATAATAATATAGAAAGATAATACAACTAGTTACGAAAACCATTCTACCTTCTTTTATATTAAGCCTACCTTAGTACAGGTGAGGCCTAGTTAGGATGGCTTTGAATTTAAAAATATATATAATATTATAGATTAATAAAGAATTTTGAATTTGAATTTGAATGTGATATTAGGGTATGTTATTTTAAATGGAAATTCCAATATAAGCCATCTACAGCTTTTTATTTTAAGGACTTTTTTACTGAGAAAAACTCTGGTCGCTATCCAGTATCATTATACATTCCCAAATTTCGTCTTTATTAAGCGACATTAATCTCTTCACTGGGGTATACGCTGTAATTTATAGTGCGCTAATGTATTGCATTCGATTTTTGAACCCTGTTGTTTTCTCTCTTCGACTAAATTCATATCGGCATTATTGGCAATAATCACGATTTCACATTCAATTCTCAAAAAAAAAATACCCATCATTTTTTTTTATATATGAAACACATAAACCACTACAGTATTAAGAAATGACGTACAATAAAGTTAGAAGCATTAGGGAGTATATTTTATTATTTTTGTTTAAGTAACTGAAAAAGGGAATAAAAAATATAGGAAATAAAAAAAAATAAAAAGGGAATAAAAAATAAAAAAATAATAACATAATAACATAAAAAAAATATAATAACAATAATTATAATAATCAAAATATGATGATTTAAAATAAAAATGATTGTAATGATTATAAATAAAAATTAAAATAATAAAAAAAAATATATCTTAGATCTTTCCTTGGCACAACCGTGGCACTCTAGTGTGACTCCCGAAGTGAGCTCACCTTAACACAGGGGTTCCTAGCAAGGCGGGCTCGGCTGCTCTTTGCTTAGCACATTTGAAAGATAATCATTTGCGTTTTAATGTATGCGCTATTTAACCTGGGCTCAGACAGATGTGTATATAACTTTAACAGCATACAACGGCATTGTCTAAATTGTCATTTCGTTTTCTGTTGTGCTCATGCATTTGAATGTATATATATATGTAAATAAATAAAATAATTAAATAAATAAAATAAACTTGTACTACATGATACACTGTGTGATGTTGGAATATAATTTCATTAAACTTCTTCACTTAACCCCTGGGTTTTCCGTATTATCCGTATTTATGCAATTATTGGCTTTATTTCTCCCTCCACTGCGGTAAAAGCCTGTCATTGAAGCCTGCCATTAAATAAGCCACCGGTATTTTATTTTATTTTATTTATTTATTTCGGGAAACATACAGCGCTTCATTAAATTATTACTAATTATTCTAATACACAGTTTCGCTGGCCGATTAATTGTTTCCTACATTATTTTCTTATACGGTAGATCAAAAATTGCATTGCACTAAATTAAATTAAATTGCAATTGAACTATTGTAAGGATAGGAAAGGAGAGGGGTGGGATATATATAGGATAGGATATAGATATTCAAATTATATTCACTGTGTAATCACTTCCTAGACGCCTAGTGAGCTAAGGACAGCTTCGCTGAATTTAGGTTGATTCAGGTAAAAAATGTCGATATCTACGAATCGTCTATTATATGTGGTCATCAAGCGGTGCATAACAGAGTTTTGGGCGTAACTAGTATTCACACGAGGGATTTCGAACGTACGAGGAGAGCGAACCTTTCGTGGTGGAACTAACAACGACAGTTTATTTACCAAATGAGGGCTATCAATTTTATTGTGAATTATTTTATGCAATAATATCATATCAGCCGCTGTGCGGCGGTCTTCCAGTGAACACATACTGAAATAGTTCAGCCTGCTCTCGTAGGTTCCAAGTCCCAAGTGCTCACGATAGTCCAGGTATCTAGTAAAACGTCTTTGGACGCCCTCCACCCTATTTTTATACACGCCATATTGCGGATTCCAAATCTGCGATGCGAACTCTAAGGTGCTACGAACATAGGAAAAGTAAAGCGTTTTAAAGATGTTAATATTCGAGAATGGTTTACATATTCTATTAACAAAACCCAGTGTCCTCAACGCCTTGCTAACAATACAGTTGATGTGTTGATCGAATGTCAGCTTTTTATCCAGTTGTACCCCAAGATCTCGAATGCACTGAACTTCAGGGATATATTCACCATTCACGCGGTATTTGAAGTTGATGCTATCCTTTTTGCGACTGAATATAATGCTATTACATTTGGTAGCATTTAAAGTGAGCTTATTTTTCACGCAATATTCGAAGAGTCGGTCAATATCTGTCTGAATATGGAGGCAATCAGCCATGCTATCCACTTGAGCATAGACTTTGAGATCATCCGCGTATAATATATAACGTCCTCTGGTGAAGCATAAGCCAATGTCAAATATATAAGCGTTAAACAGTAAAGGACCTAAATGAGAGCCCTGCGGAACTCCAGAAGGGACTGTCGCGAAGTTAGACCTGAAACCACCAACTGCTACAGCCTGGTGCCGGTTTGTGATATAAGAGGAAATCCACCTAAAAAGGTCTCCGTGCACTCCCAGCCTCCTTAATTTATAAAGAAGAATCGGGTGATCAACCCGATCGAATGCCTTAGCGAAGTCTGTGTAGATGGCGTCCACTTGTTTTCGCCCGTCCATGGTCATTAGGATAAAGTTAGTATATTCCGCCAAGTTTGATACTACCGAACGCTGCTTGAGAAATCCGTGTTGCTCAGCAGGTAGAAAAGTTGCAATATATGGATATAGCTGTGAGTATACCACCTTTTCGAACAGTTTACTTAAGACAGAAAGAATTGATATGGGCCTATAGTTGCTAACTGTGTTTTTACAGCCTGCTTTATGAATCGGGACTATGAGTGCCTCTTTCCACTTTCTAGGGAAGATTCCTTGAGCTAACGACAGGCGGAAAATCATAGAAAGAGGGCGTGTTAGCTGAAGGGCACAATTTTTTACGAAGACGGGGGGGACTAAATCACTTCCAGCGCCTTTATTCACATCCAGGTCCCGAATGCATTTGAGTACAAACTCCTCAGTGATGGCAATAGAACCCATGCTGTTGGAGCTCAAGCAGTCGCTTGTCGTTGCTGTTGTTGAACCGGATGGTTGGAAGGTTGGTTCAGATGATGTGCTATCTTTGCTAATATCGCTCTGTGCTGAGCTTCTATTCGAGTATACGGTTTGAAAGTACCGGCAGAAAAATTCACAAATTTCTGGCCCATCAGTAGCGACTTGGCCGTCATAGTTCACACACTGAGGTATACTATTTCCGTTACGCACAGACTTGATGTATGACCAGAATTTTTTTGGGTCCTTCTCGATATTGCACTGTGCGTGCGAAATAAAGCTTGCGTAACATTGCTTTTGAAGAGCCTTACCCCGGCGTCGCAAGAGCGCAAATGAGTCGTAATCCAAGGGGTTACCGTATCGTTTCCACCTTCTGTGGAATTTTGACTTCTCCTTTAGGATATTTATTAAGGCTGGGGAGAACCAACGCGGGTGTGCCGATTTGTAAGATGATTGGTATGGAACATAAAGCTCAATTGCCTCGTTTATAGCTTTATAGAAATTGTCCACCGCTGTGTCTACGGGACGATTTGCAATTAAGTCATTCCAGTTGATGTTTGTTAGGTAATTTTTAATATCTGGGTAATCGGCTTTGTAAAATTTATATACTAGTCGCGGTGGTTCGCGCAATAATGTTAGTAAAGCATTCCCGATATCCACGATTAGCGATGGATGATGAGAGTCCTCTGGTACTAATGGATCAGTGGCGCGGGTGACTTGGACTTGGGTGTTGGATAGAACAACATCTAGCCAGCGACCCTTTTCATTGGCAATACCGTTAAATTGGTCTAGACCGGCGAATGAGATGGAGTCAACGAAAGAAGCACTGATCGTATCCAATCTACCTGCACATTGCTTAGCTAAGCTATCATGTTTAATCTCCCATGTAATATTCGGCAGGTTCAGATCCCCGAGGATGACAAAGGTATCGTCGGGGTGACGGTCCCTTAAAGAAATACACGATTCGAGGAATGTTTCTATCTGAGTTTGATGAGTTGGTCCTCCGCCGGGAATATATACACATGCAATGTGCAGGTCGCATTGACTGGCGAGATGACGTCCGGGTACCGTAACCCAGACACATTCGGGTAAGGCGTCTAGAGGCCACCACTCTGGTCGGGCGCGCGGACGTAGACTCTTGCGTACCGCCAACATAACTCCGCCGCCACGAGCGTGCCCACTCACCTCTGCATTTCTATCGCATCTGTATAGTTCATACCTTTGATAATCTACCAATTCCCCATCAAGAATTCCGCTCGTTAGCCATGTTTCGGAAATCGCTATGATATGGTAATCGTGCGAAATTACGTTGTGAAAAAAAAATATCAGTCTTTGACCGCAACCCTCTCACGTTTGCGTAAAATATCTTAATGTTACTCTCTGTAATGAGTGAAAATCAGTATGTATTTCCTGAATCTGAGGTTCTTTTCTGTGGGATATATCGTATTAAATAATATTGTGATAATATAACTGATAAAAATATTGTTTTTCAGTGGTGTAAAGTATGTTTTTATGATCACGCATAATAATAATATGGTATAAAGCAGTAATGAATATAAAGTGTGTAAGATTCGAAAATCATAATATGCGAACTGTGACTGCGAGCATCTGAATTGTGACTGTGAGCAACAGAACTGTGACATCAGAAAGTGTGAATATATTTTATACTCATAATTGTCGTCAAGTATTGTAACAACAGCTGATTTATGATTGTATGAGCGTACCGATTGTAGCTTGTACCGCCGATTGAATTTATAAAACCGCCTTTTAATTCTGTACGAACAACGCACTCCCCATGAAGTACTATTTCGTCTGGTAGCGAGCCGCGGAGATACGACGCGCCAATAATTAACGACTTTATTGCGCGGTAATGCCCATGAAGTATTTAGACACCTATTAACGGTCAGTTTAAAAAGTGTGTACAGATATTCAACTTTATTGTTCATTTCAGTCGATAATCGATTATCAGATATTCTAAAGCTGCGGATGCAAGCCGTTGTAGTATTATTTTTGCTATAGGGTATTAGTTCCATTTTGAATGAAATATGTTCAATATCAGGTGCTATTTCCACAAAGAAGTTATTTGGAATGTAGATGTTAAGTTTGCTTAGTACATACATTGAGTGGTTTAGATATTGTAAGGATAGGGACGGGAATAGTTCAAATTTAAGCGACATTACATAAAAGATAAAATACACCAAGAGAATAATAATAACAACATGAAAGGTAATTAGTAGTGAAATTAGGCTATAAAATTTAAATTTAAATAAACTTTTGAGACTTAGATACAAATCGAGTAGTGTGCCAATGTCGGTGTAATGGGGTCTTCCTGTGATCATCCCTTGTAATCCGATATTTTTTTTAAGTCTTCCAAATTGGAGATGGCCAACGGAGGAGATCCGTCGTGTTTCCTCACAAATATCCGACATTGTCGAACCCAGATATGACGAAAATTCAGCTCTTTGGCCAGGTCGCGAGTCTTCTTCAGCAGAGTCCTGTTGTAGGGCGTTAGTTGTTCGTTAATATAGATGTTTAACTCGCGTCCATGAATGCCGATGTCGCTTGTTTTTAAACCCTTGCGTAAACGGATGGCCGACAAAATTTCGTCCTTGCTTTTCCTATCATAAAATTTTACGATAATAGCCTTGGGCCTACCTAGCTGCGAATTTCGTTGCGCTATTCGACTGATAAAGTCTATTTTGGAGTTAGTAGAGACCTTGAGCGCATTACATATGGATGCCATAACGTCTTTCAGGTTTTCTCCTTTCGTCTCCGGTATGCCGTTGATTTCTAGATTTTGCAATCTGTCGCGCTGATCTCTGTTGTTAGTGTCCATCTCTATTTTATGCAATTTTGTTTCTAGACGTTGCACTTGAGCTGACAAGACATCATATTTTCGCATTTTTAACTCCTGCTCTACAAGCCTTGCCTCCATGTCATGTATTGTCGTATTAAATGATGCCAATGCACTTTTGAAGGTGTCGATATCAGAGCGAATTGCCCTCATGTCTTCACGTAGACCAGGTAATCCTGTAAGCTGCTGCTTGATAAATTTGATATCATCCGCCATGGATCCGTTTTCTCCTCTTGACGAAGGTACTGGAGAAGCGTTGCCAGTTTTGCAGCCCGGACACGTAAGGAGGTCTCTCCTTTCGTAGGGCAAGCGCGTAAATTCAGCTTGTGTAAGACCTGCGCAGTCTGGGTGGAATTTGTGTTTGCATTCGCAGCAAGTCAGGGTTGCAGCGGTCTTGCTTAACCCTTTTCCACATTCTTTGCAAGGCATTGCGGCCGAGAGTTGGAGTCCCTGCTGTAATTGAAATTATCGTACGATAGTTTTCATATATCCAACGTACGTCCTTAGTCTGCCGCGGTTGTTTATTCGCCGGCCGCGCGCGGTGACGAATCTGCGCAGTGTATCGGCTGCCTCGGCGTAGCCGGGGTCTGCGCAGAGCGGGTAGGCGGTGCTACTGTTGCTGTCCACTGATAGGCGACTTGTTTATATGAAAAATGACAGTTCAGATGGCCGAAAATGGATGATATGAAACTGATTTATTTAAATCACTTCGTACTCACGAATCAGGAGTTAAAGCCTCGTAGAATAGCACTCAGTGCGTGCGCCGAAGTCCTTTCTTGTATTGGAGCCTTTATGGGTATGGAATAGCTTCGCTTTTTGTATGTTTTGGCAAATATCACGGGAACGTCCAAATACGCGTATAGTATGTAGCGGTAGGGATGTGACTGATATACATAAGTATGCTTGCACACACCTTCTACAGACAAATTTTTGAGGCCTCCGAAAATTTTGCGTCGGATGAGTGGCTTCCGAAATGTTAAACGCCCTAATATAACCGCCTGCACAGTTATGAAATTTGTACCTAATTAGAATGATACATTTTATTAGCACAATATTAAATATTCTACCTATCCAAAGGCGGCTGCAATGAAAAACTCGCAAAGCACTAAAAATCTCTTCATTGAAAAACAAACTCTTTGAATATGCACTGAAACGCAAATTGAAATAGATATCGCAATAACGCCAGCATGAAACATAACCCCAGCGAAATGAGTTTGCAAATGCTCGGGTCTGGTTACCTTCGTTTCACGGTAATTTTATAAAGTTTACTCATGCGTTGGAAATGGTCACCCTCGCGAAATTGCTTGCTATTTATATCAACAGGCGCCAAACTGACGGCTGCAGGAATGAGTAAATATTAAATTCTAGGGGACTCAGTAGGCGACAATTTGGCTTTAAGAAGCGGACTAAGAGGGGGAAAGAAGGGGATAATTCAGACAAAATATAACGAAAAGTGTCGTGGTAAGCTTGTGTGAACATTGTTAAAACCGAAATAAAGAGCAGTTCAAAAGCGATTAAAAATCAACCTATACTAATCTGTGACGAATCCGGATAACGAAGAGAACAATGATTCCTTTTCAACAAAAGAGCAATCGTTGTTCCATCAACATTCCTTCTAGGGCAGAAAAATCCAGCCCACTGACTCTGAAGCGATGATACGACACAAGATTACCGTCACTCGACGATATTTGTGATTTTGGATACGATTTGACGGTCCTTCAATCGTCAGAAGTAAATTTAGAATAGACGACAGCACATGAGGTGTCGTCTGCGTGTCGTTGCTCTAGGAGGCAGCTGGGTAATTGCAGTAAACATCCCCATTCAGCAATAATTACCGACTTTTCCTACCCAAGACGATTGAAATTTCAATATAGCGCCGAGAAATAAGGATATTCGATTTAATAAATAAAGGACGCGATCCGAATTGCCCTTACCACGCTCATTCGCAAATGAAACACGATTTCGGGGTGGGAATCCTGTCGGCAGTATCGAGTTCTGTACGAATCAGTAAAGTCGTCGGATCGAGGACGATATCGAATTCCTTAAACGCACCCCAAAAAGTTTTTCAATGAAAAATCGAAGGACCTTTTTAATAAGTGAATCGAACAACTACCTAAACGCTGGCAAAGAGTGTTAGAATAAGATCGAAACTATTTCCTTTATCAGTATTTAGGATTTTTTTAATAAATAAATGTTTTTCGATAGGGATTTTTTTGATAACTTTTCGGTCTCCCTAATAGTTCAAATATTTCGTATTGTAAAAAAAACTAATAATAGCAATATCATTTAAGGATGAGAGCTATGAACAGTCAGATGAATGTGATTGTTCTTTACCAGAGATAATCGAATTGAAGAAAAAAATGTTTGTAAGGTTATTATAGATATGTAAGTAGAATATAGATACGTTAACCAAACAGTTATACGAGGGGAGAAGGTCTTTTATATAGCAGAGGTAAAATCTATATAGATGAGTTATATAAAGGCAAGAAAGTTTAATATGTCTTCGCCCGACTCAAAGCACTTTACCGCTTTCGCGGGAGGATTAGCGAGGATATCCGAATTCTATAGGTAAACGCACTGGATTTCTTCACACTCGACTACGGAGATTGTGTATATGGGGCTATGCATTCGCAAAATGAACAGCAACCGTATAAAAATCAATACTATTCAATAAACATATATTTCGTCTCAGATAGTAAATATATACATCGATACATACCCTAAAAATTCATAGAAATACTCAAAGGAACATCAGTAAATTCAATCGGAAAACTTTATGAAATATTGTTATATTATCATCTTTGGATAATGCACTATAACATTTTTACAAAATAAGAATCTCTCTATAGTACATACATATACGAGTATTAGATATGATAATCAAACATTACAACTAAAACGTCCATATTATAACAATTTAATCAAAATAAAACAACAAAATAGTTTAATAATAAGATAGTCAGTTGATTTGATCCGAGCTATCCATGATAATCAAAATATGACGCCTAGTGTACGCAATTAGCTAAAATTAAGCTAGTACAAGTGTAGCTTTCTGTAATCTCCAAGTCAGACCAGTCGTTGTAAATCGCATGTTTGGCGAGATTTTTCTTCAGACAGTTTTAAAATTCTGTTATTCTGTAGGTGGTGTCAAATTAAACGATTGAAGAGTAAAATTCGAAAACAACCGTTGATATTTACTAAGCATTACTCTTTGAAATGCGATATTATCCTTGTGCCTCATGCTATTATCCGTGCCTCATGTTATGACTATGTTGGACTAAGCGTGATTTCCAATTGACCATATTATTAAGTTTTGCATATACGAGTAATAAGCACTGGTAGACATATCCGAAGGCCAGCGTCAAAATCCCCGAGTTTTGTTATATTTATGTGCAGTTTGTACCCCATTTAAGGACTTTTTTAAAAAAAATTGTTGTGTGGGGCTTTTCTAAGGTCTTGATGAGCCTTGTAACACTGCGACCATTGCTGATCTATTGCGTTCGCCATCTACTATAGTTCTGCGCTAAGCTTCTTGTCATTTAAGAACCGCACCAGGTTTTGGCGCCAGATTGTTTTACCTCCTCAGGTTGAAGGTAATGACCACCCAAGTGGGTGTATCTTTTACGCATCAGCGGGCCACACTCGCACATGAGGTGCAGGGGAGTTTCCTCGCCCCCTTGGTATAGCCTGCACATTTTTGTGTCTCGGAGCTTGAGGTTGTACATGTGTTTGTTAAGGCCACAATGCCCCGTGAGCGCCCTCACCAGTATGCGTAGATTGTTCCTATTTAGCGATAAGGCCTCACGGGCCGTCTTACGGTTGTAAGCCTTAATTAGAGCGTTGGATTGGTTCAACCCTGGCGTGTTGTTCCAGTGGTTGACGGATTGTTCTAAACATATTTGTTTGAGCATTAGGTTTGCAAGGCTTTTAGGTACGCCACAGCAAGGTTCAGGGCCGTATAACGTTCCCTTTACTCCAGTCTTAGCAAGTTCGTCGGCTTTTTCATTTCATTTAACCCCTCCTATTGCGGGGTAAAATTTAGCCGTCCCTTCTGACCGGGACAGTTTTGCGCGTGAAGTCGATGGCCTTGAGAAAAATGACCATAACTTTTAAACCACTATACGGATCATAAAAAGAATAACTATAAAATGATCGCATTGAAATTGGAAATATGAAACATTATAACATTATCTCGTAAAACAATTAAGATAATAATGAATAAATATTACAAAGTTGACGAACTGAAAAAAACTCGCCTATTCAATTCATTTCGATGTTTTTATCACAAAATACGTAAAATATGCAAAAATTGTAAATACAGTTATGTTCTTTATTAAATACTTTACCAAAACCTATATTTTGTTTCACTTATCTGCATACAAAAATATTTAGTTACTCAGCCAAGAAAAATTCGATGTATTCTCGTAAAAAAAAAAAAATTATTTTATTTTTGTGATTACTTAAAGTTGTTTTTTATATGAAATTCTTTCAAAATAACTTTTCCACTATATTATTCTTCTTAGAAAACACACCAAAACTTTCAGCTTTGTCTGATATTACAGAAAAATCTAAACTTTTTTGAGTTAGCATTGTAAACTTGATTACTTTGACGGAAACTTTGATAATACAAAAATGGTTAAGGATTTTCAAATAATATGTATTATTATATGCTTATTATATGTCTAGTAACTAAATATTATACTCCAGAGTCAGATTTCATAGAAAAACAATAAAAAAACCCAATCAAAATGTGGTAACGATGAGCGAAAGTGATGACATCGGATAAAAAATGTCCGATGTCAGATTACAAAACAAGTTGAATTGAGCAAAATATAGCCAATTTTGTGATTATATACGATGTAAATGCAATAATAGCTGTTTCATAAGCGAATTAAACGGATATTACGTCATAATTCGCGATTTTTCGTCATAATTCGCGATAAACAAACGAACATTTTTTGCAACGCGTTCGTATGTCGAACTATTTTACACGATTATTCGTGAAAAAAAGCAGATGAGCTGTCCCAAATTAGAAATTCTCTTTCGGAAACCTTCCTAGAATGCAAATGACTTATGGTTTTGCAGGAAATAGCACAAAAATAACACGAAAATCACAAAATCACAGAGTTGCACAACCGGCCGCACGGCGGCTCGAATAGTCGCGGCGGGCGCGCGGCGGGAGACTAGCAAAAACTGATTATTGTAAATAATTTTTTGGCTAACAGTCGTCGGTTAGAGTTCGCCCGTTCAACGTATTCGATATCGCATACTTTATACGCGGATTGGATCGCAATTCGAGTAATAAATCGCATTTTACGCAGCGCGGAGCGCCCTAACCAATATTGATTAGAGACCATCTTGGACGTGTAATTGTCTAACCAACAATGGTTAGTTCAAACGGGGAGGGTTAAGGCCATATATAGATCGGAGTGCTTAAATAAGCACTCCGATCTATATATGGCCTTGCTAAAATTAGCAACACGAATACTGGGTTGCACTCATTCGCATTACCCCATATTAGTATTCCGTAGGTCGTCTTTCAGGGATCATGAGTGATAGACATCCACAGCAGCCAGTTCACCGGCCAAAAGTCGAACCTGTCTAATTAATCAGAGGTTAGCTAATGCATGCGCTAGATTTTGCTTTGCATATCTCCGAGACACGATGTATCTCCATTTCTAGCAAATAAGGCCTCCATGTTAAACATGACACACCGCCGCCAGCTAGTACATCTTGCCAATTTTGCGATGGCGGTGATTTTCCCCGAGCTACATATATCGCCTATCTGTACGGTAAAATTAAGTGGGCTAGTCGCATTCATTATAAAACACAAAATAGGCTCTATCTATCTAAAATAGGCTCGGCAGATCATTAAGAGGAAGGATCTCAGCAGATCACAATAAAATTATAACCTCCTTAATAAAAGACAGCCCTGGACTTATAAGTAGACTCCTCGAATAATTAACGAATTTTTAAAAACATTATGCATCTAGGTGACATCTAGGCTGACACGCGCGACATTTCACTATTCTTGGAATGCTGAAAATCAGTCTGACTGAGAGCGCTTGTTCAGAAATCCATCATAGCGTCGTTCATTACTTTACAATATATCGTCGACTTGGTGGTGAAGTAAGCTAAGCCACAGCTATTCCCAATTTGATTTAAATATACACATACCATCCTGACCAGAATTAAACCTTGATTTTAGTGGTGTACATATTATTATCTATTAAATCAGACTGCGGTACATTGGACTTACCGGTAAGTTTGTAATGTATCTAAGTGAACGTCAATTATAATTTTATGGAGGTGAAAGAGTCCTAAAAAAATATGTTCCTTCAGGAAAAAAATATAAAAAAAATCTTGACAAAAACAACCCGCTAGGAAAAAATATACAAAAAAAAATAAGTCGAGGGTTCTTTTTGAGACCAACCTCGCTACTATGCTGCAACACACAATATTGTCAAATATAACATAAAACGTAAGATATAGGACATTTTATTTCCCAAAAGAAAGAAAATTTACAACCACTAGATTAGTGTGTGTTAGCTCAGTGCACCTCCAATGCGATGATGTTTCATACAATTCTTTGCTAATATGCGTTAAATCTACGTTATTGAAAAAATAATAAATAGATAAATAAAAATAAATAAAGCTAAACCATGAAAGTATCATTGACACACCTGAATGTATGGCGAAGTCTCTCTCCATTTTAGATCACAAGAAAGTCTTGATTTTGGAAGAAAATATTCAGGCCTTGTATGCGGCGACTTTTAATATACATTGAATATCATAATAAATTCACTTGAATTCGCATACTTATTCACGCCGCGCTGGTAAAAAGCCTTCTATTAAATAAACAGCCTTTCAACAACGACTTTAATTTTTAAATGTCACCTCGTTAAATATTTACGGTTCGCTGGTTTCAATTCCTTATCTTGCAAAATAACAGTATTCTATCTATCTTTCGTTCCAAGGACAGCTCTCGTCGAAATCTCGTCGTCGTCTCTGGCTGTCGGTCATGTAAACTGGGTCACAGCTTAAGAAAATACTACCATTATGCTGAAAATACGTAAAATCTGACGACAATTTTCCGCTTTGTCATTCATATGGTTTTAACTTTATTAATTTTATTATTACATAGTAAAACTCAGATCCCAGTACAGAAATCCAATAAAAAATATTGATTTATTTTGAAGCAGCCTCAAACTAAAGGTGAATGGGCATTTTGGTATGAAATGTGTACCCAGATTGTAACAACTAGGGACTGATAGCAGTAAATTGTGATTTTGTAAACAAGTAGTTATATGAAATATATACCTTTTAATCTATGTCCTATTAGAATTATATACACGAAGTTTTATATATTTGAATGATTTTATGAAATAAACTAATAATTAAATATTGTTAAATAGGGTTTATTATGGAGAACTTTTAAAACTGAGCTCGTTATTTGAATCAATAGTTCCATAAAGGATCCAATCGTAAAGCAAACACAATCAAGTCCAGTACAGCCAGAAAGCAAAAACGAAATCATATGAAAACCGAAAACATGCAAATCACACTTTGACGTAAAACAAAGGGATGATAACGGCCCAGGTGCAAAGTCTTACATGCCACCCTGAGTATCTATCTCTGTCTTGCTTATTTACTGTATCTCTTACATCCATAAACTTGTTTAGTAAAATCCCAACGTCAAACAAAAAATGCCAATGGACCAGGCGCGAAATCTTACATGACACCCACACAGTCGTCTATCTCTGTCTTACTTACTAGCTGTTTGTCTTTCATCCATGAACTTAATTACCGCTTTAGCTTTCAAGATTTGTGAAAAATGCTATAATAATACTATGCAGCTATTTTTAATAATATTAATTGTTATTTTTATAATAATAATAATAATAATAAGTTTTATTCTTAAGAAAACGCGAGCTTATTGCCTGCAGGCAATATTCCTATACTGTTGAACGTTGTATCCTATTGTATGGACATTATTTGCGAGTAGACTACATAACTTAACCTATATAATGAGTATGAAAATAAAATAAAAGAGGATAGAAAGAAATATACATAAATCTTTGTGGGCACAGGATGAGCCACACCAAATAGTCTTACACCTATTAGGATGCTAAAGTTTAAAAAGGAGGGGAATATGAGGGGAAAGGAATTTTATCTGGAAGATTTCAAATGCTCTCTGCGTCTGTTTTTAAAACTTGTTATGCTTGGCGCGGTTCTCACATTTTTAGGCAAAGCATTCCAAAGACGGGCTCCATGCACGGTGACAGAAAATGAAAAGTCAGTGCTGTGACTAGGATAGAGAGTAGTAGCTTGTCTTTTGATCTCAGAGGGCATCCAAGAGTCGATAGTTCAGTAAATCTGCCGTTAAGATAAGATAACGGTAGCGACGCCATCCAAGATATAGGTTTATAGTTCGTGATTTTTCTATATATTCCATGTATATAAGTATATACATGGAAACATATATATATATATATATATACATAAGTATATACATGGATATAACTATATATAACTATATATAACTATATAAACATAAATATATACATGGATATAACTATATATACCTTGTATAAAAGTAATATAAACTACTGAATTGTTTAAATATTAAAAAAAGGTATTTTACTAAAAAATATGTAACTATTGAATAACATATTTTGCAATTTCAATACTATAACTTTTTCAGACACGTATTTTAGCTTAGCTTGTGTAGAATAAAATATTATACTTGTAATATGCTTTCGTTTGGTTGATGTGGCAAAGTGTTACGAAGAACTTCGCTAGTGGGTACGAAACCTGTCCTTTCAGATTTTTTTCTTTTTTTATATTTATTTGTTTCTGACATGCCTCAATATTTATAAGTAAGTTGTGACGTCACAATGCATGATCCGGGTTGTTTTTATAGATTCATAATTTTATTTATATACGTGTAGTATAGCCGAGAAAGGGGTGATATTTTGGCTCCTTGTTAGTAAATTGCCCTCTTTAGTAAAAGTCGTGGTAAACATTCCAATGGCGGACTTAGGCAGCGTCGGCAGCACTAATAACTAGGTCGTCATATAAATCAGTTCGCGATAAATCTTTGAATAAATGTAAATTAAAAAACGACATAAGCTATACCTAGACATGGGTTCGAGGGTACTGTAGTGGTTGCGACTGTAACGGACGCGGAAGAGATAATGTAGGAAATGACCACATTCGAACTCAGATACTTCGATTTTTCAGATCTGTCGCAAAAGAAAACTGTAAATGCAGCTCCTTGTAACACAGAAGTAATATGCATAGTTTTCCAAGATCGTTTCTTCATTTATCAAAAGAGAAATTTGGATAGAATACATTTGTAATGCTAGAATTGTTAAACTAGGATGTCTAATACCTGACGGCATATTGGCCCCAATATTTCAAAACTTTTTAACTTTCAATAACCACAAAATAACCTAAAAATAAGGGTTTCAAATTCTTCGACTCCAATTATTGCAGTCTCCTAAAATCTGGCCAAATTTTGCTTTTCCATTTTACTCTGTGAATTTGAAAGTTTCACCTTTTTATTTATAATTTAATAGTTTTTTTTAAACATAATAACTATCACTGATCATAAAACCCTTCTTCATTAGTTTATTGAATCATTTTCAGAATTTAAAATGCGGCACCGAAGGCTGCCCTTAACTCATCACTAATTCCACTAATCTGACAGTTAATGTCAACTAATTCGTGCTAAAGATATTTCTTAACAATAGTGGAAGCCGTTTCGATTTCATAGGCACTTAGTAAATGCACATATTTAATAGGCACTCATGGGCACACAGTGAATACACGCCATGCGAAAAGATGAATATACATAATATGTGCGATTATTAGTTATAAATTTGACAGGGGCCATAAAACTGTCAAGTTTTTGAACGATTTTGTAAAAAAATATATATTTAACAAAATTTTGTGGTTTTCTTTCGGATGTCACTTTTCTTTAGATACAAACTAAATAGTTTCCTTCATTTCTAACAAAAAAATAAAATGATTGATATAAAAAAGAGCGTTTTTCAAATAAGGAATAACAAACTGGGCTAATATCATATCTACCTCTACAGATTATTTTTCTATATATTTGGACAAATTTACGTAAATGCAAAATTCTTGGTTTTCGACTTATTGCAGTTTTATGATTTTGAAATTTGTACTTAATTTAAATAAGATCAAGCACGTAGCAAATGAACTCTGCTAGAACAAACATAAAAGAAATTTGACAAATTCCGGAAAAAAATGGTTCTGGTCATCCCTTGGGACGTCGAGCTTATAACCGGTCCATGAAATACCCGCCGCAGGCCCAATAAACTTTGAGTTCTTATAACCCAGGAATCGAAATAGTTAAATACTACAGGAAATTAACCGCAAGGCTACGTTTTAATATGAAATAAAACAATCTGGGTTGTTTCTTTGGAAATCTTTATTTGAGCAAATGTTTTGGATGTGTAATGTAAAATGACAGCAAGCTTTTACAAATCAATTGACATTGGTTACCACACTGTGATCGGTTAGTCCAAAAATCGGTATATTTTCCACTGTGCGATGTGGCCTTGTTTGTATCGTTTAATAAAACATTGGCCGTCGATCTTATTAGACAGGATGTCGAGCAAGAGTTTTATGTCTCACATCACCCGCCTACCTTAACCCTTACCGTTTAACGACGGGTCACAATGACCTGACCAAAAACTTCAAATTAAAGTCTGATGGACCATAAGAATAACACCATGCTTTTCATATATAGCTTAATAAATCTGTGAATTTATTTTCGTAATGGACAGTCTACACAACACTTATGTTGAAAAATCTACCAAATCATATGTGTGTGGTCCTAGATATGTAGATTTTTAAATTTTTAGTTCATCGTGTAATATGTGATTTTGGTACCTACTAAAAGGAGTGGTCATGCATATATCGGATGCGTCACATGCCACAGAATATATATATATATATATATATATATATATATATATATATATATATATATATATATATATATATATATATATATATATATATATATATATATATATATATATATATATATATATATATATATATATATATATATATATATATATATATATATATATATATATATATATATATATATATATATATATATATATATATATATATATATATATATATATATATATATATATATATATATATATATATATATATATATATATATATATATAATATATATATATATATATATATATATATATATATATATATATATATATATATATATATATATATATATATATATATATATATATATGTATGTATGTATGTATGTATGTATGTATATATATATATATATATATATATGTATATATATATATATATATATATATATATATATATATATATATATATATATATATATATATATATATATATATATATATATATATATATATATATATATATATATATATATATATATATATATATATATATTTTGATATTTTAAGGGTGTAAATTTTTTAAAATTATTTTCAATAATATATAAAATTAGATTCATGAAAAGTTACTTATCTGGGGTCCTGGTGGACCAGAAACATTTTACCGATAGTTAATGTCCTCTTTAAATACTTAGGGCAGCAGCACCTGTTTCCGCAATTGATAATTTATGATGTTCTTAGTTATTGCAGCCGAATTACTGTATGCCCTTGGATGTAATAAGTATAGGAGGATGGTTTCTGTAACAGAAATGGATGTTAGTAACTTATTTTAGAAGAAATTATATGATTGAGAATATTTCGACACAAGTCGTATTCATCTCCATGACATTTCTGATAGAACAATTTTTTCAAAATTTAAATTTAAAAAAACTGAACATAGAGAAATGGGTTAATAATATTTTGCAATATCGTTATAATACACTATAACCGACCTTGAAAAACATTATTGATAATGATTTTTAAATGAAAAATATTAATAAGCTTTTAATGAATATGTCTGAACAAATATAATTACTGTATTAATTTTGCCTATTCAGACCGGGACCCTTGCAAGCGCCTAAAATATTTATAAAAGCCAACTCCCAAGATTTAACGTCTCTTTCTTTAGCGTTATCGCCAAGGCACTTAATAATTTTTACTTTAAAACAATTATCAAAAGTTAAATTGTGTGCCTTAGCATGCAATGCTATTGGAAGTTGACTATCATTGCCTACGCTGGCCCTGTGATTATTTAACCTAATGCTAAGAGGTGTAGTTGTTTCCCCAATATAAAATGCATTGCAGGTCTGGCAAAGTAATTGATATACAATATTTTTTGAAATGCAACTACTATTAAAAGGAACTCTGTAACTATTAGGAGTGTTAGGACTAGTAAAATAAATGCTTCGATCTAATAAAGGACATGTTTTACAACGTGATCGACCACAAGGCTGTAGGCCAAAATTTTTGTTATTACTAAGATAATTTCGATTATTTTTATTAAGTATTGATTTTAAATTAGGAGGTTTTCGAAATGATAAAATTGGTGGTATATCTAATAAACCTTTGGTTGATGGGTCGTTAGCTATAATAGGGAATAAATCTGCTAAAATAGGTCGCAGTTTCTCAGTGCCAGGAAAATAAGTAGTACTCAGAAAGATTTTATTTTGATTTAAATTTGAAACCAATTTAGGTTTAGGTGAAAATTTTGTTTCGGAATTTATTATATTTTTATCTAACAAAGAGGCAGGATAATTTCTTTCTATTAGTGATTTTTTAAGATTGGAAAGGTACTTATCTAAATTTTCTTTATTATTAATTAAACGGTGTCCGCGAATTGACATTGAATATGGAATTGACTTTTTGGTATGAAAGGGATGACAGCTATCGAAATGTAGGTATTGCTCTTTGTTTGTAGGTTTTATATGAATTGCAGTTTTAATGGTGCCTTCGGATAGAGTTAGATCAACGTCTAAGAATGTAATTTGATTTTCTGATATAGTGTATGTAAAATCTAAGGGTCCGAAATTATTTAAATCTGTAAGGAAGTCAGTGAGTGTGTCATGTCCATGTGGCCAAAACAGTATAATATCATCAATAAACCTATACCACATTAGTGGTTGTAAATTTTGAGTAAGAAGAAAATTATTTTCTAATAACCCCATGAAAAGATTCGCATAAGAAGGGGCCATTCTTGTTCCCATTGCTGTACCTTTAATTTGGAGATAAAATTCATCTTCAAAAGAAAAAGCATTCTTAGTGAGGACGAATTCAGCCAACTTACAAAGAAAATTTGTAGAAGGAATTTGGGGGCTGGGCCTTTGATTAAGGTAATGGGAAATCGCTTCTAAGCCTAAATCATGGGGAATATTAGTATAAAGAGAGACAGCGTCAATTGTAACAAGTAATAAGTTGTCAGTGTTAGGAATTGTGGTATTTTTTAGAATCTCGATAAAATGGTAACTATCTTTAATGTGTGACTTGAGATTTTTTACAAATGGCTGTAGAAAGTAATCGACAAAAGCTGAAATTCTTTCTGTGGGTGAGTTAAAACTAGCTACTATCGGTCTTCCTGGATTATTAGGTTTATGAATTTTTGGCAATAAGTACAAATTTGGTGTTCTGATAGGGTTAGGAATTAAAGTGTTAACATCTTCATCTGATAATTTTTCAATGGTTTTTTGTTGTTCAATATATTTTTTTATTGTATTAGCAAAATTTTGATTCGGATCACTATATAATTTTTTATAGGAAGTTTCGTCTCTGAGTTGCCTCAAACCTTCAGCTACATAGTCTGTTTTATTAAGGATGACTGTAGTTGAACCTTTATCAGCTGGCAAAATGATGATATTGGTATCTTTGCTTAGGTTGTTAAGAGCTGAAAGTTCATCAGATGTTAAGTTAGGTGTAGGTTTGAGGCTGTTTAAAAATGTTGGTTGTGTAACTTTGTTCATTAAAACTGTAATAAATATTTCTACAGGATGATTTTTTGGAAGAGAGGGTGGCTCTTTATTAGAATATTGTCGAAATTTTGCCAGTGCGTCATGTAATTTAATATTATTACCATTTTTGTCCCTTGAATGCCAAAACTCACGCCATCTCAAATTACGACAAAATTTTGCTATATCATTTCCAAAACTGAAATGGTCAACTTTGGGAGTTGGTGTGAAATTTAGCCCTTTAGATAAAACTGAATATTCATTATGGTTTATAATTTTTGAGGACAAGTTTTTTACGACAAGTCTATCGTTATTTATAGGAACCTGTGCAGCATTAGAATTTGTAACTGATGGTATCAAATTTTCAATAATTGGGATTTCTAAAGGAACTTGTGTAGGTTCGGGATGCATATCTGCATGAGAATAATTGTTTATAAAATGACGATTAGCTGAGAATTTGTTTTGTGATGAATATAAGGGAATGTTTTCGTTATTGTTATAATTTGAAACAGGATTTGAATTATATCTCGTATAATTTTGTTGTGTAGAGTTGTTGATTTTGTGAAAAATTTGTAAATTATGAAACTTATTTTCGTGTTTTAGCCTAATATTGTTTAAATCAATTACAGAACTGCTAACTATTTCACTAGCATATATATAATGCATTGGAGAATACATTTCTATCAAATCAACATAATATATAAGAGACCTTAAATGTTTATCTACCAAAACTTTGTATTCATTGTGTAAAACAAATGTAATCTCCATTGCATAATTAAACCTTAAAGTGTGGAAATTATATTGGATTTCTGGACTTATAGCAGAGAAAGGAAATTTAGGTATTAACCCTTTGGGACATATATGATTATTTAGACATTTTGACAGATATTCTACATGTCCTGTAAATTGTGATGCTTTACGAGAATGATAATTAACCTGATTTAACCAATAATTATATTCGTTCATAGTGATACATGTGATAGCAAAATAAGTAAGTAAAAAGTGTAAAATTGTTTATATTTTGATATTTTAAGGGTGTAAATTTTTTAAAATTATTTTCAATAATATATAAAATTAGATTCATGAAAAGTTACTTATCTGGGGTCCTGGTGGACCAGAAACATTTTACCGATAGTTAATGTCCTCTTTAAATACTTAGGGCAGCAGCACCTGTTTCCGCAATTGATAATTTATGATGTTCTTAGTTATTGCAGCCGAATTACTGTATGCCCTTGGATGTAATAAGTATAGGAGGATGGTTTCTGTAACAGAAATGGATGTTAGTAACTTATTTTAGAAGAAATTATATGATTGAGAATATTTCGACACAAGTCGTATTCATCTCCATGACATTTCTGATAGAACAATTTTTTCAAAATTTAAATTTAAAAAAACTGAACATAGAGAAATGGGTTAATAATATTTTGCAATATCGTTATAATACACTATAACCGACCTTGAAAAACATTATTGATAATGATTTTTAAATGAAAAATATTAATAAGCTTTTAATGAATATGTCTGAACAAATATAATTACTGTATTAATTTTGCCTATTCAGACCGGGACCCTTGCAAGCGCCTAAAATATTTATAAAAGCCAACTCCCAAGATTTAACGTCTCTTTCTTTAGCGTTATCGCCAAGGCACTTAATAATTTTTACTTTAAAACAATTATCAAAAGTTAAATTGTGTGCCTTAGCATGCAATGCTATTGGAAGTTGACTATCATTGCCTACGCTGGCCCTGTGATTATTTAACCTAATGCTAAGAGGTGTAGTTGTTTCCCCAATATAAAATGCATTGCAGGTCTGGCAAAGTAATTGATATACAATATTTTTTGAAATGCAACTACTATTAAAAGGAACTCTGTAACTATTAGGAGTGTTAGGACTAGTAAAATAAATGCTTCGATCTAATAAAGGACATGTTTTACAACGTGATCGACCACAAGGCTGTAGGCCAAAATTTTTGTTATTACTAAGATAATTTCGATTATTTTTATTAAGTATTGATTTTAAATTAGGAGGTTTTCGAAATGATAAAATTGGTGGTATATCTAATAAACCTTTGGTTGATGGGTCGTTAGCTATAATAGGGAATAAATCTGCTAAAATAGGTCGCAGTTTCTCAGTGCCAGGAAAATAAGTAGTACTCAGAAAGATTTTATTTTGATTTAAATTTGAAACCAATTTAGGTTTAGGTGAAAATTTTGTTTCGGAATTTATTATATTTTTATCTAACAAAGAGGCAGGATAATTTCTTTCTATTAGTGATTTTTTAAGATTGGAAAGGTACTTATCTAAATTTTCTTTATTATTAATTAAACGGTGTCCGCGAATTGACATTGAATATGGAATTGACTTTTTGGTATGAAAGGGATGACAGCTATCGAAATGTAGGTATTGCTCTTTGTTTGTAGGTTTTATATGAATTGCAGTTTTAATGGTGCCTTCGGATAGAGTTAGATCAACGTCTAAGAATGTAATTTGATTTTCTGATATAGTGTATGTAACATCTAAGGGTCCGAAATTATTTAAATCTGTAAGGAAGTCAGTGAGTGTGTCATGTCCATGTGGCCAAAACAGTATAATATCATCAATAAACCTATACCACATTAGTGGTTGTAAATTTTGAGTAAGAAGAAAATTATTTTCTAATAACCCCATGAAAAGATTCGCATAAGAAGGGGCCATTCTTGTTCCCATTGCTGTACCTTTAATTTGGAGATAAAATTCATCTTCAAAAGAAAAAGCATTCTTAGTGAGGACGAATTCAGCCAACTTACAAAGAAAATTTGTAGAAGGAATTTGGGGGCTGGGCCTTTGATTAAGGTAATGGGAAATCGCTTCTAAGCCTAAATCATGGGGAATATTAGTATAAAGAGAGACAGCGTCAATTGTAACAAGTAATAAGTTGTCAGTGTTAGGAATTGTGGTATTTTTTAGAATCTCGATAAAATGGTAACTATCTTTAATGTGTGACTTGAGATTTTTTACAAATGGCTGTAGAAAGTAATCGACAAAAGCTGAAATTCTTTCTGTGGGTGAGTTAAAACTAGCTACTATCGGTCTTCCTGGATTATTAGGTTTATGAATTTTTGGCAATAAGTACAAATTTGGTGTTCTGATAGGGTTAGGAATTAAAGTGTTAACATCTTCATCTGATAATTTTTCAATGGTTTTTTGTTGTTCAATATATTTTTTTATTGTATTAGCAAAATTTTGATTCGGATCACTATATAATTTTTTATAGGAAGTTTCGTCTCTGAGTTGCCTCAAACCTTCAGCTACATAGTCTGTTTTATTAAGGATGACTGTAGTTGAACCTTTATCAGCTGGCAAAATGATGATATTGGTATCTTTGCTTAGGTTGTTAAGAGCTGAAAGTTCATCAGATGTTAAGTTAGGTGTAGGTTTGAGGCTGTTTAAAAATGTTGGTTGTGTAACTTTGTTCATTAAAACTGTAATAAATATTTCTACAGGATGATTTTTTGGAAGAGAGGGTGGCTCTTTATTAGAATATTGTCGAAATTTTGCCAGTGCGTCATGTAATTTAATATTATTACCATTTTTGTCCCTTGAATGCCAAAACTCACGCCATCTCAAATTACGACAAAATTTTGCTATATCATTTCCAAAACTGAAATGGTCAACTTTGGGAGTTGGTGTGAAATTTAGCCCTTTAGATAAAACTGAATATTCATTATGGTTTATAATTTTTGAGGACAAGTTTTTTACGACAAGTCTATCGTTATTTATAGGAACCTGTGCAGCATTAGAATTTGTAACTGATGGTATCAAATTTTCAATAATTGGGATTTCTAAAGGAACTTGTGTAGGTTCGGGATGCATATCTGCATGAGAATAATTGTTTATAAAATGACGATTAGCTGAGAATTTGTTTTGTGATGAATATAAGGGAATGTTTTCGTTATTGTTATAATTTGAAACAGGATTTGAATTATATCTCGTATAATTTTGTTGTGTAGAGTTGTTGATTTTGTGAAAAATTTGTAAATTATGAAACTTATTTTCGTGTTTTAGCCTAATATTGTTTAAATCAATTACAGAACTGCTAACTATTTCACTAGCATATATATAATGCATTGGAGAATACATTTCTATCAAATCAACATAATATATAAGAGACCTTAAATGTTTATCTACCAAAACTTTGTATTCATTGTGTAAAACAAATGTAATCTCCATTGCATAATTAAACCTTAAAGTGTGGAAATTATATTGGATTTCTGGACTTATAGCAGAGAAAGGAAATTTAGGTATTAACCCTTTGGGACATATATGATTATTTAGACATTTTGACAGATATTCTACATGTCCTGTAAATTGTGATGCTTTACGAGAATGATAATTAACCTGATTTAACCAATAATTATATTCGTTCATAGTGATACATGTGATAGCAAAATAAGTAAGTAAAAAGTGTAAAATTGTTTATATTTTGATATTTTAAGGGTGTAAATTTTTTAAAATTATTTTCAATAATATATAAAATTAGATTCATGAAAAGTTACTTATCTGGGGTCCTGGTGGACCAGAAACATTTTACCGATAGTTAATGTCCTCTTTAAATACTTAGGGCAGCAGCACCTGTTTCCGCAATTGATAATTTATGATGTTCTTAGTTATTGCAGCCGAATTACTGTATGCCCTTGGATGTAATAAGTATAGGAGGATGGTTTCTGTAACAGAAATGGATGTTAGTAACTTATTTTAGAAGAAATTATATGATTGAGAATATTTCGACACAAGTCGTATTCATCTCCATGACATTTCTGATAGAACAATTTTTTCAAAATTTAAATTTAAAAAAACTGAACATAGAGAAATGGGTTAATAATATTTTGCAATATCGTTATAATACACTATAACCGACCTTGAAAAACATTATTGATAATGATTTTTAAATGAAAAATATTAATAAGCTTTTAATGAATATGTCTGAACAAATATAATTACTGTATTAATTTTGCCTATTCAGACCGGGACCCTTGCAAGCGCCTAAAATATTTATAAAAGCCAACTCCCAAGATTTAACGTCTCTTTCTTTAGCGTTATCGCCAAGGCACTTAATAATTTTTACTTTAAAACAATTATCAAAAGTTAAATTGTGTGCCTTAGCATGCAATGCTATTGGAAGTTGACTATCATTGCCTACGCTGGCCCTGTGATTATTTAACCTAATGCTAAGAGGTGTAGTTGTTTCCCCAATATAAAATGCATTGCAGGTCTGGCAAAGTAATTGATATACAATATTTTTTGAAATGCAACTACTATTAAAAGGAACTCTGTAACTATTAGGAGTGTTAGGACTAGTAAAATAAATGCTTCGATCTAATAAAGGACATGTTTTACAACGTGATCGACCACAAGGCTGTAGGCCAAAATTTTTGTTATTACTAAGATAATTTCGATTATTTTTATTAAGTATTGATTTTAAATTAGGAGGTTTTCGAAATGATAAAATTGGTGGTATATCTAATAAACCTTTGGTTGATGGGTCGTTAGCTATAATAGGGAATAAATCTGCTAAAATAGGTCGCAGTTTCTCAGTGCCAGGAAAATAAGTAGTACTCAGAAAGATTTTATTTTGATTTAAATTTGAAACCAATTTAGGTTTAGGTGAAAATTTTGTTTCGGAATTTATTATATTTTTATCTAACAAAGAGGCAGGATAATTTCTTTCTATTAGTGATTTTTTAAGATTGGAAAGGTACTTATCTAAATTTTCTTTATTATTAATTAAACGGTGTCCGCGAATTGACATTGAATATGGAATTGACTTTTTGGTATGAAAGGGATGACAGCTATCGAAATGTAGGTATTGCTCTTTGTTTGTAGGTTTTATATGAATTGCAGTTTTAATGGTGCCTTCGGATAGAGTTAGATCAACGTCTAAGAATGTAATTTGATTTTCTGATATAGTGTATGTAAAATCTAAGGGTCCGAAATTATTTAAATCTGTAAGGAAGTCAGTGAGTGTGTCATGTCCATGTGGCCAAAACAGTATAATATCATCAATAAACCTATACCACATTAGTGGTTGTAAATTTTGAGTAAGAAGAAAATTATTTTCTAATAACCCCATGAAAAGATTCGCATAAGAAGGGGCCATTCTTGTTCCCATTGCTGTACCTTTAATTTGGAGATAAAATTCATCTTCAAAAGAAAAAGCATTCTTAGTGAGGACGAATTCAGCCAACTTACAAAGAAAATTTGTAGAAGGAATTTGGGGGCTGGGCCTTTGATTAAGGTAATGGGAAATCGCTTCTAAGCCTAAATCATGGGGAATATTAGTATAAAGAGAGACAGCGTCAATTGTAACAAGTAATAAGTTGTCAGTCTTAGGAATTGTGGTATTTTTTAGAATCTCGATAAAATGGTAACTATCTTTAATGTGTGACTTGAGATTTTTTACAAATGGCTGTAGAAAGTAATCGACAAAAGCTGAAATTCTTTCTGTGGGTGAGTTAAAACTAGCTACTATCGGTCTTCCTGGATTATTAGGTTTATGAATTTTTGGCAATAAGTACAAATTTGGTGTTCTGATAGGGTTAGGAATTAAAGTGTTAACATCTTCATCTGATAATTTTTCAATGGTTTTTTGTTGTTCAATATATTTTTTTATTGTATTAGCAAAATTTTGATTCGGATCACTATATAATTTTTTATAGGAAGTTTCGTCTCTGAGTTGCCTCAAACCTTCAGCTACATAGTCTGTTTTATTAAGGATGACTGTAGTTGAACCTTTATCAGCTGGCAAAATGATGATATTGGTATCTTTGCTTAGGTTGTTAAGAGCTGAAAGTTCATCAGATGTTAAGTTAGGTGTAGGTTTGAGGCTGTTTAAAAATGTTGGTTGTGTAACTTTGTTCATTAAAACTGTAATAAATATTTCTACAGGATGATTTTTTGGAAGAGAGGGTGGCTCTTTATTAGAATATTGTCGAAATTTTGCCAGTGCGTCATGTAATTTAATATTATTACCATTTTTGTCCCTTGAATGCCAAAACTCACGCCATCTCAAATTACGACAAAATTTTGCTATATCATTTCCAAAACTGAAATGGTCAACTTTGGGAGTTGGTGTGAAATTTAGCCCTTTAGATAAAACTGAATATTCATTATGGTTTATAATTTTTGAGGACAAGTTTTTTACGACAAGTCTATCGTTATTTATAGGAACCTGTGCAGCATTAGAATTTGTAACTGATGGTATCAAATTTTCAATAATTGGGATTTCTAAAGGAACTTGTGTAGGTTCGGGATGCATATCTGCATGAGAATAATTGTTTATAAAATGACGATTAGCTGAGAATTTGTTTTGTGATGAATATAAGGGAATGTTTTCGTTATTGTTATAATTTGAAACAGGATTTGAATTATATCTCGTATAATTTTGTTGTGTAGAGTTGTTGATTTTGTGAAAAATTTGTAAATTATGAAACTTATTTTCGTGTTTTAGCCTAATATTGTTTAAATCAATTACAGAACTGCTAACTATTTCACTAGCATATATATAATGCATTGGAGAATACATTTCTATCAAATCAACATAATATATAAGAGACCTTAAATGTTTATCTACCAAAACTTTGTATTCATTGTGTAAAACAAATGTAATCTCCATTGCATAATTAAACCTTAAAGTGTGGAAATTATATTGGATTTCTGGACTTATAGCAGAGAAAGGAAATTTAGGTATTAACCCTTTGGGACATATATGATTATTTAGACATTTTGACAGATATTCTACATGTCCTGTAAATTGTGATGCTTTACGAGAATGATAATTAACCTGATTTAACCAATAATTATATTCGTTCATAGTGATACATGTGATAGCAAAATAAGTAAGTAAAAAGTGTAAAATTGTTTATATTTTGATATTTTAAGGGTGTAAATTTTTTAAAATTATTTTCAATAATATATAAAATTAGATTCATGAAAAGTTACTTATCTGGGGTCCTGGTGGACCAGAAACATTTTACCGATAGTTAATGTCCTCTTTAAATACTTAGGGCAGCAGCACCTGTTTCCGCAATTGATAATTTATGATGTTCTTAGTTATTGCAGCCGAATTACTGTATGCCCTTGGATGTAATAAGTATAGGAGGATGGTTTCTGTAACAGAAATGGATGTTAGTAACTTATTTTAGAAGAAATTATATGATTGAGAATATTTCGACACAAGTCGTATTCATCTCCATGACATTTCTGATAGAACAATTTTTTCAAAATTTAAATTTAAAAAAACTGAACATAGAGAAATGGGTTAATAATATTTTGCAATATCGTTATAATACACTATAACCGACCTTGAAAAACATTATTGATAATGATTTTTAAATGAAAAATATTAATAAGCTTTTAATGAATATGTCTGAACAAATATAATTACTGTATTAATTTTGCCTATTCAGACCGGGACCCTTGCAAGCGCCTAAAATATTTATAAAAGCCAACTCCCAAGATTTAACGTCTCTTTCTTTAGCGTTATCGCCAAGGCACTTAATAATTTTTACTTTAAAACAATTATCAAAAGTTAAATTGTGTGCCTTAGCATGCAATGCTATTGGAAGTTGACTATCATTGCCTACGCTGGCCCTGTGATTATTTAACCTAATGCTAAGAGGTGTAGTTGTTTCCCCAATATAAAATGCATTGCAGGTCTGGCAAAGTAATTGATATACAATATTTTTTGAAATGCAACTACTATTAAAAGGAACTCTGTAACTATTAGGAGTGTTAGGACTAGTAAAATAAATGCTTCGATCTAATAAAGGACATGTTTTACAACGTGATCGACCACAAGGCTGTAGGCCAAAATTTTTGTTATTACTAAGATAATTTCGATTATTTTTATTAAGTATTGATTTTAAATTAGGAGGTTTTCGAAATGATAAAATTGGTGGTATATCTAATAAACCTTTGGTTGATGGGTCGTTAGCTATAATAGGGAATAAATCTGCTAAAATAGGTCGCAGTTTCTCAGTGCCAGGAAAATAAGTAGTACTCAGAAAGATTTTATTTTGATTTAAATTTGAAACCAATTTAGGTTTAGGTGAAAATTTTGTTTCGGAATTTATTATATTTTTATCTAACAAAGAGGCAGGATAATTTCTTTCTATTAGTGATTTTTTAAGATTGGAAAGGTACTTATCTAAATTTTCTTTATTATTAATTAAACGGTGTCCGCGAATTGACATTGAATATGGAATTGACTTTTTGGTATGAAAGGGATGACAGCTATCGAAATGTAGGTATTGCTCTTTGTTTGTAGGTTTTATATGAATTGCAGTTTTAATGGTGCCTTCGGATAGAGTTAGATCAACGTCTAAGAATGTAATTTGATTTTCTGATATAGTGTATGTAAAATCTAAGGGTCCGAAATTATTTAAATCTGTAAGGAAGTCAGTGAGTGTGTCATGTCCATGTGGCCAAAACAGTATAATATCATCAATAAACCTATACCACATTAGTGGTTGTAAATTTTGAGTAAGAAGAAAATTATTTTCTAATAACCCCATGAAAAGATTCGCATAAGAAGGGGCCATTCTTGTTCCCATTGCTGTACCTTTAATTTGGAGATAAAATTCATCTTCAAAAGAAAAAGCATTCTTAGTGAGGACGAATTCAGCCAACTTACAAAGAAAATTTGTAGAAGGAATTTGGGGGCTGGGCCTTTGATTAAGGTAATGGGAAATCGCTTCTAAGCCTAAATCATGGGGAATATTAGTATAAAGAGAGACAGCGTCAATTGTAACAAGTAATAAGTTGTCAGTCTTAGGAATTGTGGTATTTTTTAGAATCTCGATAAAATGGTAACTATCTTTAATGTGTGACTTGAGATTTTTTACAAATGGCTGTAGAAAGTAATCGACAAAAGCTGAAATTCTTTCTGTGGGTGAGTTAAAACTAGCTACTATCGGTCTTCCTGGATTATTAGGTTTATGAATTTTTGGCAATAAGTACAAATTTGGTGTTCTGATAGGGTTAGGAATTAAAGTGTTAACATCTTCATCTGATAATTTTTCAATGGTTTTTTGTTGTTCAATATATTTTTTTATTGTATTAGCAAAATTTTGATTCGGATCACTATATAATTTTTTATAGGAAGTTTCGTCTCTGAGTTGCCTCAAACCTTCAGCTACATAGTCTGTTTTATTAAGGATGACTGTAGTTGAACCTTTATCAGCTGGCAAAATGATGATATTGGTATCTTTGCTTAGGTTGTTAAGAGCTGAAAGTTCATCAGATGTTAAGTTAGGTGTAGGTTTGAGGCTGTTTAAAAATGTTGGTTGTGTAACTTTGTTCATTAAAACTGTAATAAATATTTCTACAGGATGATTTTTTGGAAGAGAGGGTGGCTCTTTATTAGAATATTGTCGAAATTTTGCCAGTGCGTCATGTAATTTAATATTATTACCATTTTTGTCCCTTGAATGCCAAAACTCACGCCATCTCAAATTACGACAAAATTTTGCTATATCATTTCCAAAACTGAAATGGTCAACTTTGGGAGTTGGTGTGAAATTTAGCCCTTTAGATAAAACTGAATATTCATTATGGTTTATAATTTTTGAGGACAAGTTTTTTACGACAAGTCTATCGTTATTTATAGGAACCTGTGCAGCATTAGAATTTGTAACTGATGGTATCAAATTTTCAATAATTGGGATTTCTAAAGGAACTTGTGTAGGTTCGGGATGCATATCTGCATGAGAATAATTGTTTATAAAATGACGATTAGCTGAGAATTTGTTTTGTGATGAATATAAGGGAATGTTTTCGTTATTGTTATAATTTGAAACAGGATTTGAATTATATCTCGTATAATTTTGTTGTGTAGAGTTGTTGATTTTGTGAAAAATTTGTAAATTATGAAACTTATTTTCGTGTTTTAGCCTAATATTGTTTAAATCAATTACAGAACTGCTAACTATTTCACTAGCATATATATAATGCATTGGAGAATACATTTCTATCAAATCAACATAATATATAAGAGACCTTAAATGTTTATCTACCAAAACTTTGTATTCATTGTGTAAAACAAATGTAATCTCCATTGCATAATTAAACCTTAAAGTGTGGAAATTATATTGGATTTCTGGACTTATAGCAGAGAAAGGAAATTTAGGTATTAACCCTTTGGGACATATATGATTATTTAGACATTTTGACAGATATTCTACATGTCCTGTAAATTGTGATGCTTTACGAGAATGATAATTAACCTGATTTAACCAATAATTATATTCGTTCATAGTGATACATGTGATAGCAAAATAAGTAAGTAAAAAGTGTAAAATTGTTTATATTTTGATATTTTAAGGGTGTAAATTTTTTAAAATTATTTTCAATAATATATAAAATTAGATTCATGAAAAGTTACTTATCTGGGGTCCTGGTGGACCAGAAACATTTTACCGATAGTTAATGTCCTCTTTAAATACTTAGGGCAGCAGCACCTGTTTCCGCAATTGATAATTTATGATGTTCTTAGTTATTGCAGCCGAATTACTGTATGCCCTTGGATGTAATAAGTATAGGAGGATGGTTTCTGTAACAGAAATGGATGTTAGTAACTTATTTTAGAAGAAATTATATGATTGAGAATATTTCGACACAAGTCGTATTCATCTCCATGACATTTCTGATAGAACAATTTTTTCAAAATTTAAATTTAAAAAAACTGAACATAGAGAAATGGGTTAATAATATTTTGCAATATCGTTATAATACACTATAACCGACCTTGAAAAACATTATTGATAATGATTTTTAAATGAAAAATATTAATAAGCTTTTAATGAATATGTCTGAACAAATATAATTACTGTATTAATTTTGCCTATTCTATGGTCTGAATAGGCAAAATTAATACAGTAATTATATTTGTTCAGACATATTCATTAAAAGCTTATTAATATTTTTCATTTAAAAATCATTATCAATAATGTTTTTCAAGGTCGGTTATAGTGTATTATAACGATATTGCAAAATATTATTAACCCATTTCTCTATGTTCAGTTTTTTTAAATTTAAATTTTGAAAAAATTGTTCTATCAGAAATGTCATGGAGATGAATACGACTTGTGTCGAAATATTCTCAATCATATAATTTCTTCTAAAATAAGTTACTAACATCCATTTCTGTTACAGAAACCATCCTCCTATACTTATTACATCCAAGGGCATACAGTAATTCGGCTGCAATAACTAAGAACATCATAAATTATCAATTGCGGAAACAGGTGCTGCTGCCCTAAGTATTTAAAGAGGACATTAACTATCGGTAAAATGTTTCTGGTCCACCAGGACCCCAGATAAGTAACTTTTCATGAATCTAATTTTATATATTATTGAAAATAATTATATATATATATATATATATATATATATATATATATATATATATATATATATATATATATATATATATATATATATATATATATATATATATATATATATATATATATATATATATATATATATATATATATATATACGTTACACTACACTGCATTACATTATATTACATTACACTACAATTCATTACTATATTACTATTATTAATGTAATATAGTGGTATGTATTATATTTGTTTATTTATTTTGTTTATTACAAATACAAGATGACTTCTTAACGGCTATGTCATATTTGGATACATTGTAACAAATCGTGAAGGAAAACTAATTAAATCCATAGCTATTGGCTCATCGCATACCTATGTAACTGAGCGAAAAAATCCCGTATCTAGGGATGCTGATATTTTACTTAGAATATACTTTTTGGCGAGCTGAATGGTATGACGTTCAGTCATATGAAAAAGATAAAATAGACATTCACAATTGTATACACACACACTGAATTATCCCGTTATACACTCCTATATTTGCAGAAAATAAATAATGTTTATAGCCAACACCAATAGATAAATACCTAATACTACATAAATACAGTGAATACATATTACACATATACATAATAAAATTATTTTATTATTATTATTATTATGTATTATTATTATTAATTTA